>JABBWJ010000028.1:0-546235 GCA_016647685.1 Suillus tomentosus | reverse complement strand
ATTCGAGAAGATGAGGCAGTGAGTAGGGAGAAACGAAACAACTTCAAACTGACATGACGATGGATGCGAACGTGGTGCGAAATGAATTAGTGGACAAGGTAAAGTATAGGGAGACACAAGGCGACTTCAAACTGACGATACGATGAATCCTAGAACATGTGAACGTGATGGGAAACAAATTAGCGGACAAGGAAGCCAAGGACACCGCGAGTACATACCTATTGAATATCACTCTATATCACATGTCGATATCCATGTCATCCTGTGATGAAATGACGTCAGAAACGAATAATTGTGCTGAGAGATGCACGAACCGAGTGAGCGTGCATCTCGACGTCTACGTCGTCTTGATAAATGTCCATATATTCCTGCAACAGAATTAGTGAGAGATTGAGCGCACAAAATGGAAAATACATACCGGTTGAGCACCGTTCTCCGTTTCGCTGTCGCACACCTCCATTGCGTCCTCCCCATCGGCCTCGTCATCATCGACGATCATGTTATTTTCCTGCGATGAAAGAATGTAAGAAACACATAGATAGATAGATATTTACATACCGTTTGAGCGTTGTTTCCTGCGACATCGACTTCACCTTCGAGAACGTCCATCGGTTCCTACAATGAACAAATGTTAACAAAATGGACTAGAGTACGCATTTTACTCACTAGGTGAGTCCCCTCCCCTTCATGTTCGTCGTAGTCAATGTCCATCGGGTCCAACGACACAACGATCTATTCCCCTTCAGCCTTATATCGAAGTAGATACAAAAGTACTTACTGAATGCATCATTGTAACTAGTGGTTGCTATTAGAGTGTAATGTTAAGATGTTGGTCGGAGATGTTGGTTGAAGATGTCGGTCAGTATAACTTACAGTTATGCGGCACTATTCGTTGTGACATCGTGATCGTGACGATCACCTCTGAGCTTCGTCCGTCACCGCCGCAATATGGCGACTGCTATAGCGAGCTTTGGCCTTTCGTCAAAACGATGTCAGCGAATAAAACTAGAATTATCATTTCGAGCAGCGTGATACAAATTTCGCCAGGAGGGGAGGGACTTCGGTTGATGTTCATCTTTAGCCGAGAGCCAAAAGACAGGTGCTGAAGTCTCCAGAAAACAAGAAGATATACACGCTGAATGGAAGCTCTATGAAGCTTGAGTGAGAGGTTTTGGTCAGTGCGCTGCGAGTCACGTGACATGACAATGCTCAATGCGAGAGCAAAGAGATGTTTCGATAAGTCAACAAGGAGACAGCTATATGTTAAAATGAGCACAGTCAAAGTCCTCGAGTGTGAGGTATTCGAGGAGCTCGAAAGGATCCCATTGTTCGTACATGCAGCAACGTACCCATGTCAATGACACTGGTGGAAGAGAGCGACAGTGAAGTTATTCACGATGAAGGCATCTAGGAATGGCATCAAGTAGATGCAGAGAGCAATAGCGCAGGTGTGCGCGACACAAACATGGCCTTGATAAAAGTCAAATATCTCTTTGGATGTTGTGTCCATACGAAGACCAGAAGCTTACCTCTGTACTGGAAGTAATGTGTCTTTGGCAGTAGATTAAACATTACATACACATGCATAGGTATGAACCTATTCAAGGCGGTGATTGTGCCAAAATACAATAGTTGACGTTGGTCGCGGTATTACTCGTGCAAAGTGTCATTAAAAGCAAATTAAAAGTCACTGGTGCCAAATGCTCACTGCTCACGTGCCATTGACCAAGAATTCAACTGCCTCTGGCCCTCCGCAACTTCACCAATCGATTCAATTATGGTCTCTCAAATTTCCGTAAACTCATTCTATGTCGAGAGGTATTCTTCTGACTTTTATAAAGTCCCCAATACAATTTCCCTGGGGGCCCTGCGCATGAACATCCAGCAACGTATCAAGCAGAAATTCCAGCGCGAATGGTATGAAGACCAAGTCCACTCTGATCCTACGTCAATTATCTTATCTTCAAGTAAACTCTGTTATTCTATTGACGTGGTTGTTCATTTACATTATTCCAGACACACATGGCTCCACCTTACTAGAAAACAACGCTACAATCCTTGGCGATCTATGTGGACCGATGGACCGCATACATGCAATTGTTCCTTCACAACAGCTTGACAGTTCCAATGCTCCCTCGCAGCATGTGGCATTGACGCCCGATAGCATGAGCAGTCCTGACTACGACAGGACTCAGGAGCTACTATTGCTAATATGTACACTCGATCAGAATTTGACAGAAGTGAGGCGAGCACGAGAGGAGGATAAGCGGGCACAATCAGCGCGGGATGATGAACTCACCACATTAAAGGCATCAATGGATGCTATCGTTCAAAACCAGCAACAAGTATCTGAAGATATGAGGGTATGGAACCGCGACCGTGCAGATGACATCCGTCAGCAGAAGATGATACAGCAAAACTTGAAGGACAACCAGGAGCATCTAAGCCACCTTCAGGAAGCTCATGCCCACAATGAGCGAGTTCGGATCTACAGCGACCAACGGATCAAAACATTGGAGGATGGACGACGGGAGGATGGTATCCGTATCAGAACACTGGAAAATTCCCTCGCTGTGGAAGGGACACGGATCAAACAGTTGGAGAGTTCGATCGAAAACTCAAAGAAACAGTGTGAGGTACAGATGAAGGTGATACGCGAGGAGGCAGAGGTGAAGTTGAAGGACGTAGAAGCAAAGTGCAAGGACGTGGAGGCGATGCACGAGGCGGGGAAGAGGCTGTGGGAGGTAGAGAAGAAGGCATGGGAGGTGGAGAGGTCGTCAATGGCTGATCGGATCGAAGAGGTTGAGGATATGACCATTGCAACCGTTGGTTGGGTTTGTGGCGCGGTAAATCACTCGATCATAAAAAACAAATTAGCATTTAATCAGGACACCAAACTAATCGATTGCATCCTACTCCGGCATCTCCTCGACCTTACTCAAGCCAAACTTGCCAAACTTGCACGATTGAGTGCGCCTCCAGGCACCAACCGTGCTACACAATCAATCTTGTGGCAGATGCACTTGGAACTACCCATGTATTTGCAGAACGCTTGCAAACAGCGCAGCGACTTTTAAACAGAACGGACACCCAGCTTGACAGTGCTACTGTTCAATTCATGGCTGATGCGAAAGGGATGGATCTCGCCATCCAAAAATCATCTGCAATTCGAGAAACAGGTGACCTCGTGGCCCACCCGAAGCCAGGAGCCATTTGTCAAGAAGCATTCATACAAAGCATTTCACGCCACAATGTTACTGAGGAGCGTCCAGGTCTTTTAGCGATGGTTAAATTTGTTATGATTGGCACAGTTCGCTCATAGGTACGACTACGAACTATGATGGTGTACAACATATGGTATTTTAGTTGATAGCTACGTAAATCTTGAATGTTGTATGTAGAATTTTGTCGCTTCGTTCAAAAAGGAGTTCAAAAATGAAGATTGACAAGAAACGGTTCGTCCCTCACTGGCTGCAATTATGCAATTTCACAATTTGTTCATGAACCAAGGACTTCTCAATTCACTGATCAACTTTTACTGGCAGCTGCAGGCACTTTCATCAATTCTTTGTAGATTTTTATGTTACAATGTTTTTATATGTCATAGCTCTCCGCACCAACCGCGTTCATCTCCGTCTTCCCATGACACAATCTCTCCCTTGTATTGTGGGTCTGGGAAGCTCCCGTGGAATTCACCCATAGCCGGACTTTCTGCGTGGTCGAGCATTTATGTCGTTCAACTTGTGAGCTGTTTCTCCCTCTGAAACTTATGCTGGTGTTATGAGCTAGTCCCGGGCCATTTTGCCCCCACACACTGGCAGGAGACTATTATATATCAGTCGACCGTGGCGATTAATTTAATCTGCTGATAGTAATTGTGATTACGAGGTCCGCCCTGGAAATACGAAATCAGCCAACAGGAATGCAGCATAGAAGACTGCCGCATGGTTAACACGTGGAGTCGTCATTATGAGTGCAGGCTGACACATTGGTTCGGCACCCACACATGCCTGGCACTGGTTGACTTTTTCTTTACTCTCCTACTCAGAGCTGAAGCAATGCCTAGGTCTTCAGGTTCGTCAATATCTCGACTAGATCCCGAAGGTAACAGATTACTCCAGCTGCCTTTCTTCGATATTTAATTGTTTTATCTTGCAGTTTACGTGCAAATCAAAGGCAGAAATGAAGTTGCCTGCAAAGTGTGTACAAAGCGGAACGAGAGCCTTCTTACTATGAGAATATGCCATGTTAGTGGTCATGACCGAAGCAAAAAACATCAGCGGGCAGTTACCCGTGCTTTGGAGCGCGTGGAAGCAGGAAGTCCTCATGTGTCTAAGCCCTCTGCCCTGGAAACTGACGTTGACATGCTTGACCCGCCAACCCTATTTTCCCTGCTAGACTCAGATAGCACTGCTCCCCCTGAAAACTCGGCTTTTTCACCAGAGAACATCACAGGAGCCACTGAAGATGATCATCTTGAAGTCCCTATCGGCGACCTGTGGGATAGCACAGTTACCAAACACACGATCGGCAGTGACTACTATGAAGATATACTGGCAGCACTCCGGCGAGGAGAATCGTTATTCTCGTGTCCCTTGGAACCTCTCATGGAGGAGATTGGAGTAGAGCTTGACAATGATCTCGCTATCGAGGTAGATGATACAGTGTTCGATATTCATGGTAAGTTATATCGCATATATTTCTCTTTCTTGCATTGATACCAGTCCAAGTAGACAACGACTGCTCCCGCACAAATGAAATCAACCCAGGTTCCTCAACTTATCCATGGACGTCAATACCGGTATGATTTTGGAGTCATACGCTCGCATTCAGGTACTCAAGTACTCACCTGTCAAGTAGGAATGTATCACACAACTCCTATTCAGCTCGCCTCGCACTCGGTTTTCGGAGGCTCAAAAGAGGGCCATTTTGGACTGGGCTACTGCACTCGGTGCCAAAGACGTTCCGACACTGTACAGTATCAAGAAAACTCAAGACCGTATCCGTGACTTAGTTGGAAATCCGACTGAAAAGGTTTGCGCAAAGTCGGGCACCGTGTTTTACCTCAATTCTGTTGCAAAAGCAATCGCAAAGGTGTGACTTTTACAAATACTCATACGGTTCATCACTGACTTTATCTCCAGGATTATGGCAATCCTCTTACACGGTTCGCCATGCGGGATTACCCAGAAGAAGGAGATGGAAGGATGTCGCAAGTTCATCATGGCTACAAGATGATGCACGACCTCCCTGATGACCTTTCCCCACCTACAGTCCGTGTAGGAATCAACATTTTCTTTGTTGACGAGCTCCTTCAACTGTCGTCCATGGAATATTTCATTCCGAAGAAGTTTTTTGAGGCGAAGATAACTCCTGACAACAACACTCAGACATTGGCCTTAGGTCACATCGTTGTGCGGACTGACGTGAGTTACTGTTATGACTATGACAAATTTTATCTGACTTATTGGTATTAAGGCAGGATTTTCTGTGGATCCCGAGCGCGTGCTCACTCCAGTCTTGTCATTTGTTCGGACATTTGAGGATATTAAAGGCCATGCAACTGAGTTCGAGTGCGGTTTCACAGGTTTCGTTCACTCGTCGGTATCTCTGTCTTCAAGGGCTGATTTCTGTGATAGAATCATCCACAACTCATGCCCGCCTTATGCCAAATCCTCTTCGTGCAAAATCGGGTGGCCGGATGGTGCTAACAGTGCCACTCATCGTCTTCATGGACGATGTCTCAGGAAACATCTCTAAACAGTGGAACAAGCATCATGTTATATACATGTCGAACGCTGCTTTACCTCGTGAGATGCTGGAGAAGGAGTTTTGTGTGCGCTTTGTCTCATCCTCACCTCATGCCACTCCAATGGAACTCATGTGCGGCTTCAAGGAATCTATCGTGTTCGTTTTCACTCAGCTCTAGAGCAACAGGATGCTAACCATAAGAACACAAAAACAGTGCCGCAGCGAGCGATGGAATCATCACTTGGGATTGTAAGTACAACGATGAGGTGATGCTTGTTCCCTATGGCCTTTTCGATGCAGGCGACAACCCAATGCAGGCGGAGGTATGCAGCCATGGTGGCCTTAAATGTAACTACTTCTGCAGAACATGTAAAGTTGGCGGTACGACTGTGGAGAAAAAGTCTGACAATGGTTACCTCGAAATTTTCAAGGTGCGCTTTCCTTTGGACAGGTCTTACAGGATTTAGTTGTGGCTACTGACGACTCTTACCTTACAGTGTGGTGAACTTCGAACACCCGAAGGCACGAAGATGGATATTTTGAAGCAAATCGAGCTTTCAAAACTCTCTGGTGGTACGGAGAAGGTCAAGAATGCTGTCAGCTTGACAGGCACTCGTGATGCTGCAACAACGCACATAGTCAGTCATTTGCTCGAACTTGGCAAGCGACTGCGAAAACGCCAGGCTGGAAAACCCATCATGTCAGAAGAAGACGTCCGAAAGCAGCTTGAACAGGAGTTCGAAGACATGCTTCATGGATCGCCCCTTGAAGATCACATCAATCCGCTACTTGGTATGCCTGGTGTCAACATCCACCAAGACACACCCACCGAAATTCTTCACACCATTCTTCTCGGCGTCGTCAAATATTTCTGGGGTCAGACTGCTTGGATACTCGACAAGGGTCATCTTCTCGACACTTTCGAAGCACGATTAGAATCGATCAACAAGGATGGCCTGAATTCCCCAACGCTTGGTGCAAATTACATTTGCCGTTTCAAGGGCAGTCTTATCGGCAAGCACTTCAAAAGTCTTGCCCAAGTAATGCCGTATCTTATTTATGATCTTGTTCCACGAACGGTTCTGAACGGCTGGACGGTGATCGGCAAACTGGTAGTACTTCTTTGGCACACAGCGATTGAAAACACAGAGCTTTATCTTGTAAGACTATTTTCATTATGTACTCTACTTGATTGACGTCAGCTCAGGCAAATCTTTCGCGAACGATCGATGATTTTCTTAGTATCAGTGTACAGTGCGCTCCCAGCATCCTCATCACAAAGGCAAAATTTCACTTCCTGGTCCACATCCCGGCGTACATACGACGTTTTGGTCCCGCTCTCCTCTTTTCTACAGAACGTTTCGAATCCTTCAATCATGTATTCCGATTAGCAGCCATCTACAGTAACCGCCAGGCTCCAAGTCGTGACACGTGCAACGCATTTGCCATGCAGGACATTGTCAAGCACATCGTTACAGGAGGTTTTTGGGTAGATCCGAAAACCAAAAGATGGGTGAGTGCTGGGAAGGATATTATAGATTACATGGATAATCATCCACATCAACGACACTTGTTGGGGTTTCATACGACACAACTAAAGCCCGCAGGTAGGTTAAAAATATTAATACTGCCTAGGTTATTTATTTTTAAATCATCTGCTCTGTATCTAGGATCTTCTCATCTACCGACACAGCAGAACGCTCGAGGAAAGTCTGAGGCAATCCCACCGGTGGACTGGCATTCGACACACTCAGCAGCAGCCCTGTCCCATGACAACAATCTTCTCCGAGTCGCACCAAGCAAGTTCTACAGAGCTGATTCGTTCACAGCAGTCAATCAAGATAAAGTATCTCTAGAGGCCCATGTCATCTTTAGAAGTAGGAAGGAAAATTCAGATCAGGTCAGTCTGCCAGCGCTTACTTGTGTCAATCATTCCCTGACTTTTACTTCGAGGATCAACTCTTTATTGGAAAGGTCATAGAAATTCTCGTTCAGCAAGGAAAGACCTGTCTCATTGCGGATCACGTAGTCGTCACCCGCTTGGCATTCTCGCCAGATCTCCACCCTCAGCTCAGCGTCCCATGTCTGAAACTTGTTCCTGAAGATGAAGTTGTTGTGACACCCAATGTAACAGTCCTCGTCTACGTAAAACTCCTCCATTTATGCTAAAATGCCCTTGTAGAACATCCTGTGTGCGGTCAATGTACAACATGATTGCATCGCATCGAATTCCAGCTGCAATATTCAGTACATCCGCGAGAAACAGGAGCGCGCTGAGACAACGAAGACCAAACGTGTCACTCAGCATACAGCAAATAATGCCTATGTTCTCAACACGCATTCTCTCCACAATTATTCGCTTATTTCAGCTGTCATTCCACCTGAAATTCATGTTCAAATGGCATCCCCACAAATCCCAAACCACGAAGAGATACGACTGAATGGAGCCAAACATGTTCGCCAGACAAAGAAGGCAGAAGATAACGAGAATGCCACTGCAGCACCCATTTCCACAGATATCGCTTGTGAAGGCGGTATTGGCCCAGTCACTGTCCCAGCCTTTGATCGCACAACAAAATCTACTGGGAGGAAAGGAAAGGGTAAGACGGTAGCAAAGGGGAAGAAGAAGGGCCCTGCTACAAGTCAAAGCACTGCAGCACCTAGCGGCGCCATGCTAACAATGCCACAGCCACACCTGTACCCACCGATTACCCCGCAGGACACCCAACCTTCATTTAACAATAGCCTGCCACCACCGCACACTCTTCCGCCTCCATCATACAGCCTGCAACCCATGTACCATGCAAATGTGCATGGCACTCACCCCTTGCACATGTACCCGACAGCTTTTCCACCCTATCACCCCATCCCGCACACAACAACTTTTCCGCCCTATCACCCCACCCTCCACATGCGCACAGACGTGCACCCTTTTGCCCATGCAGGACCGTCTCACCAACAACCCTCCCTCATACCAGCTCCAAGCTTCACACCGTCCACTGCATGGAGAGTTGATGGTAATGGTCCCGTCATGGATGGATTACCCCACTGATATGGCCCTCCGTCTTCAACACAACACGTGTCTTCATGGCAGTGGCGTTCTTGCTGACCCGCAAGGAGCTCATCCGCCTCGCAAAACTATGGCTACCCGTGTCTCACTTCGATAAGACCAAATTAAGCAAGAACGGGTATATCATCAAGATCGAGGAACAAGATGTAAAGCTACCATGTCCATTGGCTCGACAGATGGCTTGGCCCGGTTACCCGAGATGGCGCAAGGAGGTCGAAAATCCTATGCGCATTATCGCCATTGTGTAGCGAGCCAGGATTGATCTTATTCTGTGAGTCACGTATCCAAATTTTTGGTGGTCCATTGGCGATCTGATGCACAGGATCCATTTCACTCAGGATCTCACACGAGAATGATTGGTTTGGTGTATTATGCGTTTCACTGCGTCAACCTGCCTTGTTTCTATAGACACATGGGATGTGACTCTTGTCCCATCGCATCTGATTGAGCAGTTGGTACCTACCGGCGTGCAAAACTGACTATCTATTCTACATGACCGCATGAATATCATTGTTTTTTTCTCTCGAGCAGCTAATCCATCCGTGATATTTTTACGGTACGTATTTTTGTCACGTGATCAGAGTTCCAATGTTGCTGGCAGCTGCACTCTCATCTTGCGCCGCCACCATCAAGCCACATGAGTCTGTTGGCTCAGTTCAAGCTGCACCAAGCCTTATCTACTCCAACACCAAATGTGCAAACACCCGCATGTCGTACAGCAAGCTTGAGTCCTCGGGCACCATCTCCCTTTCAGATGTCTCTGCGAAGGGCACGCTCTGAATCTATAGTGGAGGAACAACGTAAAAAACGTCTTAAGCACCATGCTGTCACTGTCTGCAAGAGTTTGAACTTACCGGATGACGCTTTAGAAGACTTTGCATCAGTGCGTTCCTACAATTTGCCGCACATTAACAGTCTACTGAAATCCTCTTAAAGCTCGATGCCGAGGAGAAGTTGAATGAAATCAGGGGCGTGCTCATGTCCTTGTGTCGTACAACCAAGTGTAATGCAGCGCAGGAGTTTATTAATTCCAAGGACTTCGAGGTAATCTGGTGTATAATATATTGTGCTTCATATCTACTGACGCTATACAAATTCAAAGCGCATTTTGAAAGACAGGTTACGTGTTTGTTTGTTGTCGCCCAACTTGCCATCGTATGTGTCATGCTTGGCAGAACAGGTCATTGTGAGTAACAGCGGCGGAGTCATTACTATCCCTACTGCAGTACTTTAACTACATATATTTCAAATAGAGATATGCGAAAAAGGACCCAGCCACGTTCAAGATTCCTGATGCTGTGTTTCAGGACCCTGAAATGACAGACCAAACAAACGTGCAGACTAGGGAAATTCTGACTTCGCAACGAGGACTCATCAAAGTAAAGGTAATGGTGCTCGATATTCCTTGAGTTCCTCACCATGACTGACAACTTTTCACAAGCTCATGACAAGCATCACGAATAAAACGAACATTTCTGTTCTTGCAAAGTCGTTATCGTCGAGCGGTCATGAAATAACTGTCGCACACTGGGCTCGGTTTTCTTTTTTGGTGAGGGCTGCTTAGGATTGATGTACTAAAATTGACGCCTATCTCAGCGCTCGTCGTTGGTCAACTTCATACAGATTGTTGACGAATCTGCAAGGATCTCTGTGGCACAAAAGAGCAGAGAGGCATCTACAGCTGTCGTGGACCCAGCACTGTTGAATGTAGATGACGAGGAACTGTTAGGTGAGGGGTTTGGAGTTGCAGATAACACCCCTCGTATCTGGGTGATTTCTGAATATTGGGAATACATCGACTTACTCTTAGCCGATCTCCGAACGGAGTCTCGGAAAGCTTCCAAGGCAAGCCCTGTGACATCGCCAATCACAAGCGAGGGCTACTTGAAAGAGTGAGTTTTTAACTTGTCGAGTATCAACCACTGTTCATCTATATTTTTTAGTTTTTTCAAGAACTGTCTTGAGGCAGACCTCAAACAATACGCAGCTGGCTGCGAGGGACTTAAACCGGCATTCGAGAAAGTAACGGTTAACTGGCAGCGAGCCATTCACAACGAACTGGTTTGGTGATCGTGCTTCGTCCCCACATTCTCGACACTTTACTCTCCTTTTAAACTTACTATAGCTACTTTACCGCACCCAAGTGTATGCTTAATAGATATGCAGCTAATAATGAGTTATCTTGTTCTTACCTGTCTGGGAGGAGCGGTGGGTCTGACTTCCAGCGATGTCACGGTAAGTTTGAGTTTGTTACAGCCGCTGACATTGCTCAGGTATTCATTTTCATGTCATGGCATCGATGTTCGGTCTTGTGATGCTTTTCCACAAACTCAACATCAGCATACTGCAAATTTCATCACTGTGCCCGCACAGCTTTTGACCTCAGCCTGACCCCTCAGTACAGGCCACTGTCGGGTCTGAGTCAGCGTGTACTATACGCTTAATTAATGGTGTTACCAACGTCGGCACTCATATCACTTTGCCATTGGTAAGTGTTCGTCAGCTCACTGCAAATTTTAACATCGCAGCTGGTCAGCTTGTGACCTTGGCCTGACCCACTACAAGGGCTTAACTACCATCAGCACTTATGCCACTTTGTCGTCAACCAGACCTCAGTTCACTACAACTTTTAACATCACAACTGCACAGCTTTTGGCCTCAACTTGATCATTTGATTGTGGCCGTTGTTGGATCTGAATAAACATCTATCATATGCACGATATCAAAGGTGCCACCCATATAACTTATTATATCGAATCAATAACATTTGTGATGTTTGTATGATCTCTGATATTTAGGCATTATCAACATCACTCTCGAAGGTTGAAACTACATTGACGAAAAACCTCCGGAGAGACCCGTTTCGGAGGTTAACCGGAGGCAACCAGTTTTGGGGGTCAGATTGACACCGACAAGCTCTGGGCGTGTAAGTATGAGGATTATATGGGTATGACAAATGCAGAAGTATAAATTTCTCAGGGAAGCAGAGTTCAAGAAATGAAATGAACAGTGATGAGCTTGACTCCTAGGGATCAGGTAGCAAAAGCACCCCCATCGCAAGGACAGCGGCCCCGAAGCACACTGTCACAAAGATGCTGACTTCATTTGGTTGCAGCGCCCACGCGTAAGTCAAGATACCCATGATTGCGAGTACAAACCCAATCCCAGCGAAGAGAATGCACAGGGCGTGCACGCGGCTCAGCAGATGCGATGAAATCGTAAGATTCCAAAAGCCAACCTGCTCTAGATGTGGGTCCCTGGCGAATATAGGAGGTTCCGCAGGTGTTGATCCCATCCGCGGCAGCGCTCGGGGGACGTATTTGGTGTCTGTATCCTCTGGCATGCCTTTCTGTGGCGGGTTTTCCAGGTCGAAATTCTGGGTCTCATTATTTTGGGCATCTCTCTCGACGTCTTCGACGTGGAATGCACCATTCACTGGAGATGCCGTAATCTGAAATCCCTTGGCTCTGCCTTCTGCGAATAACTCCTCGTTTGAGGCTTCTTTCAGTTTATATCGGATCAAAAGGAAGGCTGCAAGGAATGATAGGACAGCTATGCAATGAACGTGTTGCGCACGTGCCACGAATAAGTCATTCATTATGCCCTGGCGATAATACCCATGCAACTTACCTGCGTAAACGTGCATGATCAATGCACCCAAAAATCCTGCATTCGCAGCTTTGAGGAGACCTGGCAAGGCTTTGGCTGCATTCGGGTCAGTGTTCACCGGTACTAACATCCCTGCTTCTATGGATGCAAAGAATGTCGTCTGTGCAATGCCCGCGGAATTTGTTCATCAGATGAATGTCATTCACCATGTAGTAAGTGATGACCTTACAATTACACTGATGAGCTGCAGTCGCTCCTGCCACGAATTCACGAGGTTTCTCATTGACCGCCTACGAGCCTCTTCGTCTTCTTTATCTTGCTCCTTCTGCGTGCCTGCACGGAAAGTCAGCATAATCCTTACATTCGAGGCACAGTGACTGATACGTTTTCTGGGAGGAAAAATGACATCAAACTCGCGTTCCTCTTCCTCTAAGTGTCTGCCAAGCCCCAGTCGCTTGAGCGCACTGGACGTTTCTGTTTGGGAACGAGCTGGTAGTTCAATGCTACTTGCTCGAACTGCCACTTCTGCTCGTCCATGGAGGTATTTTTAGTACCTCGATTCGAGTGAAGGTAATGAAAAACCTCACCTCCGGTTGTATGAATTCGTCGTGTGGTCATTATAGTGCTCAGTGGAGTCGTGACGATACAAATTATGTGGGGTTAGAATAGGCACAGGAATGACATTTAACCTGGGCCATGCTGCTTATAATGTCAAAATGCTGAGAGTGACCCTTGGAGAAAGCTATACCATGTAGGTCACATTTGATCCGATTCCGAGGCATAAATCAACTCGAAGGAGTTGCCAAGCGTTCCTGCTCCACTTTGAGCGGTGTGCATTTATGTAAAGTATGTAAAACGGTTCCGCTAGCGTTGTTCTTGGATCTAGGGGTGATGTAATCGAGAAGATACTAAGCGTTTTCTTATTGACCGGCGTTCAATAAGTATCACTGATTGTTTGTCATGTTGCAAAAGTACAGCTAGATCTGAAAGTCAGAGACTGGCATTCGTGACTAGTATACGATTGACGTTTTGCTCTTGGCAGGCAAGATTAAACACCGGTAATCAGGGCCCATCGGCGGCGTGTAAAAATGATGCACAGGCCGTGCTTCTTGGAGATGGGCTTTAAAAATGATCCCGAATGCTGTTATCGATTTCTGGGAGATCAAGCTACATGTGACCGCAGCTACTCAGCGCTCACCGCAAACGGTAACCCATAACGCATGGGCGGATGCCTACATCAAGCTGGTTCAGATCCTAGTCACCTATGACTCACCTACTAGTGCAATTAGAACTATGGGGACAATATGAGTGTATTGTGCTACGAGTGCTCTATAGTATCAAACAAGCGAATACAAGGAGTAACATAAAATAGTCAGCGAGCTCGAGAACATCACCATTGACCTACGACATATTTACCTTGAAGCAAACTCAGGCATCAGATGGCCCCGCTTTCTGAAAGTCTTGAAGACTGACGGCTGCGAGATGCTATTGGTCACAAGTCGAACGTGCAAGTCGATAAATGTTGTTGCAGGCTCCGGATCTCGCAGAGGTCGAAACCAAATATTCGATGTACTAAGGCAATTTGAACATTGCACGTGTTTGAATCCTGTGTTGGCTTTCAAATCAGCACGACTGCCCGAATGTGTGAGTAACAGAAGTAGTACCATTAAAACCTGTGCCAGTCTTTACCCTCCATAATTGGTGGTCTTCGGCGACAATGGCCACATGAGAGTGTGCAGGCCAAGACGGTCTGATCATACCTAGGAACGGGAAAGGGGCTGAGTAAGGTGATAGTCAGAAAAGTGTACGCAGAACCATAAATAAGAGAGCTCACTCCAGTCACTGAGGGAGGTTATTCGACGGGGAAAGGAAATCATATGCCGATTGAGACAGAGAATTGATCAGAGGTAAACATGTATGAGGCATGTGGAGTGATTGCGCATGTCAATGACTCGAAGTACATACAAGAGTGACATGGAAAGTCATATCTTAATAAGACTGATCAAGTCGCCGCATCCCGTTTGCCACGGAGAACATTTGCGCTCAGATCAAGAGAATGGACGAGTTTCATTCGGCCATTTACTGCAGTAAAACAGAAATGCAATGTATATCCGAGGTGAATCGGATACCTATCTCGTCAGTGGTCCTCACTGCAACACACAACTTCACGACAAATATTATGAGTTTCACCGGCGGATCCAGGGCTTTGACATCCCGTTGTGCTCTCCATTCTCGTGTGGCGCAGAACGCCACACTCCGAATTTCAGGAGTATGCAGAATCATAAGCAGCATCCAAACTTACACGCTGGTATCAGGTACGAATTGGAACATTCTCTACCCAGGGCACACTACCGGGCCGCCACCAATCTCAATGTCCCACGAGAGCGATTTCCGAGGAGCCCGGACCACAAGGAAATTGCGAGTCCTGTGAAGTGTAAAGTCGCAGACAAAAATTATGTGGAGGACTCGAGCGTATTCGTTGGTGCGCCGGTATCTCTGTGGGTCATCGACTATAGGTTCAACGACAGTCTCGAGGTGGCTGCAACAAGAGGTCATCGAACGTGTAGGGCCGTCAGCTATTCCGAGGTTTCCTTAGTTGTAAAGATAGTGACCTATCAGAACAATCTCTCGAAGCCGAGGTTGCCACGCTTAGAAACTAATGGAACTCACGAGTTCAAATGTGTTTTGACATGCACGCTACTATCTCCCACATGATATGGTATGGAGTATCGATATGATCCGTCCAGTAGTGTAGCTGTCAGCCTGAATACCCGGGTACTTCTGTCAAGCACCAGCTATTAGTACTCCAATGCCAATGCCAATGCCAGTCCAGCTTCTTGCAAAATTACAGTCATCTGCTATGGCAGCGCCAACATCGAATGACCTTATCTGCTTCACAAATTGCTTCCTGCCGCAGGAAGACGGTAGTTTGATTGAAAAGGATTTGTGGATTGATGAGCGGCGTGGTGTCATACTGGACGCGCAGGTAGGTCGCCTTGCCCAGGCTATAACGTGTATTTGGGTTAGGTTCAGCGATTAATCGTGTTCAGCAAACCTTTTTCCTGCGCAAGGAGCGCCCGAATACAATCATTGATCTGGGGGGAAACGTCTTGAGGTGAGTGTCCTGAATTCGCAAGCCCAGTGGAACGAGTCTTTAACCGACGTTTCTTGTTACGTATTTTCGATTTCTGCTAACAACTAAATTATTTTGGACAGTCCGGGCTTCATTGACATTCAGATCAATGGAGGCTTTGGTTTCGACTTCTCTGTCTACGAAGGCGACGACCAAACTTATCGAGATGGGTTGAAGTTAGTCGCAGAGAAGATTGTTGAGACGGGTGTGACTGCGTGCGTTGTCAATGCATCTACCACCCACTCCTTCATAGCGCCTTATTTCTCTATTGATTTTCAGCTTGGTCCCCACAATTATCGTAAGCTCCAGGTCCTTGGGTGTTTCATTCGCATAACATTATATGCGTAATACAACAGACTCAGGAAACGACTTTGTACCCCAAGCTTCTTGACCTGCTTCGTCCATGGTCACCTCCACACGCAGCACACCTCCTTGGGTGGCATGCCGAGGGGCCGTTTCTCCAGATGTCCAAACGAGGGGCCCACTCGCCTGCGCTAATCATTTCTGCCACAGAAGGCTTTAAGACTTTTGAGTCTATTTACAGTCCAGAGAACCTAGCAGACGCAGAAGACTGGCTCATGTCAGGCGACACCGTCCACAATACTGTGGGAGTACGCATAATAACAGCTGCCCCTGAAGTCGAGGGCGTTATGGAGGCTATTAACGAAGCCAGCAAGCGTGGAATCTGTTTCAACATCGGTCACAGGTATGTTTTTGTTGAAAATGACGATGCTAGGTCACTCCTATACAAGATAGCATGGCTACAACGGATATCGCAACTGCAGCAGTACGGAATGGTGCGAGATGCATCACACATCTCTTCAATGCAATGCCGCAGCTTCACCATCGCGACCCGTCTATCATTGGTTTACTTGGAGCTTCTCCTTATCTATCTCCTTCGTCTTCTTCGACTTTTTTGCCATTCCCTTCCGCTATCATCAGCGCCCTCAATGCCTCGATGCATTCGCTTCCAATCACCAAGGAGCCTTCGATTGATCACATTTCGGAAGCACTTGATGAGATTAAGACACCCCCTCAGACACCCATGCTCCTTGCGGAACAAGCTCTCAGGAAATCTCTCCTTCCCACAGGCAAGTCAACGGCGAGCCCGGGCTCTGCCGCTATCACCGCCATTCCCCTGGGGGGTGGGCAGTCAAGCGAAAGTAAGCTCAAGAAGGATTTGACGACTATACCATTCGATCGACCATTCTACGAGATCATCGTAGATGGGATTCATTCTCATCCCAACTCCGTGAGAGTATGTTCTTATTGTTGACGTGCATCTGGACTGTGTTTGATATCTTCAGTAGCTAGCGTACAGTGCTCATCCAGACGGGTGCATCTTAATTACCGATGGTATGCGACATTGTGTTACGGGAGTTGCTTTACTGACGTTCTCACAGCCATGAAGATTCTTGACCCGCACCTCAAGGATGGTGTTCACGACTGGCGCGATGGCCGTCGGTTTTACAAGGAGGGTGATACGCTTTACGTGGAAGGCACCACCACCCTTGCCGGAAGGTTTGTTTACACTAATATCTGTTTTGCACATTAATGGCCGAACGTTAGCGTGGTTACCCTCGATAAATGCGTACGAAACTTTGTGCGCTACACGGGCTGCTCCATTGGTCAAGCTATCAAATGTGCAACTTACAATCCTGCAAAGTAAGCAAAAAGAATTGATCTCATAGACCTTGCCGTAATACAATTTCCCAGGTGCCTCAATATTGAGGACAAGAAGGGTACACTGCGTGCGGGAAGCGACGCGGACTTGGCGGTTCTTGACCACCAAGGCAATGTACTAAGTACCTGGGTGAAGGGCAAGATGGTGTGGGCGAGGAAGTAGTTTCACCATGTTTCCGAAAGCAATCTAAGTTCCTTCTACAGTTCCCGTTAACGTTTCTTGGACTTGATGGACGTTCCATGGGTTCATCACTCTAGACAAAGCTTCGAATATTGACGATGCCAATGCCATTGAGCCTCGTGATTATGCTGTAACTTTTGCCAGATGCCTTGGGGACTGAAGTTACGACCCGGATCAATGAGAAACGGTAATAAACTTGAAACGTTGAATTCGTAGCATTGATTCCGAAGGGAAGGTTGGGATGTAAGTTACAATTGCCGCGGTCAATATGTAAAAGCCATCACGACTCCCCATGGAAATCATGTTAGCAGATTTGACCAACTCACAAGCGACGTCGAGGAGTAAAAGACAAATATGCTTACTACGGTTCGGCGCTGCCGATTAGTCACCTAGTTCTTGGGTTGTTTTTGATTTCCTGCATCATAACTTCAAGTGATACAACTCGAAGATGTTGGAAAAGGCTCGAAAGCTGCGGTCGAACCAAGTCCAGGGTCACGATTTGATTCGAATTTGTTGGCCCTGTGTAGTTGTTGAAGGTTAGGTGATGGATAAACGGCCGCCGGACCCGGGAGCGATTAGGGTGCAATGCAGTAAGGGTCGCCCAATGGTTTGCTGAATCCTCCGAGGTCACCGACGCATCCCACTGACCACGCGGCATGTCTTCTGAATGTTTGTGAACACATGGAATGTTTTGCAGTAACGGCAATATCACCGAATTCTCAGAAGTTGCCTGTGATCACCATTAAGGCGGAGATCGTGCCAGTCCATCTTCACTGAGGGGAAAAAGGGGGAATGTTGCTTCAGGGTGCGTAGTAGCAGGCCATCTCGCACCAAAGATGATATCATCATTTCCACACTCCTTCTAGCACCACTATGGCCGCTCAAATATTTGCACACAAGACGACCGCCTTGACGAATCCTCCAAATTATGCTTTTACCTCTCATCGACTCTGTCGCACTCTGCATACCTCAACCAAGCAACCTATCGTCTTGGTGGCATGCGGCTCCTTTAATCCTATCACATATCACCACCTCCGGATGTTTGAGATTGCGAAGGATTTCATTCAGCAGAATACCAATTTTGAGATCCTCGGTGGATATCTCAGTCCAGTCAGTGACGAGTACAAGAAAGCGGGTCTAGTCAGTGCACATCATCGGTAAGTGCTAGCTGTTGTTTCTTCCCATAGTATGTGTCGGGGCACCAGATTTGTGGTCTATCTTCTTTAGAAAGGCTGTGTTTTTCCCTAGAGGGGTGCTCCAGTTCAAGTAGTCGGACCGGGCCAGATTATCGCGTTCTTTTTTGTGGATCATAACTGAGTCTCACGAGGTCTCGTGAGGTCCCACAGCCGTGGTGAACCCAAGACTTAAGGAGGCATACTTCTTTAAACAAAGACGCCCTGATACAGATGTATTTCTGTGTCCGGTATTCCAAGATATCGGAAAGGTTAAATTTTTATCCCCCAACTTGAAACTTCAAAGTCTTGGATTGTGCAACTATCTATCATTTCAATACTGATGTATTCTGCATGAAACAGGGTTAATATGTGCACGCTCGCCGCAGAGCAGGAGTCGTCGTGGCTGATGGTCGATTCCTGGGAGGCGCTGCAGAACTATCAACGTACAGCTATTGTGCTCGATCACTTCGATTACGAAATTAACACGGTTCTTGGTGGCGTGTCCACTCGAGATGGTGAACGTGATGTTCAGATCATGCTCCTTGCTGGTTCAGACCTAATTCGCACCATGTCTGAGCCGGGCGTTTGGTCTCATGATGACGTAGGTATCTACTTTGGTCTCAAAAAATCACATGTGCTTGCGGACTGATGCAATGGTCTAGCTCGATCATATACTCGGACACCATGGAACGTTTGTCATTGAGCGCACCGGGGCCGCTCTGGATCAAGTAGTTGACAACCTGGCGCGTTGGCGGAACAACATCTACCCTATCGCTCAGCAGGTCCACAACGATGTTTCCTCGACGAAGGTACGGCTGTTCTTTCGCAGGGGTCTTTCGGTACAGTATCTCCTCCCAGCGGCTGTCATCGATTATATAGAGCAGAACAATCTATATCCAGACGACGGACCATGCACGGAGAAAGATAGAGGCAAGGACAGTGAGAGCGGAGAAGACGACACTACTAGTTCAGAAAGCGGCCGCAATGTCCAGTCAACATTGGGAACGGAGACGACAAGGTTATCAAATTAGACTTGTATAGAGAAACCTTAAACGTGAGTAAAATTACTAGCTAAATGAACTCCGTTGTTGTTGTCAATCAAATGAGTGGACAGTAGTTTACGCTAGTGGACACTGCTTGAAGCCAAATCTATGGCTGCTGCGGGTGGATCGGTAATGAACAAGATTCTCTAGTAAAGAGTAATATGCCAAACTGCTGTGTTAGACTGGTATGTATGTTGGATGGTGAGGGTCGGGATTGTGCGATCACCGGGAAGGCCCGGGGGTGATGGTCAAGAGGAGAAAGGTGCTGCTATCGTTCCCCAGTGGGCGAAAAAATTCCCCACAAATATGGTTTCCTCGCTGTAACGTGGTGGCACTGAAGTCTGGACTGTTATTTGACTCGTATGTGTTCATTTCGGTGGTGAGGATGATGATCTGCGCAATGTCTGCAAAAGGAAGGAAACTGAGGCAGAGCTCTGCCACCTTGAGATTCACCTCTATATCTGCTACACCTAAGTAAAAACTATATATCCAGTATGTTTGTGAAAAAATAATGCGAGCAATTGCTTCAAGGCCAGCTCAAGCCAGTAAAGTAGATACTAGTGATATAAATTCCGATGCGGGTTATCCAGGTAACTTCAATCAGAGCAACTGAATGCAAGTAGATGGGACATGAGTAACGGTTGTCGGGTAACGCGGTTGACCAACTGCGGAAGGATTAACATGCTTGAACCTCCCACTCCCCTTCCATCCCGACAGCTGGCAGGTTTCTCATGGCAACTCGCGAACGGTGTTTGGAAAAGTCGTTGCGAGTGCCATTCAAAAACCCTGGTATATGTTCAAATGTGGCATCCGATGGATGATGGCCGAACGCCGGTCCACCACTACCATACGGCATTCCTGAGTCGTGAACTCCACCCAGAAAAGGATCCAAGTCAAAATCGCTAGCCAACGGCACGAAAGAAGATCCCGGTGTCGACGATGCGGTGAATGTCAAGGCACCTGCAAAGTTGTAGTTATTTGGTGCTGACTCGAACCACATAGGCATCGAGGATGGGGGTGGACGTTGGTGATCCCGGTTGATATGGTGTGATTGGGAAGGATAGATCCGAACCTGAATTTTTCCGTCATTGACTGGACTGGCGTCGAAGGAAATTTCGAATCCCCCAAGGGCTCTGATGGCTTCGGAGTGGATTTCGACTTTGCGAGGGGACGAAGATCCAGCGCCCGAAGAAAGCTTTCCGAGATCGCTAAAACCGAGGTTCATCACTGCTCCCCCGTCAGGATGTGGTGTCCATTCGAAATCGCTTGGGATGATGGAGTTGTAGTCGAAGTTGCACGAGGGGTGTAGGACCGAGGGATCCGTCAGGGGAATATAGTATGTCGTGGGAAGTGATCTTGGAGACATGGAAAGAAGGGACGCCGGTAGCGTGCATAGGAGAACCTGCTGTTGGGTCATTGGTCTCATAATTCTGATTTCCAAATACTAGGATGCCTACCATCAGGCCGAGACTTGCTCCTGATCTCTGATGAGAGTGCATTGGCAACGAGGCAGATGGCGAGACTGGTGTCAAAGAGTGTTCGTAGTTTTCTGTCTTCACGTGGACATCACTGATTGATCTTCGTGAAAGTTCGGCCTTCAACTCGCGCCCCCTTTTTTCAGATCCAGAAAGGCGAGTGCGTAATTGTTCGACTTCCGAGAGCAGCTCGTCATAGGCGTGTCCTCTTTTGGCAGCAGTTTGCAGCCGCACATTATCATCCTCTAGCTCCTTGACACGACTATATCGGTGAAGCGGGTATCATTTAGTGTCCTGTGACGTACCCAAGAAATAACTTTAGGAACTTACATCTCCATAGCCTCGAATTCCTCCCGCTTCCGCTGTCGACTGAGGAAAGCAGCGGCGCGGTTCTTGACCAGACGTGCTTCTCGTTTGCTCAAACCCGATACATCAGGTGGAACAAAGTCTTTCGTTGTGATACGCTCTCCGCCAGTTCGTGGTCTCTTCGAGGGGCCTGCGACAGGGAGGGAAGATAGCCCTTCCGCATGCATGTGAGTGTCAATGGAAATAGGTGGCTGAGAAGACTTTGATAGCGGTGGAGAGATAGATGGTGAAGGTGACGATATATTCTGCACCTCAGGGAAGTCAAACACCTGATGTGTAGGCAAGCACAATTGTTGTTCCTTGTCTCGTGCAGAGTCAGGAGTTGTATTAGAAGATGCAGGACCAGGAGAGTCAGTGATATTTGAGCCGACAGAGATAGGCGGGGACGGTGGTAGAGGGTAGTAACTCCACCCAATAGTGCTCATTGCATTTCCAGAGTATGATGGAGGGCACTGGTCCCAAGGTGCATTTGAGGGTGAGATGGGAGTGATCAAAGCTATGTCGCCATCAGTTATTTGAGACATATGCGCAGAGATTGAATGGCGGGGCATGAGATGGGGGCTGGTAAACCAAATATTGTGGTGTTATGTAGGCGGCAATGCAACAGAAACTGGGCCAACTTTTTGTATCATCCGGATTTATATCCCGCTCATAGGTAAGTACGACCGTCAGGACCTTTCAATTACCCGACCAATCAACTCCAATCAAGTACTCATCTTGATTTGCAAATGTCGGCTCTCACATGTACTTGGGTTGATGTTCAATTCAGGACATAGATCTAGTAGCTAAGTCCGTTTCCGTACACGCGATTATCGCCGCCGTTCTTTGACCCTTGTATACGGGACATGACAATCCTGAAAGTCGGCAAGTCTCGGTTCGCGGATGAAGACGGGGGGGCCATGATCATACATTACTAGGGACCACACTCACATTGCCTCCGTCCGACTGTCGGGTCTAAAAAGGTTTCGAGAGAAACGAAAGTTGACAGAAGACTCGTTTCCTCCACGACGCTCCCGATCAAAGGCTTGGGAACTGTCCTTTCATTAAATTACGAGAACCGTCATGGGGATCCCACGTGAGCATAACACGAGCAAAAGATCTGCTGTCTGCCTGCAGACTGCCTGACTGTGAGCATGCCAGTGCAAGGCGGTTAGCAATGTTCGATCTGAGTGTCAAAAGAATTTTTGTTATTTTTTTTTTGTATTACACAGAGACAAACAGGGGTGACTGGGATAGTTACCGAGATCAGGGCGGTTCCGAGAGTCAAACAAGTGAGATTCCTGGGCGCTCTAGGGAATCTTACGTCTAGCGTTCACAGACACGGATGTTGTAGTAGTAGTTGGAGCCACTTGTCCTGCATTCGCCATCAGGTGACAAGATCCCAAAAGGACGGGAACTTCCCTCAGTCTAACCCCCTCGGAACTCCATTTTCAAACAAGTTACAGGCTGTTACAGTTTGTACAGGTAAGTGGTAAATCATATCGCACCCGCGTCTTCCATGGAAGCGCGTACCTTAGTATTTGATATTTTATCGACTGCAGCCGCTGTTACACAGGAAGTACTGGTAGAACTCTTATCGATGCGCCTCGATGGCTGCTTTCGGAAGTCAAGCCCGCCTCGTCGCCTTATCGATGCGCCTGCTCGAAAATAAGGTTAAGCTACAGTGTATCATACATCCATCCCACCATCACTCCTTTTGACAACAGTACATCTCTCCATTCCCCCCTCCCCAAGCCCGTCGTGACCGATCCCCCACATTTTTCTAAAATAGTCTGTGTTCGCATGAAAATCGGAACCTCGTGGTCTGAAAGGGTGATATGGATGCGGAGAGATTGGTTTTCAATAACAAATCAACTCATTAGAGTTCCTCATAGTCCAGCAGGCAGTGGACGCAAACCGTTACGTTCTTCGGACGACTCCAATCTTCTTCCAGATTTGGTCGCGCCCATGTCGATCATTTTTTGGCCGCAAAGGAGCACAATAAGCTAGTCCGGATATGACATAGTACTTACCGCCCCGCATTTTGTATCAACCACTTGGTGTTCCTTCACGTCTCTCCAGAGATCCTACCACACAGAACATACAGCTTTCCAATGGCGATGGATACGAAAAACAAGGTCTCGAGACCACCAGCATACGTACAGCCTCTCACATGCTAGAAACTTTTGCAAAAACCTTTTGGCAAATTTAACGCAAGCCTTAAGGTGCGACTTCCGGCCATGATGCTACGACTGGTAGAGAGCCGTCCAAGCTACTCTTGGCGTAAATCGCCCATCGAGTTACTGCCTGTTACTGCATTATATCCTATACTATGTATGGCTGTGACCGCCAATATCGACGTCGAATAGAACAATATTAGAATAACTTCAAGAGCCCAGGTTACAGGTAGCGATCGGTTGCGAGGTCAAAATGCAGATATAATCAAATTCACTTCAAATTCGTAAACTCACCATTCAAAATGGATGTCAAAAACAATCGGTGCGAGGTTCTTCGGCACTTGACGCGTCGGGCTTTGGAGCGGTCAGCGAAATTGGTACTCAACCCTTCGCTTGAATACTCGATAACTGGAGGTGATTTCGAGATGTAGGGGGAAGTGGCCCTGGACCCGATAAAAATAGACACCACGCGAGGTGCGACGAAAACTTGGCACAGATGATACAAAAAAATAAAAACAGACGTGAAGGCAGCTGAAAATCTTCATTCTGAATCTCCATCAGAAAGGAACTTCAGTCATTATTGCATTACCCACAGTACTAGTGGACCAGTGGCTGGTAACCTTTCTTCTGGTAACTCAATTTGAGCGACTTCGGATATTCACAGACCAATAAACGTCCTCGCTTGCAAGTCGTGCAGATTGAGTTGATCAGTGCGCAAGTAATGGGCAAAAAATGCCATCGCTTTGTTTGGTATTTGCCAAGTCCGAGGAAAGTCCAGAGTAGCCAAGCAGCCAAGGGGCCCAGGTGTGCCCACACCCACAGCATCACGATGAGATCTGATCCTGCAAGGAATTCGAGGTCGCCGACTTGTTGCTAAAATATCGATCTGTGGTGTGAAGCGGAGCTCAGCGTAACTGCGCGGATGGTGAGTAGAAGCACTAAACGAATTAAGCCGGTCGTGAGGCAGAGCCATGGAAGCGAAGACACTCACCGATTCGCAGAGTTGATTAAATTGAAAGTATGGGAGAACTGGAAGAACCTACGGGCCTCCCCGATTTCTGTGAAGTAAATCTAGGGTGGCGACTTGAACTTGAATGGTGGAGGCATGCAGGCCCGGAGGATAGTGACCAGTGTTACAATTGCAAGACCGCATGTGATATGATGTTGGTGCTAGAATTTAGCGCAGTCGATCTTGCCAAGCTCAAAATCGGAGACTATCACTAGGAATATCATTCAGGCGAAATTGAGTATATTGCATAGCTGCGGAAGAAACCACAAAATATGCGGGGAATGCTGGAAAATGGAGTCGAAATATAACGAATTGTAGAAGATTGTAGAACATGCAAGTGGGAAAGTTGAAGATAGCCACCCGGATCATGCATCCGCGTTCCTCAGTGTTGGGTGGATGTAAACTAGTCCAAGTACTTTGAATACATCACGTTCCGTTCTGGGATGGTACAATTTGGAATCATGACGTCGTGATCTATAAAGCAATAGGATCAGTCCATATGCCAAGTCCATTGTTTTGGTTCACTAGAGACTCACATCCCAGAGCTATCAAATTTCATCCCCCTGATAAGATACGTTAACCAGGATCCATGCGGAGAAGCGCAAATACTTGCTTTTGCTGCTTCGCCCATAACCGTAAGTCTCTTTCGAACATCGTCGACCCAGTCCTAGATTGGCGCTCGTATCACTTGCCAAAGTAGTTAGGTCTAGTACTCACCACCCAACTACTGCAGTCCAAAATACTTCCGGTGCAGCAAAAATCAGATCAACACGTCGGTAAACGTTCCGCCCCGATGAATTATGACGCGATACGAACACAGTTAGAGCCTTCTCTAAAGAGTCCCAGTGATGAGTGCGTAACACGTTATGTTCGTGAAATCCCGAAAGATCTATACAATTGTCAAATCAGACAACTCAAGGCGGTCATGCCGGAGACATACGCATGACATGCGTAACGAGGCCTGTAATTGATCAGTATGACGACCAAGTATCTCTATTGCAGATCTCTAACCTTGTTCATGCAGTCGTTGCACAAGCTTTCTACACAAACCCTTCACTTTCTGAGACCCCAAGTTCCAATCCGTATGGGTGATGACTATGTCAACATCGTTACTTTGTGGCTTTCCTCGGCGGTAACTAAAATCACACGCCCATGGAAGAGCAACACAATGAATAACAGCTACTAGTTTGGGCGAACAATGTAAACACACCCTCCAGCGATCACGCTTTTGCACCCTCTCTGGATGTGGCCGAGTTCTCGCATGATGGTCTCATTAATTTCTTCTACTTCTTCGCGTGGAATGCTATGAAGGCACAGATATCAATAAAAAAGCACGATGTCTTCGTCCGAAGGGATGAATAAAAAAATGCTCACGTCTGGCCCAAGTCGTGTCGTAGAGCCAGCCCGATCTTAATCGACTGTTCTCCCGCAGCCTCTGTATTCGCGCTTGCTTCAGCATCAAGTAGTGGCATTGTCTCTTCGTCAGACACGCCTGGTTTAACTTCATAATATCGTTCAAGTTCCTCAAGCGTGCGGAGACCAAGGTCATAAAGACGGCGAGCAGTGTGGGGTCCGATGCCATGTATTGTGATGAAAGCAGAAAGTGACTGAAACCGCGGATCCGCCAACATCCTCTCTGCATTCGTATCAGCGCCAAGTCATAGAAGCAGGGGGGAAGACACGGACGCGCTTCGGTTATTTGGCCTGTCTTTAGAAACTCCTCAATCTGATGTATATGTGAATAATAGAAAGGGAATGGTGAGGAGGATAGCGACATCACCATTGAGAGGATCTTCACTCCCAAGAACGGTAGCTCGTGGATATCTCGAATATTGTGTTCCGTTATGACATGTGGGTAAGCTGCGTATTAAATCCAGCTCGTTATACATTAAACGGCGTTGCAGTTACAAACCCTTGATGACCTGGGCGCGATGGGTTAAGAATGTTATACAACACAATGAAATAGATTGAACAGACAGAAATAGCCCTAGAGTAGCTGAGCATACTCCTTTCCTCCCCTTCGACATTCCTGCCTTGTCGAATGACATCGATTTCTTTTACCAGACTCTGATTGGGGCAGACAAGTGGCGACGGTCGTAGACAACTGTATTTCGCAGTGTGCGACAATAATTCCACTTCGGTAACATCTACGAGTTCAGCTGGTTCTGTTTGCTTCTCTGCCTCAGAGGGTATGTCGGATGATCTTCCAGATGATGCGTCTTCAACAGTGTCGTGACTTCGCGAAGTTTCGTCTTCCAGGTGATGAACTGCAATATAACTGCGGTATGGAACGGGCCGACCGGATTTCACAGAATCTTGAAGCCATAATGGTGTTACGATGGCCTTCGTTTTCTGTAAATGGTATTGGAGCAAGCACTCTGCGCAATTGATAAAGTGTAGGCGCATACCGCAATTCTCCACTCAACGTGCCTTTCCAAGCGTTGCCTCATGTTAGTTGCGGTGACAATGACATCCGCCTTCTCAACATCGCCAGTGAGTTCAAGGTTGAGTTCGCTAACGCTGCTTGGCCCTTCAAGACTCTTGTTATCCCGCTCAACTTTATAGTTCTCGACTAGCATGGCAAGCTCAGACATCATTTCTGGATGGATTTTGGCCTGTAAGATGTACACCAGAACGGGTTTGTCCTTCTCGATATTCCATGGTGAACTGACTCGGCGTCGCTTGGAAGGTCCGCCGTGAGAAGACTCCGACTGGGATTCAGAGTCATCAGTTGTATGCGAGCTTAGCAGCGGTCGCTTGAAAGGCATCTGCAAACATTGTTACAATCAGCTGTATGCAACGGTGACAATTAATGTTACACTTCGCGCAAATCTGTGCGAATGAGAAGAGACGCGAAAATAACAATTGCAAGCAGTTTTCCTGCGCCCTACCGGCTTGTAATCTATTTTAGTTTTCCGAAAAAAGGAAATTATCCATTTGGTTATGTAACACAGCCTCACCGACTTTCTAGATAATTTTCTTGTAGATCTTAGATCTCGAGGCTCACTAAATCTTGCAAGAGCGCAAAGATCCGTAGTGAGCCTGAACACAACCACATTACAGAATACAAGCGCGCCTCTGATGCGATGGTTGCAATGGCCACAAGCGGATCCGGGTGTCAATATACCAGACATGTTCAACAGCCGGAAATCTCGTTGGAACCAAGTTACTGCCCGTTTCACAGCACCGTGATTCCTCGGACGTTCAAACTTCAACAGCGGAGGAGTCAGGTTAATTTTGCCTGTGAGTCAATATTTCACTCGCACGAAGTAGAGAGGTACAGTGACTACAGTCGTTGACATCTTTGGAACGACTTGTGCCCCAGCAACAGTTCATCGCATTACGGAGGAAAAGAGGCCCCGAGGCAATGTCAGATTTCTGATAATTATGGTTTGAGATCGAGACTTTGAGAGTACTACTGCAGTGCGATTTGGTTCGGTCACTTCCCTAAGTGGTTCAGTTCAGGATCTCGAACCTGCAATCGAATAGGCCTCTGGATTGGCGCGTGCGATGCTCAAGTCTCGTGTTTGAACGCGAACCGGATCAGCAAAAGTCAATCGACATGGGACATATGCAGAGGAACCTGGCGCGAACTTGAAAGCAGTCGAGGACCAAATAGGATCTCTAAACACAAGTCCGTCACACCTGTGGGAGGCCGCTGCCCACGGTACGTAAAACTTATGGTCCTGGTCCAAAACAAGGAAGTAAATGGGCTTTCCCTCGTATCCCTATAAACACCGGCCAGCATATGCACTACCCAGACGCTCTCACCTGTCAAGGGGCCTGTATATCCGAGCCCACACAACGTCCGTAGTGAATCTAGCACCCTTGCACATAAAGTTGACCTCTCGATTGTGTCGGAACAGTTGGGTGCCAACATTCTTGGTAAACCTCAGGAATATCAGGTGTAGTCTCCTGCTATTATCACAGTTGCAAATTCATTAAAATTCGGTGCCCATGTAGCGCCCATGTCGTGAACGTGGCAAGACGTATATAGGAAACCTCTGACGCTTGAACCTCCATACCATTCACACTTCGAACTGTGGTTCCGAACATGACCGTGGCAGTCCAGATGGACCAGCACAATTTGCGGAGAACTCACGTGAGGTTTGGTCCGAAGGCACACATTGTTTTGCGCACGCACAGCTGTTAAACCTAATAGCACACAATCCACCGGAGTTCGAACTCGGTCCACCACATACGAGCTTCACGGCCTTTGATCCCTTCCTGAGTGATTTAGACTCTTTCACTCTTTCATACTTCACATTCCCTGTCATATGCTAATATGCGGGAAGTTTATTTCAATTCAGGATCATGCTCAATCGGCACTGAATATGCAGACTGCCTAGAAATGATGTTTTGTACAAATGGAATAAAAGAGTCTTGTATGTTGCAGCTGGGAGAGATGTAATAGTGGTAATTTGCAACCTTTGCCCAAGACAAATCATCCAGATCCCAAAGATCCTGTACAAAAGCTATTCATAAAAAAACCTGGAGTATAATGAACTCCTTATATGGACGACATAAAACCAATGTGATAATTCTCTTGGGCGGAGGCGCTGCATTAGTAAAATCAATGACGAGTACAAGAGCGTGACACCGGAAAATTCAATCTCCTCCTCGGCACACATCAAACCCGAGGCGGCATCAATTCTACTTGCCTATTAGCACCAGTACAAGCGAGGTGATTATTACCATCAGTATCAGACAAATTATGACGCTCATGATATTGCTCCTGTCGCGATACGCGCGCTTTGAAGCTAGGCTGCGGAGAGTAAAAGTCGACAGTGCCGTTACTCTGCCGAAGCGTGACAGGACGTGACCGAACAGATTAAAGGTTACACCCCGAATTTTTTCGGCTTCGTTCCGACACCACACCATATCATCCTGAAAATTAGTAAAAAATCAGATCCATCTCGAGGAGATGCAAATCTATGATGGAAAATTTGTGAAGGGACATGTGATGTTATTGTGGAGCTACAAAAGATTTTATGTGGTTGATCTGGTTTCCAATGCATCGCTTATGTAGATCATCCTTCCCCACCGCTTGGAATACAGTTGCCTTTTCAGCCTTCTGTCTCCATGGCAAAATTAAAGTGCAATTACATAAAATTTGCGCTCGCTGCGAGAAAAAAATTACAATGCGCTCTCAGGCTGGCGCTCCCTAAACGTTGTTCCCGTTGATGCGGCGAAGGAAATGCAACCATGACTCGGAGTGGATGAGTTCGGACCCAGGTTGTTTACAAGTAAGAACAGGCGGTACCAATGTGGTGTCAATGACATGACCGTACCACTGGGCTGTCGTCAGTTGTCGTCCCGCCCAGTCGGGCCCGGGGTCGTCTTCGTTTGTTTGGAAGGCATGACCAAGTGCGGTATGATCATCGTTCCACGTTTTTGCCGGAATGTGGGACCTAAACTGTGCGGATGAACGGAACCTTCGGAAGCAACGTGAGACAGATGACTTCCCGCCCGCCGATGCGGCGACAGGTGAAATTAACCGCACTAACAGCTGCAAATGTCAAAAAAATAGGAAGGTCAATGCGTTGAAATTATCAGTACACAGCCAGATTTTGCTTGCGTGCTACATAGTTTACGATTGGTAAATTATTAACGTTAGACCCACGCATCTGACGATGCATCTAGAGTAGATATCATGCAAAGTCTTTCGTTAAGATTTCTGTAAAAAAACGACTCAGTGATGATGTTCCGACAGATAAGAAAATAGGAACGTGCATATATCACAAGGAATACATCGATGGAACTAATTAGCAAAAGCTTGAATGCCAGTGATTGCCTTTCCAAGGATGAGACCGTGTATATCCTGCATGAAAAGGAGGATTGGGTTGTCAGCTCGAGAGATCGTGGAAAATATGGTGTGAAAGGGAAAAAACTAACATATGTCCCTGGAAGGCGAACACGTCAGCGATCACGCCGGGTGGCGGCGAGCAAGGCACATACCTTCATAAGTATTCACAACTTGTAAATTTGCAACATGTCTACCGACATGGTACCTTCAAACATCAACTTATCGCATGCATCACAGTCACGGAAACCATAGACATACTCATCTGAAGCTGCATTTCCTCCGAGAATATCCAAAACGACTCGGGAGTGCTGAAGGGCCTTTCCACAGTTATTACGTTTTACCATACTGATCATTTCAGGCGCCAGCTTGCTTGCGTCCTTCAGTCTACCAACCTGAAGACTAGCCTGCAAGCCAAGAGCTACTTCGGTTTGTGCGTCTACAAGTTTCTTTTGAACGAGCTGGAAAGATGCCAGCGGTCGCTTAAACTGTTTTCGCTCAAGTGCATACGCGAGAGTTTTTTGGATGCAGTCCTCGAGAGCCCCCATTACACCCCATGAAATGCCGTAACGGGCACTATTCAGACAGGAGAAAGGTGCACTAAGGCCCTGTCCGTGCGGGAGCAAGGCATCATGGCCTACTCTAACAGAGTCCATGAAGATCGAACCAGTTAACGACGCCCGAAGTGCAACCTTATTCTTTATGGCCGGCGCTTCCAAACCTTTCAGACCCTACCAATTGTGTGGGAGTAAGATAGATGAGTAGAACGAGAAATAAAATGCTTGCCTTCTCCAGAAGGAAGCCCCGGACCTTGCCATCCCATTTGCAGCGAGCCCAGATGACAAAAATGTCACTGTTTCGCCAGCAAATCAGTGGTATCATAGAAATCGAACAAGGGGACCTACGCGACAGGTGCATTTGATATCCAAGTCTTGCTTCCATTGAGGACAAAGCCGCCATCAGTTTCTTCAGCAGTTGTCTCCATGCCAGCTGGGTCGGAACCATGATTCGGTTCAGTCAGCCCCTGTTTAAATCATTAGAGCGAACTCAGAATCTTAGATACTGTGATCTCATACAAAACAGCCAACGATTTCTCCCTTGGCTGTATGATATAAGCGGCGAGTTCTCGATCACAATTAGAAGTTCCTACCTAACCGAGGAATATACCTCTCTTTCTGTGCTTCAGTACCAAACTCGTTGATGGGGTGCATAACAAGCGATGATTGGACAGATGCCGTCGATCGGTAGCCAGAATCGACGCTAGCATGTCCAAGGGTAAGTTAACGATGAAGACCAAAGACGCGGTACAGACCGCTCAATTTCTCTAGCAATGAGGCCATAGGCCACATTGCTCGCTCCAGCGCAGCCATAGCCTTGAATCGTCGGTCCAAGTAGTCCCAGTTTGCCCATTTCAGGGAGAATGTCATGATCGAATCCTGCACGCCATGTTTGAGATGAATAACAGAGAATAAAACTCATGCCTTACTTTCCGTCCGCCAACCTTCCAGCACACGGGGAGCAAGATGTTCCTACCAAACGGATCATCACACGGCTTTCTGAATGTAGACAAGGCGGACTTGCCTGGCAATACTCCCGAGCAGTATCACTGTGTCAGTATGAGCTTGCCGTCCGCCGAAGATGTCACAACTAATACGTACCGTATGGCAATTTCCTCTTCCGTTAGTAGAGATTCCATGTTCAACGGATCCTAACAAGTAGTCACAGTAGTCTTGACCTGGTTATTACTGAGTGCGAATTGAACTTACTTCATAGTTATATTTCACATATCCTGACGCTACCGGACCGATATGAGTTCCCAACCATAGATCAAAAGATAATCTTGAACTAACCTGCGCGACTCCCGTTGTTTGCAAACGGCGCCCTATAAAGAGGATATCCCAGTCGCCGAATGGAACTACGCGCAGATAACAAGGCAGCCATTCTTGGTATTCCTTCTACACTTATGCTCGATGGTAGAGATGCGGAAGACGGTCCGTCGATTAAACTCGAAAGTTTAGAGCTTTGATCAGAAAGCGCTTAAAAAAGACGTGCGGGATGAGTTTTGTGGGGAAGTGCAAAACCGGAACGTCGGAACTACACGTGCCGGATGCCGCCGGTCAAGGGAGCTCCGAGCTGTCCGCCAAAACAAATTATTTTGCAAATAATTCAAAATGGATCACATGTGCCGTTTATCGCACTACAAATCACTGGCAGCTAGCCAAGCTTGCATATAGGTGGAGTATTGGTGCCATTAACTTGTCAGAACACCTCCGCGGTGAGACGAAGACCAAGCGAGAACAGGGAGTTATCCGCTTATATAACATCTGCTAACCGTTGATGCTCACGTGCGACAAGTAAGAACAATGTATGCAGAAAACCTCTATACTAGTACTGGCGGTATCGATCAGAACCACTTCCCAACCAAGTTCCACAACTTTTCCTTCGCAGGAGAGACCTGGCTCTCGCTCAACGGTTTATCTCCTGCCTTTGGCTTGACCTCATACTTAGAGCCATCCGTCACATTGCCTGGCGAATCTGCATCGACTTTAGAGTCCTTCAAAAAGGCCTCAACACTCTCCCTTAGTGTCTCTGAATTTGGATTGTCGAGGTCAACATATTCGGCCTCTCTGGCACGCAGCGCGACCTGTTGCAGGACCCGTTCGCGAGCTTGGCTACGAGCCTGTTCGAGCAAACGCTCTTTACGCGAAACTTTGGGCGTCGAAGGCTGCAAAGTCTTGGGCATTGTGCGGAGGGTGATAGCCTCGGGGGGTGGCGGGGCCGGTTTTGTTAGTTGTGGCGTCGACAGTGGTACCCAGGAATCCACCTCGCGTCTGGTCCTCCTTCGACTCCTCTGAGACAACATCGTTGATGTCGATGAATCACTAGGTGGTTCCGAATCTGCTGTCATGTCTTTTTGAGTATCTGCTTCCGCTGTCACTGTGGCCTCCATCTGTGCAAACGAAGGGTCGGGTCGCTCAAGGATTTGACTCCACTTGTTCAGCGCAATGCGCATTTTCTCGTGGTCTGGAGTAGGCGGCAGTTCTTCAGATGGAGAAGCGAACGGGGATGAGGTATACAGAGGCTTTAGAGGATAGAAACCTCCCCACTCGTAGAAGCGTTGTCCGATTTCAATCCTTCTACCCTTCGTGAGGTTTAATGGTCTGCTGTCTCCATTGAAACGCAAGTCACTTGCTGTCCACATTGTGAGCACACGGCGTTGTTGCAAGATGAGAAAGAGTAAGAATATACACACCAGCTCGCTGAACATTGAGTTCAATTAATCTCGGATGTGTTGAAGGGCCTTCAGGAGAGTATGTTGAGGGACTGGAAGAGTCTGTATCCTTCACGTCAAATAGACCTTGAAGGTGTTCAAGCCCCGGGCCCCCTTCAGGGATAGTAGGATCCTGCGTTGCAGCCATGACATTCATGGTGATACCCTCCTCTGGAATGAGGCTCATTGAGTCCTCAGACTGAAATGCAGCCCAACATATCATCTGGTACTCGGAGTTCACTTCTCCATCCTAATGGCGTTTGAGCAAACCGAAATGTGAAAACCACTCTACTGCACAAACCCGTATGAACCGGTATTCACGTATCCGCCCAAATTTACGCTCCATCCCACGAATGACAGCGAACGCGTCAACCATCCCACCTGCGAGCAACCTGGACGTGCGGATACAAACCGTACGCCGGGCGGGGCCGACATTATCATCCTCATCACGGTCTTGAAGTTCGAATCGCCTTGACCACGGAGGAGTTACTGTTGAAGCTACGCGCTTGCCTTCTTTGACAGTATCGATGGTCGCATACGCTCTCTGCTGAAATGCATGATGGCTAGTCTGTCGCCCGGTTCTCAGAACAAACATTCCAAGGCGGATTGCACAGCCACTCACTGTAAGTAAAATAAAGAAAGGTGATTATCTAAGGCTGCGTCTATTTTTTCCAATGCATCATAGAACCGACACCCACAACTTAGCACAGGCTCTCATATCGACTTTGAGAGGATGGGAAGACCAATGTATCATCTAAATACACCTTTTCGCCGTCCTCCATCATTTGTATAGTTTTTACACGGCACATGGCGCGCGGCCTGGGCGTTGGCAAATTACGCTCGACTAAGACGGCTCTACCCCCTAATGAGCCGCTGAATCCGAATGGAGGTCATCTTGGGTCGATGGAACAGTGCGCTGTAACGCAATTCGACCGGACAGTAGCTAGACTTAGTGAGCGGGGGATGCCGCAGATTGTGTTTTGGTTTGTGGTGTAGTCAAGGTAATTTCACTTTCTATTGGTAAAACGGGACGCCGACTGATCTCTATGTAGGTGATGGATCAATACTGGACTTCCGTTGGATCTTTCTCCGAAGTTCTCTCAGGCCTGGGACAAGTGTAGAAGCAATGAATATGTTGTACAGGTGGGTATCATATCAAAACTTTTTCATGACGATTTCGCTTGCCGCCCCAGTCGTAGCTATGAGCCTTGACGAACGGCAGAGCATATAGCCAAACATTGCACCGCTGATTCTATCGTTGCCACTTTCTTTGCAACAATTTGATGTTTACGGCTTATCTCACAGGGTTAAATTTACCATGAATGCGTCGCGCCCACGGCGTCGGAGCTGTAGGGAAACCGACAATTTGAATAAGGGTTTCCTGTGCCTTGGCTGTTGACCTTCAGATCTTAACAACAAAGGTAGTCATACGCTTTTTGTTTTTCGTTCACGCTGTCTTTTCTCATGTTTATTTAGTGTGCCTTCGTTTCATGAGTAGTCATGACTGTTGACTTGTCGACTCTCAACACTGAGGGCACCTCTGTTTATCCCAATTACTCGGACAATCTATCAATGAACTGAAATTTGCTCAAGAGCAGCAGGGTCGTCTGCAGCGTGCTCATCCCTGAAGCTTCTATGCCAACAACAAAAAAATTCCTCGTCTCGAGCACGTGGCCACCACCAGGGATATAAGCCATTCTGCAACAAATGGGGTCTGCAAAATTGCGCGAAACTGGAGACTTACCACTCTCCCCTATCAGGTGGATTGGCAACAGCCACTCCTTCGTAATAAGGGTGACTTTGCCTGTATTCCCGCAATGAGTTGACAGTCGTCCCCAAACTCGAGCGGCCTGACTTTGAGAATCAGTATTGGACTTATGTGGTTATAAGAATATGTCAGACTGGTATTGCATCGTTGCCAATTAATTCCCGCTTTAAAATGGCTCTCACCGGCTTTCGTATATTTCAAACTAACCATCTCCACATGTTTATAGGCAACATCAAAAATGTTTTCTTTCACAAGCCAGATCCACTTGGCACGATTTATTTCTAAAATTCAACACATGCCTGATGACCTCGGTCCGAAAGTTCGTACCGTCCCTGTCGATTTTGACGCACCTCACTATGCTGTTTCATGTTCTCCCCACACCCAGCTTCACTCCACACCTAGCACCATCATGCAGCAATTTATCAATGTTTCGCAAACACTAGGAGGTTACTTGCCCTCAACTAGCAGAAACAATCCCATCCCTAGTATGCCCTCCCTGATTTTTTGTATGCATATTCTGTATGCAAATACCTTTGTAGTTCGAAATTTGTTCTGCTAGGTTATTACTACTCGTATTATTATTTCTGACCGTGACAACTCTCTTGCGCATAATTGTGCTACGTCCCTTCAGCCTCAGCACTCGCCAAAGTTGTTCTTTTTTTCGATATCAGAGACTTGACACTTTTGACTGCACTTTCTCTGGCACCGACGAGTCTTCTCGCTTTTGTGATGTCAAGATCCCTCTGCACGGCTGTGTAATCGGGTTGTCTGCTTCCCCTTCCTTCTGCATTATGGACCTTGTCTGAGGCCGAGGTGCTTCCACCCGTTGCCGATTCAGTATTCTGAGTCAGGTCGCTTAACTCTTGCCGCAGACTTGCCAACATATCGTCGAGCCTTGTAAGCGTTGAAATGCACTCGTCCATCTCCTCGACTCGTTTGAATGTACGACATACTTCACTGGCGCAAGTCTCGATATGAGTGAATCGAGCTGGTCCTAGAAGGGTCCCGCCGAACCTGCGAGTGAACGATAAGTAATCGTGAAATTTCCCCCTAACTGTCCTCTATGGAATGAACACAGCTGAAGCTTACCATCGACTAACGATGACAACAGCGTCAAGTACACCCTCGTGTTGCATGACCCTCGACACTTTGCTCCCAGCCCATTGTTCCCCATCGTCATCATATCCCGCTTGAACCTCAAAGTCATCAGGACCTCCGAGCCCTGACTTGCCATGTTTCAGCATCATGCATCTCCACGCAGATATCTCGTAGGCCTTCTTTCCAGCGTGAACGACGTTTCGGTGATGGAAGATTGCAGCTTTAGCTTCTTCGGGTGTACTGGCGCGATACACGCTGCCCACAAACGCAGACCCACGGTCACGAATCTCCTGTGAGGTAGCCAAACATTTGGGAGCAGGGCGGTCGACTCTCACATATGAGTACAGGTTAGACATGCAGCCGGTTCAAGATGACGGTGACGTCAAATGAACAAGCGAGCAGGTTTGCTCGATTATAAGTACCATAGTTAGTAGCAGTTAGAAAGTCCGTGTACACAAACTGTCGGTAAGATAAATGCAACAAGTACAGCAAAGAAAATGCTAGTCGCTATTCGACGGGCTCCTTCCACCTCCATCTTTATATGCAGGAAGAATGTCTGCCCAAACAACCATTGCACTTGCGTTATCCCAATCTAAGTCCAAATGATATATGCGTAATCAAGATAAAAGTGAGGTGACACATAACGACAGCGTGAAAGATTGAAAAAAAAGGTAGAGTAAGTCCAGTCGTAGCGCACATTATATCAAACGAATGGTGGTACTGGCGTGAGATAATTCATGGTAAATCACCCTTGGTAGGCACTTCGTCCAGACATATATTGTGATGGGTTGACTGAGTAGGTCGAGTTTGGGCGTTGGGGGGGATAAGGGCGATGTAGCGGTGCTTCCCTGTAGCCTTCTGTGTGGATCCCGGGATGAGGAGGGTACTGCATTTGAGGCAGCGTTGCCATTGGTGCAGGCGACCCATATCTAGATGGCGGGGTCATCCGATCCGGAGAGTTGTACTCATGGAGTGGAGACGGCGGCGGTTGCTGCCGGGCATCGAAGTATCCGTATGACTGATGATCTGTCAGAAGAGGCAACTGATCCACACTCTGGTTCATGCGCGCTAGCTCTATATCATTTAGAGATTGCGATGGACCCTGGGCGAGGTAACGGTCGAAAGCAGGTGGCGCGGGTGATCCACGACCTCCACTAATTGAACCCGCATATTGATGGGCCTTCTGGTGGTAAAGCGAAGCGTTGTCACCGCCTCTAGCATTGCCAAAGATCGCAGCCGATGCAATGGACCGTTGATCCCAGTCCAGTTCGCCTCGATCGCGCCGGTAAAGGGCAGGATCATACTCCAAATCGCGCTAAATTAGAATGTTCAGTATTTCGTTTCGAGACACAGACAAAAAATATTCACCTGTTCGATAGCGGCAATCTTCAGGCCACCCTCAATGACTTGAGCGTCCAATTTCTGACCACCATATTCATCCAGCTTGGCCTTGTCACTGCCAATCTTTCCCTTGTAGACGTCCCCAAGGAGTGGCATCATCCTTGCATGAAGCATCGGAGTAAACAGATCTGCGTGAAGCGCAGGGTGACCGAAGCGCTTCTCCAACCCTCTTCCAGAAACATCTGACGTTGAGGAGTGTACCTTTGCTTCGCGAAGCTCGGTTTCCGAAGGTATGTAGTACAGGAAATTCTTGTAGAAGGTTCGGTCAAGCTGAAACTTGAAGATGATGATGAACAAGATTGGAGGGACGGTGGTGAGCCACATGAAGGACTTGAAGCCGTATTGGAGGCCGATAGCTGGAATATGGTAAGTCGGCAGTCGCAGCCTTTGATGGTTAAAATGACTTACTCAGAGCCATCAACAGTTGCATGAGAATCACAGAGATGAGCAACCGGTTAACAATCATGTTCCAGAGACGCTGCACCAGGGTTAGCAGCTTGAAAAACAAGTTGAAAACGAATAACCCACTCCTCCCGACTCAACCTTCGTGATGAAGACAAACATAAGTTGATACTTATACACCCATGAACCTATCCAGAACACAATAGCACCGGCAAGTGCGACCAAAGGCGCCAGAGGAGCAAAGACTAGCGCAACGGTTGCCATGAAGAGCTGCGGAATGTGAATGGGGGTCAGATCAGATCACCGAACTTAACTCACGGTATTCGCGCTATTGGTGAAGATATTGGCATCAAAAGGGAGGTGTCGAAATGAGGCACGTACTAGTAAATAGCATACTCGAACTCTGGCGGCTGTGTCCACTCTCTAATATCACGGGGTGTGCGACCAAAGACGCTGAAATCTTGCGTCAGCGTGTGCGAAAACGATAATAATAATAAGAAACAAACCGAGTCTTAAACGACGTCCAGAGAAGATTCAGGATCTGTGCCAGATCGAAGAGAACCAAGAAGCCACGGAGTCTGATATCACGATGACATGCGTAAGCGTATCCGCATGTAGAGCACATATACACAAGCTCACGGGAAGTATGTCAACCAGTACGACGACTGATTTATATACGTTTGGTTGATCGTACTCGGCAAGGCTATAAAAACTGAATAGGACCCATGATGTATATATGACGGGGTGACGCACTATGCAGGTTGTTGATAATATCCTGGAAACTGGTGTGGTGACCGATCTCCGTTACAATCTGTTCCGCAGCAACTACAAGATGGACATTAGCATTCTAGAACGAACGACGGCAAGAATGATTTCTGACTGAATCCAACGCCAATGAGTGTAAAAATGATCAACTGGGAGATAACGAGGAAAGCAAAGTAGCGTGCAACGACAGCACGGTCAAGTCTGCCATAAATCTATCAGAACCAGATAACGATAAACAACCAGCGACAAAATGAGTTTACCGGCTGTGAGTAAGGGCACCTTGGAATTTACTTAACCGACGCATGACGATGGGGAGGAAAAAACCGAAAAGAGCTGAAATGGCAGGAGGCGAGACACCAGAAACAAAAGCAAATGATCCTGGAGATGCAATCGCCCACGTCGAGAGGAAACCCACGTAGGCAGATATCTGTAGAGGAATCTTTCAATTGACCAAATACCCAACAAAACGCGAGAATCATACCGAGCTCAAGTTTGCCAAGATCGAGATGATGAACAGGGGGATAGTGTTGAAAAAACAAAATAGCACCAAGAACAAAGAACCGAGGAATTTATTGCCGACGAGCTCGGAAGTTGACTTGTTGAAATTTGCCCATATCTACGGAAAATTCAGTATATATCCATAAGTCAGTGTTTAAATACCACACAATGTCTTTGGGGTTCGGCGCAAGAGCGATGTCGGTACCTTTCGGGTGCTTCTTTCGAAGTAAGGTAGCAACAATGTGAGCGTACGGAATCGCCGCCATAGATGCAAAACCGTAGTTCTCTGCTTTTCGGCTATCAATCTGCTGACGGTAATCCTCAATTGCTTGCTCCGTGCGTCTCAGTTTTGCGCTGCTTATTGTTAGCGATATCGCAACAAATAGAGCATAGGTACATACGTATAGAAGTCTATAGCATCCTTTTTGGTACCACCCATGCCCATGAATCCACCTATCCGAATTGTGGGCCGCTCTTTCGCTATTTTGCCGCCCTTGAGGTATGTCACGAGAACCTGCTCGAGTTCGCGGACGGCAGTGTTATGGTATTCAATAAGCTCGGGTAGCCGTCCGACTTTACGACCAATGTGCACCGAGGTAGTAGGGTATGGGACTTGAACACTTGCGAAGATGGCCTGGATGCCCTCATCAGATTGGTATTTCTTGGGTACATGCATGACCGCAAGTGTCCGCGCATAAAAGGATTGCATATATTCGGGAGAGCGAAACCATTGCTGCCGAAGACGAAGCATCTCTTTCCAGTGCCGCCATACGAAAACCATGACGAGCGCTGAGATCACGTACGAGACCACGACATGTGCAAAGAGGAAAGAACCCTTCACATCCCGGATGGTCAAAATGGAAAGGACATCCCGTTCCGTCGAAGGGACGTTCTTGAGGTTGTAGGATACATTGATTGGGATAAGAATGGCGCAACATGTAAAAGCAATGGCCGAGTAAAGTGATCGGGTCATGCGAGTGAATCTGAGAAAGGTGACGGCATCCAATCCAAGCTTGTCAACAAGCTCGGGTTCCTTCGTGCGTATGAGAGGAGGCAGCCATCCCAAAAGGGAGTCAGATATTCGTGGTGGCTGCTTGTCACCGACGTGATACTTGACTTTGGGTTCATAGATGACCTGTATAGCATGCATGTAGGATATAGCTATGTGATACGGTGAAGAGACGTACCTTGTTCTTAGGTCGCAATACGTTGAATATCACGATTGTAAGGGTCTGGAAGGAGTGAGCAGGATTCTGCAAGAAAACACATATAACTTACGGAAATGATTGTCATCAAAGCTACCTGAGAGCCAACTGCAGCTGGCGTGATCGTCCTGGAGGAGGCATTTTCATTGATAATTTCGCCGATGTCGGCCATGGTAGAGAGTGAAAAGAGTTGAACGACTCAGCTATCGAGAAAGAATGTCAAGGGTCGGTCAGTTCAGGAGTGGAGAAGAAGGTAGTGACGCTAGATAGGTGCCGGTGTGGATGCTATTGTTCCGGATGAACCTTTTTTGAGACAAAACACAAGGATTGGGTGCTCCACTATTTGTTTCTACTGCACTTGCAAAGACGCCGCAAGGTCGTGGTGGTATCGTGTAACGAAGCAGACGTGACTTGTAAAATTGTTCCTTGTGCTCGCTCCAACCTGTACCCGACGGCATCAACTGACCACATTCAACCCTTTAAGGCCGTCTGTCACATTGCTGTGACCAGTGCATGCCACAACTTTTATATTTACACGTTCTATCATAGTACTGAGGTACTGGAAGAACAGATGCGGCACGAGGCCTGAGGGCTTATGGACCCTCTATCAAAGCAGCTATGAGCCCTGGTTCATTTTTGTTATATCCCCGCTACATCAAACTGTCTCCACGAACCGACTGGTGTAAGCTGAACCACGACGACTTACTACCGCCCATGCTCCACTCGGAAAAGTCTCGGTTTGCGATTTGGACCATGTTTCCCTGGTTACGTCTGGTTTGGGGTCCAAACCAAGTTGAAAGTCCGGACATCGGTGAGTTGGTGATTTTTGGTCGGGGTTGATTGCGATATCATAATTGCGATGCTACCTTGCGATTCGGTCTGTGATGGCCATCAAGCAAGTCAGCGAACACTTCCCTCTACATCCTCATGAACGCATCATCCCGGGCAGACTGATATATAATACAATCTTTGCAGTTCGATTTAGCAGCCATATCGTGGTACCTGTTTCGATGAAAAGCAAGGTTGTGCGACTCGAATTGATAACTTCCGATCCGAATCGCACAACCATGTCGTTTGATAGAGGTTTTCATTACTGTCGCCCAGACTGGGAAGAATTTCTACTAGGGCCAGTGCTTTTGCAGCATTTCCACTCCATTCCAGATTGGCAGCAGCGATTGTTCATGTTGTATGTCCCTTCAGTGGTACCGCCTTTTTCGTTATTTTTTCGGGAGCATCTGATTCATGGTTACCTTTTCAGGGCTTTGACTCTAGCTGAATTACCGTATTGATCGCGACGACATGCATTGCATCTGACTGTCCGAAGCTTCCCCGCAGGCGGCTAAAGGTTGGACACAATGGACAGGGTCTCACGACGCTACGGGGAGGTTGTCATTCTTCACACTTGTTTATCCTATAACTCTTTAGTTAGTAGTCTATGTTTGCATGAATATATCAGTACAGATAGCTTATACGAATTCTTTTCATCCTTGTATCAAGATAACGAGTCAGTCATTCCGTGGTGAGGAAATAACTTATCGGGTGATACAGATCCATCTCTATCGCGGTCTCAACCTTGGGATGCACATTGGCAGAATGTCTCGAGGGCGTCACGCTTCTTGATCGAGAACTCGAATGCCAGTCCTCGTAGAGGGCAGCAGTCTTGTGCCGATCAACCCTCCTGTTCAATATAGCTAATCGTGTTAATACTGAATTCATCGGTAGACCGAAGATAAGACTAAGTCACTTTGTTAGAAGTCAATGTATCTTATATACACTGAGCGTCATGTACACGGTCATGACTGAGTCGCACACAAGGCTGCCGACTAGCCAGACCTGGTTGGTTTGCGTTGAAGCAGTATGCCTACGTCGCATGCAATACAACTCACAGGGACTTCAAATATCATGTGATGGTCGATATTTGTGTCAGCAACCAAGCCATACTGGAGTCGTTCAACAGGACGGGCACATGGGAGAGACGAAACTTTCCCACTGCACACCCGTAAAGTCACCATTGCAAACTGCACCAACAAAAGCTGTGAATGAACTTTGTATCAGCATCAAATAATCAGCGCACTCACCATAATAACCAACACAGGAACGATCATTGATTTCCTCACAGCCCAAATTCTCCAGTTGAAGAAACCGTGGGTTAGTGACAAGACTACCATAATCAATGTTCCGCCTCTACTGAACCATTTGTATCACTCACCAAGTCCAGTAAGTGGCGCCAAGGCAGTATATATATGACCAGAGGGTCAGGAACTGACTGTTGCCAACCAATGCTGACTGCGACAACCCAAGATAGGTTAGATCTGTGCTGAGTAGAGCCCAAAAACCATGGAACGGAAAGACTTTGATGATCGTTTCCAGCAGCCAGATCACAGACACTCTCCGGGTCAGCATGATGTCAATGCGCAGTAATATAGGCACAATACCTGGAACTTTTGTCTACATTCGGTCTTTTGGGAATCGGCTGAAGTAGATGACTGATATTTTCTAGTTGCAGGCAGGAGCACAGGTGTATTTGATAAGGGTAACGTATCGTATTGCACTAAGAGGATGCCCATGAGTGTAAAGCACATGTATACCTAGGACGTAGTTCAGCACTTGAGTCAAGATAGCCAAGAGCATCCCTCACGAATGGACCCTCGCCGTCGTTCTACGTGTTTGGTGAATTCACATCGAGTAGAAACTAAGTGCGATACTTGCTCGAAGTGTCGAAAGACCTTGTTAAGTCCAAGTGTATCAAATGAAAGTTCATCGTCAACTTACGATTGATGATTGGTAGATATCATTTTCGAATTGAAGAACCGGAGTGACGGACTATACCATCGATCTATTCCTCCATGAGAGTGTTGAGAACTCGAGCCACCTGACCCACAGCCTCCCTTACTCTATCTTTGTCTGTTTCGATGACCTTCCGCATGACCCGTCCTTCAAACTTATCTGGATGAAACCGTAGCATCGTCTCCCGTAATTTCTCTTTCTTCTCCTTCTTGTCACGATCATGAGTGGGGAGAGAAACACCGACGTCCTGAGCGAGCGCAGAGATTGTAGAAACCGGTATCAGGAATGCAGATATTGCTGTTGTCGTGAAGTGTTCCAACGTGATTGAGGATGAGTCCGAATGAGCGGTATCTGAGTGCATCATGGACACAAATAGTGGCCATGGTATGTCTCCGAAGGAAAGGGAAGAGCCATGCCGAGCATTGGGATCCAAGAGATCCTTCCACTTTCTGTCGTACTCTGCTCGAGCGTTCTCCTCTCGTTGGCTCTCCCTTTCTCTTTTCTTCTGTTTTCTTCGCTCTTCCGCAACCTTTTCGAGTCTGGTCGTCTCTGCTTTCATTTCCTTCTTCCTAGCGCTACGAGCTGCCTTTTCCGCCTTCACGCGTGCTTCTTCTTCATATTGGCGCGCATTTTTTCGCCTGTTACGTGGACACTCAATACAACTGCAGGGAACTACTTGCAGCTGAGAAACAAACCTCCACATCCCTGCTCGAATCCACTCGGTGTAAGTGTCATCGTCCATGAACCGCGGATCCATATCCGTTTGGTCCTCAAAGCTTCCACCGCTGGCTGCGTTCGCCCGCCATCTATCGGGGACATGGGCATAATCGTTAAATCTAGCGTCTATACCATCCAGCCGTTCATCATCCCGTAAAGCATCCCACATTTTCTCTCTGAAGCGAGCGTCTTCCAACTCAGAAAGAATGGTGTCATAATCAGGTTTGTGTGCGGATGACAGCGACGGGGGAGGTGGAGGGCCATAAACCTCTTCGTCAAGATCAGAATCAATGGCTTCTCCTCTGCGTCTCCTTTTGGAGCTAGATTCTCCATGCTGGCCTGCTTCTTCCGACAGATGTGACCGTTTCCTTGCCGTCTTTGCGGCTTTTCGAGCCTTGCGGAGAGCCCGTTCGACCTCCTCAGCGGGAGTGCGTTTAAGGTGCAACTTAGCCATTAGTTGACATCGCCTTGGAAGGACAATAGCCAATGAACTTATCAATAGTACTGTGTTAGGTGGGAAGACAAGGGAGAATGCTGACTCAGCATTGTATCATAACGCTTTGGTTCCTTCCATTGACTTGCCTTGCGACGACATGCAGTCCGAATTCTTATATGATAGTAAGTGGTCTCGACACCAGTATATTGAACATACTAACTCGAATTCAGCGGCAAGAAAATGGTTCTTCCTCATACCTCCCATCTTTGGTCCACTTCAATTTTTCATCGATGCCCCGTTCGGAAGGTTTGCTCCATCCAATGACAGCATCCTCGTTTTGGATGGAATCAAGTCCTGGATTATTATGGAGTTATTCTCTCCCATCAGCTTCATCACCGCACTATACCGCGGGCCCTGGGCGGCATCATTGTCTGCGGTGTCCACCCCCCAGGTCATCCTCACTAGCCTGTTCATTATCCATTACCTGAACCGTGCAATAATTTCCCCTCTGCGAACACCATCTCGCTCGAAGTCGCACATCGCTATGCCTATCTTCGCTATCATGTTCAACATTGTGAATGGTGCTTTGATGGGTACCTACCTTGCATCTCCCACTGCATCTGCGTTTCTGGCGGGGGCCTTCTCTCGCCCATCCTTCTGGGCTGGAACAATACTCTGGGCGTTTGGCTTTATGGGAAACATTTTACACGATGAAGTACTTCTCAATATCCGCCGTAAATCTAAAGCGAAAGGCAAACGCAACGAGAACAAACTCGGAAAGGAACACTATGCCATCCCCCATGGCTACCTCTACCGATATATCTCATATCCAAACTACTTCTGCGAGTGGTTAGAATGGTTTGGTTATGCATTAGCCGCTGCACCATTGCCTGCTTTCATATCGCTTACAGAAACGATGCGAACAGTCCAGCCCCCTTGGTTGTTCTTCTGGGCAGAAGTTTGGTTCATGATTTCTCGGGCATACAGGGGCCATCAATGGTATCACAAGAATTTCCCTGAGTACCCCAAGGAGAGGAAAGCTGTTGTGCCGTTTATCTTTTAGGCTGCCGGGTGTAACACAGGGGTTCCAAGGACAGCTATTGATGTTACAAGTTCTTATATCATGATAATCCTGTTTCACTACCAACTTTCCATGATGCTACTAGTACTCATATGAGTGTGCAATCTATCATTCAATCGTTTCATCACATCAAACAAAAACAATAAAACAGCCTTAGCCTGATATGGAATTCATTCGCCGCTTAAATATGCCTTCTGCGGCAAATTCGACATCGTCACTGCTTGCACCGACAAGCTAACAAAAATTCATTGGCAGTCATTCAATTCTCGGTCTCCGGTCCTTTATCCTCGTCACGATTTCTGTTAAAATGATGTCTTCGGATGAACCTGGTACAACCCCTTTCCACTCCGCACAAGCATCATTCTCGAAGTTCCAGCGCCAATATCAACAAACACTTGACCGATGGACTCCTCACGTTCTTCAGCGATGGTTGGCGACTTTCTGTCTACTTTCGCTCTTCATGCTTAGGATTGTGCTGTCCCAGGGGGTAAATACCAACTTATTCTGTGCTCAGGATGAAACTGACCAGCTACGTGTCAACAGTGGTACATTGGTTCGTATATTTACTTTGTATACATGATCTCTGGCTCACTAGTTATGTCTGTGTGGATGTGCAGTCTGCTGTGCGTTTGCTCGTCCTTTTGGCTTGAAGTGTATCTGACGGAGCTTTATAACAGACGGCTTGGCTATTTATCTTTTGAACTTACTTCTTGCATTCCTGCAGCCCAAGTTTGACCCTTCACTTGAGGATGATCTTCTTGCGGATGAGATTGAAGAGGGCGGCGATCAAAGTGTGCCTGTGCTTCCCTCTCAGCGAGATGACGAGTTTAGACCTTTTGTGAGAAGACTTCCTGAATGGCAATTTTGGTGCGACCGCTGGTTGTATCGCTCCCCTTCTTGGTACTGACCATTTACTATTTCCACAGGCTAAGTGCAACAAGGGCCACTGTTGTATCGCTCTTCTGTACCGTGTCAGAGGTCTTTGATGTACCAGTCTACTGGCCGATCCTCGTGGTCTACTTTTGCGTTCTCTTCGCATTGACAATGCGTCGGCAAATCCAGTGCGTTCCTATATCTATATCCCAGAATTGTGGTCGTAATTGAAACGTTTTTGCCAGGCACATGATCAAGTACAAGTACATTCCGTTCGACATAGGGCGCAAGGCACGTTACGGTGGGAGCAAGTAGACACTATTTACTGCTTCTTGTCATACGGAACATTTTCTTCACCTATAGATTTTGGATCATAATGCACGACTATGTTTATTGCTGTACCATTCCCATGATTTTTGATGTCCGCAAAGTTTTCCGAGGCGGCGTTAGGATACGGTATGGACTTACGGCGCTCATAATCTGCTTGTTATTGCTGGCACTGTTACTTGGCAGTTTGAAATATATGGCTGGTGAGCTATCTAGTTGATAAATTTCGGCTGAAATCTGTTTTAGAGTATGAGCGATGCACATGAACTGATTCCCACGGTTGTGACAAACGAATGGGTCACTGTGAGCGTCTGCATGTAGGTTTGGTCCTTCAGAATAGACGGTGAGATACTAATCCATACTAATTCCTAGCATGTTCATGTGACCGGTCTCATGGCCTGAACGCTCTTGCAGTCCACCGCATTCTGCGAGGCTGCTACCGATACGTTTGTTCGGCGCTATGAACCTGCGAGCATTGCACATCATGAACGAAGAAATTCATCTGCCTGCCGTGCAGCACATGGCTCAACACGTTCTCGACCAATTGCGAGAACATCGGTCACGGTGTCCACCTAGTCTACGACCAACCCCCTTATTTGTTGGCGTTCAAGGTCCACAAGGCAGTGGAAAGACTTTCCTAACTTCCCGCCTCCGTGCCCACCTTGCCAGTCCACCACACTCCCTCGCTGTTACCGTACTTTCCATCGACGACCTCTATCTTCCGCACTCTGGACTCCGAAGTCTTGCGGAGAGCAATCCCCACAATATCCTCTTTCAGGGAAGAGGACAGCCAGGAACACATGATGTGCCTCTCGGTACTTCGGTCCTTGGAAACCTCAAAAAGATCAATGAAGTTGATGCAGGGACTGTCGACATCCCTATCTTCGATAAGAGTCTATTTAATGGACAGGGGGACCGCATATCTGATGGCGAGACGGTGAAAGGGCCCGTGGACGTAGTTGTGCTCGAGGGATGGTGTGTGGGATTTTTCCCTACGAGTAAAGAGCTCGTCAAAGAAAGGTTGAAAGAACCTGTTCCGACTCTTGAGCCCGATATGTTCGACATGAAAGCCTTCGTGTCCGTGGATCACGTACTGGCCGTCAACGAGCAATTAAAGCGATACGTGGAGTGGTGGAGTGCACTTGATGCTTTCATACAGGTAGATACCTCGCTCTCGACGCACCCATAGCATGCGACTCACTCTTTTGAAGATAAAGGGGCCTTCGTCTGCACAGCTATCTATCATATATCAGTGGAGATTACAACAGGAACACAATATGAAAGCTAAGAATGGCGGAAAAGGCATGACCGATGACCAAGTCAAAACGTGAGTGCTTCTTTTCCTCTCATGTACTGTTGATAACATTATGAGCAGCTTCGTTGACCGCTATATTCCCGGATATGTCTTTTTTGGTGACGGAGTGACAAAAGGATTTTCAGGCGGTGAAGGAGCGGAAACAGAGCGACTACCGTCGTGGATAGGGAAGGGACTATCCGTCACAATTGGGAATGATAGAGAGCTCTTACATGTCAGTAATTTTTAGAAACAACGCTAAAATACATGAGCTTTCCAGAGGACTGCGCATGAACTGCGCTCTGACTTTATCTTACCCACAGGCGACGAGGCTGAGTGTATTATCTCCTTCAGGCATAGTTAGCTGGGACTCTAGTTTTTTTGGGCGCATGTGTCTGACCCCGAGCAAGATCCGAAGGTACAGCGTCTTTCTCGCCTCTTCTAGAAGCTGATCGATTGTCCGAGTCATAGATATGAAGCTTAAGGCCAGTCCAGTTCCTGGTTGCTTCCGTCCGAACAAACTTTACAGTATACCTATGCCATGTCTGCTTACGGGGTTATCAACAGACCACAAAGGACATCGTATTTGCCCACTACGTTATGGGATAGTCCCCGAGTAGAGCCAGATCTCGGGACCCCATCTTTCGTGACCATACACCACATCGATCGGGCCGCGGTGGAGCGCGTCCAAACTGGTCTATTCAACTACCTCCACTCCACCTTTGAGAACGAAGTCGACAAAGGCTTAACGTATCCACAAGAAGACATCAGCGATCCCGCAGCCTTCGGAGCATACTTCTTCGGCGGAGACGTACTCATCGGAATCGCTGGCAAAGGTGATCCTCCCGCGATTAAGAGCGAACCTGAAGTGCGCGGGGTGCGGGAGATCGAGCAAAGTCTAGATGTTGCAAGAAACGGGCGGACATGGGAGGAGTGTGTCGCAGGGTTTTACTACGTCAGTCGCGATCCCTAGCCTAACAATCGTGTCACCCCCAATCTCACACACTGTCGAACTCTGTGGAAATCGATGATGACAGGTAAAACCCAACTACCCTGGGCGATCTTCTCATGTGAGTTTTTGTTCTGGTTGGGCAAGGGAATTCACCGGCTCGGCTTCGGCTTTTGAGATGAACTAGGCTCGTTCCGCTGACATATCATTTCCACTGTAGATCTGTAATGCAGGATTTATGGTCCCCCCGTCCCAACGTGGCAGTGGTTATGGGCGTATCCTCGCTAAATCATATCTGCACTATGCACCAGCGTTGGGATACAAGGCAAGCGTGTTTAACCTAGTGTATAATAATAACGTCGCCAGTGTGAAGTGAGCTTTGACGATCTTGGTTGATCCGTGTTTTTGCTGATCACTTTGATTGCAGGTTGTGGGAGGCACTGAACTTCACGAAAGCTGGACTTATACCCAAGGCTGGTCGTCTGAAGCGGATGGACGGGGAGGGCGAGGAATATGTTGATGCGATCGTCTTCTATAAGAGTTTCGAAGAAACATGACCAGAGACAGATGATCAGTGATCAGATAAGAGTCCTACGACGGATATGTAGTCCTGTAGTCATGAGCCAAAGTCTAAATGTTGCTCATGGAGCTCGCAGATTGATGCAAAGAAGCTTGAACATATAAAGACACCTGAAACGATGATCACGAGGCACCGCGACAACTAACTCCCAGTTCCAGCCGATCGAGGTATTTAGGGAAACGCCCTAGGATGATCAAATCCAGTATATGACATACATTCTCTGTACTGTTTGCGGTCTCCAAGCCTTCCAAGTCGAGTACTAGCGCGATCATGGGCGTCTATTGCACATCTCGAAAGTTCTGAACAGAACGTGGGACCGATATGTAGGCGTTAATGACGATCGACCCTTGATTACAACCTCCAAAAGTCGAAACAGCCTCAGAGTGACGGATTGTGGGGAAGGTGCAATATCAGCTGGTGCCAGTATGTCAGAGATGACATCGAAAGAGGGTGATGCCGAGCCTACGTGACGCATATGCGCCCCTGCCAATCATAATGTAGACAATTTATGGTACTAGTGACGGCGAGTGGGTGCTTCCCAACGCGATGCAAACGTGTGATAATAAAGGGTGCAGGACTGGAAGGGTAGACAGACGGATCGGATGATTTTCAAAAGAGGAACTTCGAGTCTAGGGTTATCCGGTGCTAGAGGTCCGATATCAATCCTGTCTCGACTCTCGAACACTTCTGCATTCGCGAGATAGGAGATATGTGATATGCAGTGATAGTACTGGACTTGCGAGGTGGAGCGAAAGATAGGGCATAGAACTCAGCCAAAAAGCCTCTGTTCTCACCAGCAGCGACCCGTGTATGAAAGTGGAGCAAGAGCATGTCAAAGAATATCGACTGGACCCTGCAAGTGAAAGAAAAGACACACCCAGACAGTTTGCTGCCGAAACCTGTACATGCCTATACTCGTTCACAGAACATCATGGAGCAAATTCCCCACACTCCATCAACGCAGCATTGCATCAGTTGCCAGAGAACGAGAGTCGAGGATCGAAAATAGTGACAGTCAACGGCTCGAAAACATGATTCTGTGAATACTGATGGGTTTGGCACATCACTCCCAGCGACGGCGGCTGGCACATGGCAGTGCATAATCACCAATTCGATGGCTAATACGCCATCCGCAGTCAGTGATATTACAGCGTCTTTGACCAGTACATTATGCCAACGCAGCAGTGTGCGATACATCAGTTCTCTGGATAGTAACACCCTCCCCAGCGGGACTTGACCAGTGCGTTATCCAGTGCATTACGGTCCAGTGCGCTATCGTTAAGCTCCGGTGTGCATAGATCTCCGGTGCGCACAGAATGCTGATTGGCATGCAAGCCACGGCACGACAAAGGACTTCAAATAGGTGATGCTTCGATCTGGCGCCATCATATTCGGCTTAAAATGCAACAATAAGAAGAAGGCCGCGGAGAAATGGTGAGATGCTTACATTGCAGAGCGCAACAGTACGCTCCTAATGGAAAACGCATCCACTATCTTGATTGTCAAGGTGGCTGCGGCAGTTTAGGGAAGTAGTAGACGACAGCCAAAAGAGTCTATGCATCGCGACCTTCCAGGCAAAGCAATGAACGCCGTGTCGTACTCTGTGCACCGAGACCTCGTGTCTGTTTGGCATGAAACTGGAAGAGGATACAGAAGATCGCATAGCATAGGTGTAGGACGGGATACTCGTGTAATGCGCCCCTTCGACAGCAATATCAATATGATCTATAAGCTCGAAACTTAACTTTACCATTTGTACGAGTGACTCTGTTAAATAATGAACTCACATTGTCGGCATGCACGCCACCCTGTGGAGAAGGCCGCACCAAGGGTTACCAAATCAGCAAACCACGATGACATGAGGCTACAGCATGTATCGGCCCCTGGTTTTTGAGGACAAAGATACAATGAAAACGCGTTCGATTGTTCTTTCTTGTGTCAAGATTAGCCTTGCGATCTACAAGATCTCGCCTGGTCAAAGCGCAGCCGCATCGACTTGGACTGGATGGTAGTAGGAATGGGTACGCCTGCCATACGATGCTGTTACGGAGGCACGGTCTGGAATCTTAGAACCAAAGGTTGTCCATTAGAGGCCTTGATGAGCCGTAAACAGCGACTTCTGCTACTTATCTCGGCTAGACAAGAAGCTTTAATGAATTCTTATGGGCCGATTAGCCAAGCAGCATGTGTCAAAGGCTCATGTCAGCGTCCATCTCGCATGGATAATTTGATGGGCACACGCGCGGCACCCTGCTGACAATTGTGAGATAAGCACTGTCAGGATCACCGAGCAGTTGATAAATGTCTGCGTTCCTAGTGACTCGCTGTCCACGCCACTTTATATAAAAATTGCAATATCTTGGCGTAATGGAGAGAGACCGCAGCGACGCAGCGACACTGAAAATTTAATGAGGCTTAACGCCGGAGATAGCACGCCAACTCCAGGTGAGCAAAGATACGGATCGCGAGCGAGTTGCTTACCAAAAGAGAAGAGGTACCAACACCATCCCCCCAAAAAAAACGTGTACAGCCCCCTGGCATATGAACGTTTTTCCATCGGAAAGGTCTGATAGAACTTTGCATACCACTCCGGGTTCAGATAAGGCAGTCGGTTTGGACAGACCAAACATGGCTTGGTGGGATCTGATGTGGCGCTTTGAATTCAAAGGGCTCTTTGTGCTAACGTTGAACAAGGGACAAACCCATGCAGATCATAATATTGCTGCTTGTCTAGCTCTAACGTCCTGAACTGGTATCGGTTCCGGCGGAGTTTTAGTAAACGTATGCCTGCTGGCAGTATAACGAAATAAATCATCATCGCGAGAAGTCAGCTGGCACGTCGTACGACTCGCTGTGTGTAAGAGAACTATCTATCCGATACATCGCTTGTCGCTTCGTACCTCGAGGCAGGCAATCAAATACTCTCATTTCTCATCAATTAATCAGTCTCGCTTTCATTCCGATATTGCAGTGATTGGCATTTTTGATTCTTCAATATACTTGTACATATGCCTAATGAAATACTGTAATGCGCTATTGACACAACATATGATGATAATGCAGTAGTTGAAGCACGGTCCCGGAGCAACCTTGGGCCAAGTAATGATGCGGCAGGGTATAGATAGTCCTGGTAAATAACATATCGCGACCGATCGATGGTGACCGACAGCGATGAAGGTGTATATATTAGCAGCGTCATCAAGACGGGCAAAAATGAGTGTATAAGTGGCAGTAAGAGAAATGCAACAAAAACCACAATGCACTCAATGAGCCGCCTTCACCACACAGCCGGCGAAGCGAACGCGAACATCTTGTGCTTCGATGGCGGTGGTACTGGCACAGGCTCGTGTTTTGGTATACCTGGAGAAGATGAAGCTGAGACAATCCGTGCAGTACAATCCTCCATACCCGGCGGCGTTGGGGGTGACGCCGTTGACGCTGGAGACGTCGATGTTGAATAACTTGGTGATGGCGTATCCGGCGTTGTGGGAGGAGTAATGTACGACGAATTTGGCGGAGGGAAAGCGGGCTTTGGAGGCGATGGATACCGATGGCCATATGAAGGCGAAGGCGTGGGCGCCAAAGCGGCTGGAGGAGGCGGGAAGGGATTGGTGGTAGGTGGAGGGGTTGTCTTGGACGAGGAAGGAAGGATATAAGTCGGGTAAGGTCCTTGACCTGCGAAATCCTTCTTGACCATGTCTTCGAACTCCCTGAGCGTCACCGGATCCACATTGAGTTCCCACTCCAGATACTGACACATCTCGCGCTCCATCTGATTGATTTCTCGTAATTGGAACATACCCTGGGCTACAATACTCCAGGACTTGTTGGAGTAAGTGTCGTCACAAATAACCTTGGATGCGAGCATGAAGGCGGATACAAAAAGACGGTGACCCGAAGATCCCCGAGCAGTGGGGAAGCGCGCTTTGAGTCGCTGAAGGAGGACGAGGGCAGCGAAGGTTACAGAAGAGTGAAGCTTCGTCCGGTGAAGTGCGTACGCAATGAAATGGGGGAGCTTGACTTGCGAGTTAGAAGACGAAGGGGGGTACTCTGGGCAAGCAAAAAGATGCGTAATGAATCGACCGCATAACCGGGAAACCTGCTCATGACCATAGAATGGGTCAGAATGTCTCGTCGTGGGTTGAGTAGACTGAGGTTTAGGTGGTGCCTATGTTGTATGATTAAGGATATGAATATGACGAGCGGCTACTAAAAACTGACCGACGGTGCAGGATGATAGCCCATTCGCGAATGGGGAACACTCTGGGTATTCCGAAATGGGGAAGGGTGGGTAGGTATTATGGGACCGTGTACAGCAGCCATTACTGATGGATGATGGTGAGTGGGACGGGCGGCGTGGTGTCGCGAAGGTGATCTGAAAGTGCAAGTGTGTCAGGTTTGGGAGTTTAGTTAGAACGGGACAGGAAAGAATGACGGGGTATATAAGAATTAGGGCAGTGTGAAAGCAAAGAAGGAAAATGAATGGAACCAAAACCATGAGCCTGGGATACGAAGATAGGTTTAGCAACGGCAAGGTCACTGCACCCTTCCAGAGCAATAGACTCCGCGCAACGAGGCAAAAAGAAAATATTAAAATATTATTAAAAATATTACCTAATACATTCAACCAGGAACAATGGAATGGAGTGGGTCTGCACTCACTGCGTGCTAAAGGGCCGAATCTTTATGTCTCGCTAATTAGCCTCGAGGTGTAATAGAAGCTCGATTGATCAGAGGTTGCCGCTTTATGAAAACTGCGCAAGGATGAGGGCTACAGCTCGAGTAAGAGAGAGATAGAAGTGTGGAAATTTTAACGATTTCAATCACTCCGTATATATATGCAGAACTGTGTCATTGTGGGCGCTTTTGAACGAATGATCTGATGACACCTCAATGACCCACTTACATCGGCCCTTGGTACTCATCGGTTCGCCCTGCCGCCTTTCCGAACTGGTTTGCTTAAACCCTTCTAGGCCATGTGGCTATGCTTCCTGCCCTCGTTTGTTCCGGGATCACAGCATAGTACAATGTTCCAGTTCCTCCTAGACTCCCCCTCTGCGACATACACGGCTCGACGCTCACTGTCAAATTGACATTGCTTAGGTACCATACCGCACGGCTTTAGCTATATCCGATCAGCCTCAATAAATTTTCGCTGTCGTTCCGGTTAACTTCAGTCTCCTCCCGACACGCTTATCAAGCATTACTGCAACTCTGGCGACCCTCATGTACCATGATCCGGATGAGAGAAGTTGTTTTCTCGAGACACGACAGCTTTTCCCCCTAATGGACTGTTGATCCGCGGGAAGCAGTGTCCAGAATCACACTGTCTCTTGTACCAATACTAACTCGTCTAGCAGCCTGTCCGATACCTCCCTTCCGAACCTATACACATGTTGCAAGTACGTAACCCGATAGATGCCTTTGCGACTCACATGGTAAACGACTCAATCGCTACTATAGATTTCACGTCAACGAAGCCTCTCACTTATCTTCGAACACACCCCACGGGTGTTGAGTTTTTAAAACTCAGATCGGGCCACTACAGATAGACCGTGACGGCGCGCGTCGGTTCACTTGACGGCCCTTTAGCCTTCATCTTGCCTAAACCCCATGGCGATATACATAGCGTTTCGTGTGAGTATTATCATGCCATGCTTTGACATCCCCCTTGGGCCTTCGGTCCTTGCGGCGATAAAAAGTCATGGCAGTGCAACTCTTGCGCGTTTCATAACTAAGAGCCTCCAACCCGTCGGCGGCTCGGCGTCATGTGATCCCTGTTACGCCATAATGCCAGGCCACAGGCTCATCACCATCCGTATACTTAGTAGAGACAGCCGTTAGATCCCGATATCACGGAACGACCATCCTGGAACTGGATATGCCACCTTGATTGCAGTGTCTGCCATGATACGTGTCACTATTGTTCTGTTTGTTGCCTTAGTTGAGCCCTATGCACCACAACTTGGCCTTCAGTATGAATCACGAATGGAAGACAATGTGACTCTGAATTCCGTCTATCGAGCATAAATGGATGATCATTTCCCGATCATGACGTAGACTGCAATATTCGCACAGACTCGATAGGGTGGACATGGGCGGTCCGGGAGTAAGATAAAAAGAACTGCAACGCTTTAGGGAGTTGAACGAAACGATGGCGTTCTCGGGCGCCCGTACTGCTAAAGGAGGTATGCAAACCTATCAGATACGCATCTGACCCACGTGAATGGCTTATCGAGGCAGAGCGCTGAGAAAACGTAATCTGGAAATACCATTCTCAGCGTGTTCTTATGAGTACCCTACTAGCTGTGATACCTACTTATGCTCGCCTTGTGTGCACAAGCGCGGTGATCCACAGAATCCATCAGGATAGGCTTCTATATCTCCGCTCTCCTTGATGGGAGCTCGTCACTGCGTTTCTTGATATGTGATAAGCATAACCATCAGTGAATCAGTGAACAAATGACTGGAGTCTAGGAGGCCGTTTAACCCGAAGCTCAGCATCGAGCAGGATGGTGCATGTTTGATTCAGGTGGTGTACTTTCTTCTTCCGCAGTCGTCGTTCATACTCAGTTGCTCCTCTAGATCTTTTTTCACGCGATCCAAACTTGCAAGTGGAGATTATTGCAACCTGGCTCGAGCGGAAATTCCGGGCCTGAGCACTCCACGTGCATTAATTTCATTCTGAGTATATTTTCCCCAGTCGCCCCACAAAAGGCGGCTGCCGATTAAATATGCTTTGCTCCGGCACTAGCCCCGACTCTCCGACCCGGAAATTGGACCTGATAACACAACGAGGCGTGTTCCAGAACTTAGTACGAGATGGTGTGTACTAACAATGTATCATATCCGTCCTGCTGTGCCAGTGCTCTCACAAGAACGCAAGTAAGCACGCTACTTTTACTCGCGTTTATTTTCTTCGTTTTCCACTCATTTTTTCTTGACGTAAGATATCACTATCGGCGGTGCGGGATTGGCAGGTCGGGCACGCTCGATATTGGCCGTCTGTGCCTCGCTATTGAATCAGGACACCCACGATATTGTTCTGGAAGTCTATGATAATCATGATATCTACCATTCAGGCTTGAAGTGCGTTATCATCTGACCCTGTAGTAAGCTGCAGTGTTCGAGTTGCTCCCTGACAAGCATTGATCGTAACATACGATCGCCGGAGTACGTTTTGTAGGCCCAATTGTCTTGGATCATATGTTGCGAGGTCCCATGTATGTAAGTTCAAACATACAAGTGTCACCAACACGTTCTGCGAACCGACCTCACCCTGGGAAACCATCAATACGATCGCTCGCGAACTGTGGCAAACTACCGGAAACCGATTCTGATGGTAGCGCTCAAAACTGAACTCTTCTGCGCCAAACAGCAAGGCTAATCCTGACTCGTTCCCAGACACAATATATTCTTAAATCCCTTGACTCAACGTGAGTGTCCTGTGCGAGTTTCAATTTGATAGATCTGATGGGCCACGGAGCACAGGAATATCTCCAAGTAAGTATTTTGAAGGATTAGCACATACCTACAATCATATGTCGTCCCTTGCGCCTCCGATTAATTGCGGCGCACGTGGTAAAATTTTATAATGCATCATTCAAGTCATGCCGTTTCTGGGCGAGTTGGTGGGTGGCGGTCGTTGCCAATCCCCAGGGACAGGTCCTTCTCTTATCTAATTGTCTGTAAAGGCGCGCACTTGTAACCAGATTGGCAATATTTGATGCGCCCGGTTCAGTTTGGCGGGTTCACGTGTTGTTCGCGTGCCCCCTAGCTGGACTTTGCCAACTTCTTTAAGGCTGTGTGTCTAAAATAGCGTTGCACGATAAAGTTTGGCCCATCTCCTGTGAGTTGCTTGTGTCGGTTAGTGGGAGATTGCTGGTACGGCTTTTTGTCGTCTATCGTTCGGGACCGTCATGTATTATAACTGAAGGGTTTAGTGGATAATGGAGGGGATTGAGCGGGAGTGATGGGGAACCTGATGTCGTCATGCTAACTCTAACTCTGGACGTTCATCAACGTTGGATTGGAAGACGATCAGTGTACGAAGCACTAGTACTACAGAACGTGAACACCAACGGCCGGAACCAAATACAAAGCCTAACCAGAACGGACAACGTACTACTCCATTTCAAAACGAAACCTCTCTATCTTTGAACACCGTACCTCCTGCTTCATCTCAATGAACACGAGTCACAAAAGCCACAGAGCTCACAATCTTCACAACGTGCAGCTCTGCCTATCTCCATGGCTGAAACTGGCAGTGAGTACTATATCATATTCATTCCGTTGTTGACGGCTTTTACGCTTCTTCAGATGTTGCCGGCAAATCAAGAATCGATATCCTATGTTCAAGCCTTGTGTCATAAATGACTCGAAAAGATTTCATCCTACAGGAATTCTCGTAGCCTTGTTTTCCGAACCATTCATACACAACGGCTACGACCCCACAACCAGTAGCTGCCACATCAGCGCCCATCGACACAAATCGAACGTTCCGCTAGCCTGAAACGCAACTTGCATTGCCGTGGATGTCGCACTTGCAAACCGTTCATCAAAGATTCCTTGAACGCACTCTTTCAATTTGTTTCGGAATGCCGCCCAACTTGGCCCTGGTGTCATCCCGCTACGCCACACAAGTACGCATCTTAAATCAGCTTGCGATTCCCTCGGGAACGTAGTACTAATTGGATGACAGCGGCACCCGCATTTCATTTGCTGTTATGATAGCTCATCGAGAACAGGATTACTATTGGTGGCCATTTTCTGAAAAGTCAAGTGTTCTGATCGAAATACAGGTTCGGCAAATAGAGTGCAAGCCTCTGTTGATGTTGGTCGTCGTCACGGTATCTCAACGAGTCATTGGTAGAAAGCACATCATCGATCAAGATCGAACCGTTGATGCTCGTAAAAGTCTCCCATGTTTATTTGTCAAAGGTTTGTTTTATGCTCTGTTTCTAGAAAGCCGGTACTGACGTTAAGTAGTATCGATCGCACCACAAATAGTGCCTCATACGATGTCAATGTCTGCATCTTGTGAACCAGAATATCTTTATTTTGCCTTAACGAGTTACATCTGTTTTCATCCCTAAGGGTCGAAAACCGCTGGGAGCGCGCTGAAGGGTGCACTCCGTGGTGGCAGAAGTTTCAAATTTATCCGTGATCACATCGGCTTCCACATCTTTTCCTGCCCGAGGTACAATGAGTTAGCTCAGGTGATTCTCGATGATCTTCTACGAACTGGCTCGGCTGTTACAAACTCGTTGGTTAATTCAACCTAATTGCCTCAGGCTCTCGTTCTACGAAGATTTCAGGGCGGTAGAGTAGCGAAATAGAAGATACCTTCAAACGTAACGCCGAGCCCAGTGGTATCCACAAGATGCATCGAAGTTAACAAACCCTTATTATCCACGCGTCCGAGTCTAGGATAGCGTTACACACAAGTCATGGCTTGCCTGCTAGCCGCACGGATATGACCTCAGGGATTCCTTATCATAGCCTGAACGTTTGATGTATTTTAACTATACCAGAATCAGAATGCTGCATCAAGTACTTACTGAATTGCCCTTCCAAACAGCTGGAAATCACGAGGTATCGCGAAACGAAACGTTGGTTAACGTTACAACGTTGACCACGTTGTAGGGTACGAGGGTTTTCAGTCGGCGGTTCCGAAGAACCCCAGATGCCCTCAAATTTTAGACCTTCGTTTGATCGGCCGAATGAAAAACGAGCATCTGATCCGTCATGCGAGTCTGGCTAACCGAAAGAGGGAGGTTGATAAAGCAATTTACCCTTGAAGAACCAGATTTGCTACGTACCTCGACTTTCAGCTGATCGCGAGGCTTCGAGCCGAGGAGCGCGCCGTGATAACGCTCGTGCCAAGTTCGGCCCGCCTGCACGAGATTGAACGAGCTGGCTGTATCTTGCATTCAAATCCTAATCGGATTCCTGCACGTTATCCGCGGATCGACATCATCCAATAGCAACCAGGGATGCGCCACGAAGGTGGCATAGACCTTGATCAGATTAGTAGAAAGGCCACGACTTCTTCACAGAGCTACCTAAAACCTCCAGGCTAGACTGATCGTGTCTGATCGTGCAGAGTTTTGGCGAAATCAACTTTCGAGGCTGGAGACGGTATGTGCAGACACGTGGGCGTCTTGAGTGCGTGCTAGTGGTGCATTTACGCGAAGTACGTCGGTCGCCGTGTTTTTCATTACAAAGCGCTTCAGTCGCGCTTATCCAATTATTGGCCGTTTCTCCCCGTATCCCAGCCTCTTTCTCCCAAATTTCAGATTCATCTCGGAAAGTCGGAAAGTCTGCCGATTCTATGACAATGGTTCGTGTACGCTTAGACTGTTCAACACAGAATCACAGAAAAGGTGTGCCGAGCATCCCCGAGCCCTGTGAGTTTAGATATTTCATAAGCATCACAGATGATGATCTCTCTTCCGCAATGCCGCAAAGATGGTTCGTTTAGAGAGAGGCGCAAGATACAATGCTATACCAAATCATATGCTCTCCATTCTCGGCGTAGCATGCTCAGGAGCAGCATTTGCCGTCTTATGGGTTGGCAGAGCCTTCCATCTCAGGCTACTACGGTGCGGAGTCACTGCGGACCGAATTCAAATAGCATCGGTGGAAGATTTTGCTGTTATAGGCAAGAATTTGTCGTGACTGTTTGCGGCGAGATTTCGGGAATGGTTCGGAGTCGTTACAGCAATGTGTGACAGCGCACTGTCGCACTTTCATACAAGTACTGATCTCGGACTGCGGATGATAGATATACCCTTCATTTGGGCGTATCAGTTTTTTTAGCGGTTTGGCACGTTGGTTCGAAAGAGTATCTCAAAACGTGAGTACTGCCAATCCGAATCGTGGTCGATTCATGTCCATTTCGAATCCCTACTTACGTCGAACTTGTTCAAGTTCTTAGTGAACACGCGAGAATGAGGCAAGATGACATCAAACATGCCCTTGATAACGATGGCGGTGACGAAACTATGAATTGAAGGCAACGTAATGGACTGGATACATGCCCGATATCATCCATGCTCAAACAAATGCTTGTTTCATGGCCGAAAAGTAAGTGTACCCTCATGAACATGCTGCGGGTACAGCTTTACTGATATTCTCATATTCGCTTAATGTATCATCGTAGTGAGGACGGTATTCAATGCTATGTGTTCATCTCTACGGCAAGCATGGTCTCTCTGATGCGCCCGCCGGCCCTTAATCTTGGTTATTTGCAGCCATGGATCATTTAGGAGTTTGATGGGGGTTCACGGACTCTGGGCGTGTTAAAAAGACAGGATCTCCGTGAAGGTATTTCCTACACTGCCTCTTCATGTTTGTGATGATACATAATTGATTTCTCAGGTTTACCCTGAACGGCGAATGTCCCCGAAAACACAGCGTTGATTTTACGTGGGGGACGCATGTTATTTTGCATGGATGGGATAAATCGCTGCTTTGTGGTGCCTAGGCTTGAACCCTCGCTTGTTTTGTCACCCGCAGTATCGAGCACTCCCACTACGCCGACGGCGCGAGAGACACTCCAGCTTTCAACATGCACACGGTTAGTCTCTGACCGCCGTTTACATCAGGGACAGGCACTGCGACTGTCTTGGCCGTCATTTTCATTCTAACCTTCCACACCACCCACCCACTACATCACATTTTCCCCTACGACTTGTGGCCGTCAATCTGCCTACGATCTGCGGCCGCCGCCAAAGTCGACGGACACAGCCTCGGTGAGTTGTACTCATGCCAAAACTCTTATGGAGAAAATGCAGACACGGTGTGCGGGAGCGAGTACTATGAATTACCGGGGCCCTACTTGGTGATGTCATTTTCTCTTCCTATAACGATAGGCAGAGAAGTATGACATGACGACAGCTGGGGAAGCCCGCCTTGTTGGACGCCCTCTTCTTAAAAGATGGCGTAGCCGCAGAAGAAGGCGGTGTAGCAGTATCATCTGGGCCATTTCCAAATGGACAGGACCGAGTCAGCTTGCTGACAAACATGTTCTTTGTTGGAGTGCTGGGTTTATTCTTTTTCCCTCGGATGATGCGACCGGTGTCAACGATGCGGTACTCCGATGGTAAGCTCCTTCCGTTTGTCCTACTTCAAGTTTCCCTATATATTGTCATGTTTATTGCTAAACCCGATGTAGACGGGAATCGCATTGGCAGCTGTCTAAACATACTTGGCCACGTTAGTCCAATGACCCTCATCCGCGTGTTCCAACTGCTATCAGCACTGCACGCCATTTCAATAGAGGGAACGTGCTCGACGTTCACGTGTGAACAGTTTCCTTAAATCCAGGGAAATAATGTGTTCCTGGCACCCGAGTGCTTTACTCTCTGACTGCACTGTCCGGTCTTTGATTTTGGGGTCGCATCCGCGGTACCTAAATGCCCTCGCGCTTCCTCCCATACCTTTGTTCCACGAGTGCTGTTACGTGACGTAGGATTTGCCTTGTACGTCGAATTTCGTCCAGACTGTACGAAAGCAGCGTGCAAGGTTCGTCCTACGATCTAGACGCTACCAGAGAATCTCCTCACAAAGTCAGCAGAAAAGGTAACGATGAACTCGATGCATGCACCTCAGCCCCGAATGAAGTGGGTGACAATATCTTAATGTAATGCAAATACTCAAGCTAGACGGTCGGGCCCTCCACTCCGACTCATAAACTAATGGCACACCTATACAGTACCTCGCCCGACTTGATGGGCCGTCGTCACCTCGAACCTTGATCAAGAATTCGTTCACGCGTACTTTCATAAGTATTGTCCAGGTTCATGCTTGGAAGTCCTAGCAAAGGAATCCATCTATGGACAAAGTAGACCTTCCACAGAGACACGACCTATGTATACGAGGGTTCATTTTGAGATTCGTGTTATCGTAGTAGCAGAACAGATGAAGATAAATACAGGACTAAGCCTCAGAAGCCCGGGCCTCATGGATGGATGTCATATCTAAGCGTCGCATTATGAATACCCGACATTCGGAACCCATCGGTTCGCCTAGAAGCACTAAGGCCGGCAAGAAAGCGCACCTGCTCAAGCAAGTGACTCGTGCGCGTGAGCCACGTAGGATTACCTACGAGTGGTTCGGAGTAATGTTATATTTCGAAGTTTGTTCATGTTTTGAGATCGGGCAGTTGGCCCAATCAGGGCATTTGCTTAGTCATGTTTGAGACTTGTAGCGGGAGTTTGTTGGGAGTCGCCGCCTTCGTCGTTGACACACTCATTCCATCATGGCTTTCGGTCTTATCATCGGAACTGACCGCGCAACTGCTCTACAAGTATGTCTTGCTCATGTACTACTCTTCTTCTGTGCCCAACTCACTTTTTTTGTGTAGAAATCCATTCAGGATGAACTCATAGCTCGTAATTTCAGTCCCGATGCTGGTGAGCGCTCAGTCTTGTTTACTGCTAGGTCTTTGACACTCACTATTGGAACAGATCCTGTCATGGCGGAATTTATCACCATTATGATTATAAACAATAAAACTGCAGGTTTGTGGTATCAAGAGCTTCTTTGCTGACACTGGCTTATCGCATTGTACAGCACAAATAACTTCGGAACTCATGGATGGTGAGTTGCGTTTTTTTTTGCGTCCCAAATCTCATTACTGACTACGTCTCCAGTAATTAGTCCAGAAATTGGTATGTTCCTTAGTGCCCTGTGCGTTGTGGCTCGTTGACAGTACCACCAGATTCCAGCTTCACAGATTGGCTCTTCGCTGAAGCTGCCAAAGGCGCGCCGGAATCTGAAGCTCCGTCCGCTGCATCTTCAACACCTGTAGAAATACCTAATGAATCAAAACCCGTCACCCAACCACCCTCCAGCGACCCAGCGCGCCGCCCGCCTAATGGTCCTCGAGCAGGTGCACCACTATATCAACAAGCCATATCTTCCGCTCTTCCATCGACATCTCAAAAGCGTCTCCGCTCACCCTCACCATCTGCACATCCAGCAAAGTCCCGACGCACAGACCTACCGCCCACTGGTCCCCGGGCCATGCAGAACCCAGTACCCGCACAACGTAGTCTTCTTGACCGCGTCGGCGGTCCAGGACCTGGTGCGCGCTTCCAAGGTGGAAGAGATGAAGTCCAAGTGCGTATTGACAACATCACGAATGCCTCGCCCGACCCAAGCGCGATGATGAACTTCCCGAATGGTATGGGTATGCCTGACATGGCTGTAGGCATGGGGATGCAGGCAAATCCGTTAATGCTACAAGAAATGATGTTAAGTCAAATGGCTCTCATGGCGCAGATGGCGAACTCGATGGGCATGCTTAACCCCGGTATGGGTATGCCTGGGTTCAACCCAATGCAGCAGGGTGGAGATGCAGCGATGTTCAATGGTGGCGCAGGTGTGAATGGACATAGCTTCCCACAGAATGGGGTGAATGGCAGAGGTCGGGGTGCAGCGAGAGGGGGTCGGGGGCGAGGAGGTTCACGGGGCGGGCACATGGGCTCGTCACCTGCTCCACCATCTATCGAGGAAGTGCCTACACCTGTATCGGTCCCCGCTTCGGTAATCGCTGAACCCGCACAGTCCACACCAATAGTGGCGCCCATTCCGCTTCCCGCAAGCGCCGTGTCATCCAATGCACCTCTTAAACCAGCATATGCCCTCCCTGAACGCCCACAATCACCTACATTGTGCAAATTCGGGATCAAGTGCACTAACTCGCAGTGCCGGTATTCCCACCCATCTCCTGTCGCTACTGCTGAGAGTGGCGTTGTACTAAGCACCGAGGCGTGCGAAAAGGGCAAGGATTGCAAAGACAAGGACTGTATCAAGTCGCATGTCAGCCCTGCTGTCAAAAACCCTGGTACGTTGGTTTTTTTGTCTTTGTAAAAACAACACGAGCTTACCCAACAACAGTCGCAGGCGCAACTCACACCCCAGTTCCACCTACCACTACTACCACTGGGCCTCCTCAGCACACCGTCGCATGTCGTTTCGGTGGTGCTTGTACACGCCCAAATTGCCCGTACACGCATCCTCCAAAGACAAATCACTTTGCGCAACAATGCCGCTTCGGTGCAGGTTGCACGCGCGCATCTTGCCCCTTCCAACACCCAGACGGACGGGTTCTCCCGTCTACGTTTCACCGCGGCCTGTCGACGACTGCACCCCTTGTAAACGTACAGGCGCCAGAGACGGGGAGCATGGGTGCTCAAAGTCATCACAGAAGCGTCACATTTAACAAGCCGCAGGATGTGAAGGAGAAGCTAAAGGATATCGAGAAACAGAAGGAGGCTGCGAAGAGAGCAATTGATGAGGCCAAGGCTGCGGGAGGGAAGAAGGAAGAGACGAATGCAGTCCCAATCGCTGTATGACCGGGGGAAATTTCGCCCGACTGTCCTTTATTTAGAGGGAAACGTTCTCCATCAGCTGCTTTTCGTTAAATCCCTAACTCGGACACAGCCAGCGACTGCTTTTATTATTTTATCGTGGCACTCATGTAGTATTTGCGTTGTTTTTTATATTTGTGTCTACTACTCGCTAGGTATTGCCGTTCTCGAACTTCGAAGGCGCTGATTATGCCGCCCATCTGGGTCCTCGATGAGGTCCCCGAATGTTTTGTTGCGAGCGAAAATGTTGACACTGAAACTAAATGTCGAGAGGAATGGTGATCGTGTCCTTCTGTTTAATATATGATAGTAAATTGAGTATTCTAGGATATCGTTTAACTTTACGATATATAAGAGATTGCCAGGCTACCGCGGCTCCCATTTGTAGGTTAGACTTTTGCCCTCTTCCGCCTCCCCCTCCTCTACAGTTGCTTCCACGTCACTAGTCCTGGACTCCTCAATCACTTATGACCTCCCACTCAAGCTCAATTGAATAGCCCCAGAGATAGAAAGCGCCGCAAAACAGAATTGCTTACCCAAAACTGTAGCTTTCCATAGCTGGTGCGCGCTCCTTCGCCTGCACATCCATCAAGGACGATCTCTTGTGGTACCCATCCGGAGAATTTTTATTGCTCCGTAGGATAAGATGAGCAGTTACCATGACGATTGTCCATGATAACTTTCTTTAGTTGGTACGCCACTACTCTCTCGTTAACTACCTTTGTCAACGACTTTCTTTCTTCTACAGAGGCCTGACTACGGGAAACTACCTTTGTCACGAGTCCTCCCTTTATTTCTCTAGTATGTGCCTCCAGAAATTTATGCATACACTAAACGAGAATCAGCTTGAAATAGCTCATGGAGTTTCGATTTACCAGTTTTTCACAACTCGCTTATCTTCCTAATGCTTTGACACTGACACTATGTATTCGCCACCAGATGATATCATGCAAAAGTACAGTGCGAACCACGACGAACTATGCATGACAGATGAGCACCATCTCTTACCTATTACCGGTGATCTTAAGGCTCAATCGTTCGGTGCGGCTATATCTATCTTCGTTCTGACCGATGCTAAATAGGTTATATAGCACGAATCACACTGGGGAACACCCTGTCAGGGACAAATGGATGAGCAGGAGTTATTCCTGATGGCGAAGTATAGTAAATGTGAGTGATCCGAGTCAGAACGGGGTGTATTATGACTGATGGTAAAATATTATCTCTCAAGGTATGAATCGCGAACATTTTAAGCGTGATGTTTTCGTTTTGCCACTCTTCCTTTGGTGGCCAACTGCGGCGGCGAAGGCAGGTGATTGGAATGCTTACCTTCTTGCGTGTCTTCTGCAAGAAGGGGAGCTGTCCCATTCCCCTGTCAATTAGCTTCCTGTTGTGGCTACCTATGCGAGTCCCTGATAGTCACCGTCGGCCGAGTGGAAAAACGAATTGCGAACGAAAACTCACGGTGCGTCTCTTCCGTCGAAAGACAAGGTGGGTGGTCTTGTTGGTCCTGTTGACGGTAGCCTATTAATCAAGTGGTCAGAAATACGGGCAAGTCAATGACAGGGGAGCACATACGTTGGTGTCATAGCCTTAAATACTCGCTCTGTTCGGATCTGATCCTCCTCGCCTTCTTCGTATATCCAATCTTTTGGCCATTTGGGCGCGATCTCCCTCCAGTACGTGAAGTATGCCTCCAGTCTCTCACGGCGTCCCCGCTCAGCGCGTATAACGTCCCGGACATTCTTCGCCTGTTCTTTCAGCCCCGCCGCTCTCCGCCGGAGAGCAGTGGCCTGGGCAAGAACACGTTGATCGTCGGCCGTGATCTGCCTCATGATTTTCACAGCGCGGCTGAGCATGCGTGGTTCTTCTGGAGGAGGCATTCCTGTACGTGGGCTGACGGGGAATTTGTCACATCCCTGCTGACTAGGACTTTCGTAAGACAAGTAGGAACCACCTGAGTCACTGGAGTTATCATCCACAGCTAGGTGCCCCTTGGGACTTTCCAGTAGCAGCGGTGAAAGGCTTGGCGACTTTTCTGCTAGATTTTGAAGCGCTATGCCAGAGGCATTTCCGACTGCTTTTACCGGAGTAACGGCTGCTAGGATCAGAATGGATTTGGGGGGATCTTCCTGGATGATGGGGTAATCAACTGGACAGGTGTTAGATTTCTTGCACTGCGACGCGATGTATGATGCTCACAACTTGTGTCCATAGCTGAGTCTATGACCTGTCTTGAGGGACCAGCAGCAGGAGGACCCTCTGTCGTTCGGGACTTCTTTCTCGGGGGCCCTTCGCTCTCTTCGTCTTGACTGAACGATCGTCAGCATCATTTATAACATTGGAGATGAAGTGGGGCACGTACAGCAGCGGAACAAACTTGCTGAGTTTTACTAACTCTCTAATTATCACCGCGCTCTTCATGTTCGCTCTTACTTTATGAGCCTATTTTCAGTTCAGTGGCTGGCTTTCAGGACCACAAATGCAATACACACCTTAGCTACCTTTTGCAGTTGTGCACGGGACAATTTGGCAAGAGTGGCTTCGCTCATGTCAAGTCCCCCAGAACCTGAAGCTGGGATTGGGTTGTTGGATGAGTGAACATCATGAAGGAGGAGTGCTTCAGTCATTTTGTGTAGTGTGGTGAAAGCACGGGTACTCCAATGAAAAGATGTGCTACTAGATCAAGTTGGAGATATGTTTAGGGAGATTAGAATTAAATAATATAATGAAGGACTGTAGTCAAACTGTGGTACTTTAAATTTGTTTGCGTGATGTGGGCTTCTGTGGATTGACATCTACAACTTAAATACACGATGTATGCTTGTACCTAGAGAACAATAGATTAGATCATCTCAGTACAAAAGTCCGCGGTCAAAGCAAGGATCCGGGAACAGTTTCACTTGTGGCAAACAAGAAAGCATGGTCAAATCACCGACGTCCCAGCTGCAATCAACAGTGAGCGGCACCAGGACCTTTGGCGAGAGAAACTACATGATGACGAAGCCTGGGAGGACTAGGCAAACTCTACTGGCAGCATTCTCCTGCTGCAGGGCTACTTGAGTACTTAGGGAGGAAGAGAAAAAATAATGACAAGAGTGGGATTTGAACCCACGCCCTCTTACGAGGATGAGAAACCTGCTTTGCAGGCAAGCTTGCGCTTGAGTCACACGCCATAGACCGCTCGGCCATCTTGCCTTACATTGAATCAGACAATTGGCTTGCAAGTCTAGCGGACACGAGGCGTGGCAAAACATGCAGCTGCAAAGAATTTTGGAGAACGATGATGCTTTCATCTATGATAATAAAGCCTTATTGCTTACGATCTCGAATTCGGCTCGCTCGAGGGTACCAGTCCAAGGCGCGCAAGTAAAAAACCATATCGAGAACAACATTCAGTGACGTCGCGTTCGTCTTGAGTTCCGCTGTGCCTGACTACGAGATCGCCAACTTCCAAGTGATCGCCAGGGTAGATCATCATCTCAAGACTCAAATTCTGTACGAATCATGCCAGGCTGCAGTTAGCTGCGACTTGCAAGACGATGTCCACCTTCCTAGGGTCTTTCTTGAATGTGATACAGTTCCTCTTATTCATATGACCTGAGCCACTCAATGAAGGTCCAAGCATGCCGGCTCTGGAGAACAATAGGTAAGCACACCGACTGTTCGGATTTGTGTCTTGTGGACTCTAACTGTGGCCTTTTAAAATACATCAAGACTCCAGTGCTTTTCAAAGCAATTTCATATCCCACACCTCGAACGCTCAGAATCTAGCATGACGAACCCTGCACAAAGTCCCTGCACCTCAAACAACAACCTTCACTTCCCAATCAGCCAATGGGAGAACCGCGATTCCTTGTGCACATTCACCGGCCTCGTCGACAGCATGCCAGTCCTCGAGGCCCGGGTTCTAGAGGCAGAGCAGCTCCTTGACCGCGCTGCTACCATTATGACTGGGGTGTTACCCGATCTACGCGAAATGTGTTTAATGCGCGAGCGACTGGAGTTCTCTTATTTCGAGAAAATGAAAGTCAAGAAGGAACTTTGGGATGGAACAGCGCAGCTGGAGAGGGAGCCGCGCAGGTATAGGATCAGATGGCTGAAAGGCGAGAGGAAGAAGGCGCGCGTGGCGACGTGGGAGCAAGTAAATCGATCCAATAGAGACAATGATCTTTCGGAGTCGGACTACTCAAAGTACTCGTAAGTTTTGTTGACGAGGGTCTCCATCCTGCGTACTGATCGCTTTGCAGAACTAAATCTGATTCTGAGGGGACATTGTGGTCCACAGATGAAAGTGTAAGGCCCTCAAGTCGCAAGAGGTCGCGAGATGAAGTACCGGAGAGGAAGAAGAGAGCGAAGAAAGATTCAACTTAACCCGAAGTTTCTATGCCTTACATTGTATCAAAACACATCTCTCATCTTACTACCCTAGTAAACTCTGTTAAACATTCAATTGTACTTAAACCAGTGACGAGTGCTCAAGTGACGGATCCAGCTGACTGGGGCCTTGAGGTGTTCAAATTACATCGTTGTGTTATTTGTGGGTGAGAGAAACAAATTATCGTGCGACTCTTTGATGTGGTTAAACATTCAGGAAGTGCACGATGCAAATCCATCGGCGGTAATGTATGTAAACCTGGGGCCTGCCGCTTGGATGGAGTCGCGAGTCACGCAAGCCCCAGGCTACAGAGCTTTGTGAACCAATACGTGACAGTTCTGCTATCCAACTGTGATAGTTTTTCCCATCAATCTACGAATTTAGTTCCTTCTATCGAGAAGGCCGCTCCGGAAGTATTGCGGGAGGAAGGCGCCTGGAACCAATTGCGGCTGTCACCACGGAAAGCGAGGCCAGCCTCGCTTATGTCTCTCCTAGATTTGGACGCCGTTATGCGCCAGAAGCTAGCAAGGTGGGCCCCAAGGACAGGCGAGACTCTTCGAGGTGCGGTCACAATTCATGAATTGCTGATTTGCCTTCATTGGCTCTTCATTGATTCAGAAGTCCTTGTACTATTTGAAACGAGCTCAGGGAGTACCCAGGGATTTCCACGATCTCCTCAAACGACCTAGTCTTCCGCAGGAAAACAAACAGAAGGAAGACATTGGTTCCTTTTGCGCTGAGCAGATAGCAGCTTTTTGCCCAGCTTACCATTCATACAAGTCACAGCCACCATTGTAGGCGTAACTGAACTCCTGTACGCTATGGATCCATCTTCCCGTGAGGTATTGCTGCCAGAACAGCAAACAGTGCTAAGTATTGGAATAACCGGAACGCCAATTTTCAATGCTCTTACTCTGACAATGCTAATTGGCACGAAGCCAATATTGGACACCTTACGCCCCATCGAGCGAACGACCACGTCCGACAGGAGGGCTCCACTGGACATATTCTTTTTTTCAAAAACTCAAAGCTTGCTGACCTGGCAGCATGTTCTTCATTTAGGATGCTCATTCTTCTGAAGTTATTGAGCTCGAGGACTTTGTGGCCCCAAGCCCCTTGTGATGCTCGCCCGGAGCATCATATTTGTCTACTCCCTCTTGGACTTCTTGCAGCGGTATTTCTCGCTTGCTAGCTGGTTAGAACATTACTGCATAATACACGCGCTGTTTCCACGACACTGATCCCTGTACTCTCAAAATCCAGTGTGATGTCGACCTGCAAGATTCACCACGATGACAGTGAGCGACCTGCCACGTCGAACTGCAGCCAGGGTTAAATTCTATTACTAGAGATCCTTATCAGTGGTCTCATGTCACTCGCATTTCTAAACTTGAAGCTCGTTGAAGATCTAGCTTAGCCGGCAGCACTGACCATATTATGTAGTTGATGCGCACCAACGTTGATGCACGCGATGAACTTTCCGCTTTAAGAAGCTTCTTATGAGTCATGTGAGGTCACGTTGTACGCGCAAAGGTTAAAAAGAAGGAAAAAGCCGTCTCTACCTGTTGTTCAGCTGTCATCACAAGTTGCCCATCGCCGCCAAGTGTGGATTCGAATTCCCTGTTGAGCCGCGAGAGCGTGTATGATTTTCACTCAGAACACACGCGACGAGTACGTCCTCATTATCTGATCACCGACTCATATTGAAATTTGTGCTCCATCATCTTAGCTATCTTAGTGACCTCGTTTTTTCCCTCCTTGCAGCTTGAAAGCTTGAAGACCTGCCTAGCTAAGGCTGTATAGAAAAGGATGGCCCTTCCTATAAGGTCATCTCTTCTCCGTCAATTTTCTAGATGTAAAAATATTGGAGCTCGCTCTTTTCACTCCACTCCACATCGGGCACTTTTCTTTCCCACACATACCTTGCGAGCAGTAGCTGCGCCAGCAGTCGGCTCATATATCCCCAAGGATGGCGAACATGTCCTTAACTCGCCATCAGAGATTGCTCGCAGAATCTCTGCCAAGGTTCTTCCCAAGCTTCCCCGTCCAGATGTCAAAAAGGTCGTCATCGTCGGCAGTGGTGGCCTCAGCATTGGTCAAGCTGGCGAGTTTGACTACTCGGGCTCGCAGGCACTGAAAGCTTTGCGCGAAGAAGGTGTTGATGCCGTTCTCATCAACCCTAACATCGCAACCTGGCAGACGTCTCATGAATTAGCATCCGAAGTCTACTTCCTTCCTATCACTGCGGACTATGTTGCATATGTATTGGAGAAAGAGCGTCCAGATGGTATCCTTTTGACTTTCGGAGGTCAAAGTGCCCTCAATGTCGGTATTGAGCTGGACAAAATGGGCGTCCTCGAGCGCCTGAACATCAAGGTCCTCGGAACTCCCATCCGTACTCTTGAAGTTTCTGAGGACCGTGAACTTTTCGTGCAAGCTCTCAAAGGTACCTCTAACCAATTTCTGTTGGTTGATCATATCACAACCTTTTTTTATTTCAGAAATCGACATTCCAGTTGCACAGTCCACAGCTGTATCTACCGTCAGTGCAGCTTTGGATGCAGCAGAGCAAATTGGTTATCCCGTCATTCTTCGGTCTGCATTCACTCTTGGTGGTCTCGGTTCTGGTTTTGCCAACAATCCCGACGAGCTTCGTGATCTCTCTGCAAAGAGTCTGAGTCTGTCTCCTCAGGTTCTGATCGAGCGGAGTATGAAGGGCTGGAAGGAACTCGAATACGAAGTTGTTCGTGATGGTGCTGATGTAGGTTGATTTCCGTTTTGTTGTGCTTTATGAAGTTGAATGCGTATGCTCTTGTTAGAACACGATCATCTGCTGCAATATGGAGAACTTCGATCCTCTTGGTACACATACTGGTGACTCGATTGTGGTTGCACCGTCTCAAACTCTCCCGGACGACGAATACCACATGCTTCGCAGCGCTGCTATCAAGGTCATCAGGCATCTTGGTGTCGTCGGCGAGTGCAACATCCAGTATGCACTTAACCCCACGTCCAAGGAATACTGTGTCATTGAGGTTAATGCTCGGTACGTTCATGGTCCTTTTCATATTTTTCTACACTTAACACAACTGTTCACAGTCTAAGTCGTTCAAGTGCCCTGGCATCTAAAGCTACTGGTTATCCGCTTGCCTACACTGCTGCTAAAATCGCTCTCGGACACACCCTTCCAGAACTACCCAACGCAGTGACCAAGACGACTACGGCTTGCTTCGAGCCTTCTCTTGATTACATCGTCACTAAGATACCCAAGTGGGACCTTGCAAAGTTTTCATCGCAGGTCAACCGCGAAGTTGGGTCCTCAATGAAGAGTGTTGGGGAGGTCATGGCCATTGGTCGCACATTCGAAGAGAGTCTTCAAAAGGCCATTCGCCAGGTCGACCCGCGGTGGAAAGGGTTCGAGGCATATGTTCAGCCTGAGGATCTTGATATTGCTTTGTCGAAGCCCACGGATATGCGACTCTTTGCTATTGCTTATGCGATGTATAACAAGAATTACAGCGTTGACCAGTTGCATGACTTGACCAAGATCGACAAGGTAAGGAGTTCGTTCACGACCGAGCGTCACTGTATTCACTCTCTCCCTAGTGGTATCTTTACAAAATAGACAATATCGTTCAGACGAGCAAGGCTATCAAAACAGTTGCCTCCATCGAAGACATAGACTTCGAACTCATGAAACAAGCTAAACGCATGGGCTTCTCCGATGGGCAGATTGCTGATCTCGTTGCCTCGACTGAAAATATTGTCCGCGCTCACCGTAAATCTCTTGGCATCACTCCCTTCGTCAAACGTATCGATACTCTGGCCGCTGAATACCCAGCGCACACGAACTACCTCTACACGACGTACAATGCCTCTGAGCATGATGTTGAGTTCGATGAGCATGGTACCATGGTTCTCGGAAGCGGTGTGTATCGCATTGGCAGCTCAGTTGAATTCGACTGGTGTGCAGTTACTTGCGCACGGAAACTGAGGAGTATGGGCAAACGCACGATCATGATCAACTACAACCCCGAAACAGTATCGACAGACTTCGATGAGGCTGATAGGCTTTATTTCGAAGAGCTTGGCTACGAGCGTGTCATGGACATATACGAACTTGAGCAATCTCAGGGTGTCATCGTCAGTGTCGGCGGTAAGTTTAGAATTACTGACAAGCATTTCGAGTAGAAGACTAATGTCGTGAACCAGGTCAACTTCCCCAGAACATTGCGCTTCGTCTCAAACAGGATGGCGTCAAAGTGCTTGGTACTGATCCAGAAAAGATTGACACCGCCGAGGACCGCCACAAGTTCTCCTCTGTCTTGGATAGCATCGGTGTTGATCAACCCGAGTGGTGTGAGGTCACGAACCTGGAAGCGGCGAAAGCCTTCGCTCAGAAAGTTGGGTGTGTGTCGTTGTAGTTAATGACTAAGCCCACTTGCTGATCCCTCTGTTTAGCTATCCGGTTCTCATCCGCCCGTCGTACGTTCTGTCCGGTGCTGCCATGAACGTCGTCTACGAAGAGTCTTCCTTGGAGTATAATCTTTCCGCTGCTGCTTCTGTTTCGCCCCTGCACCCTGTTGTCATTACGAAGTTCATCGATAATGCGCAAGAGATCGATGTCGATGCCGTTGCACACAAGGGCAAGCTCCTCGTCCACGCTGTCTCTGAGCACGTTGAAAATGCTGGTGTACACTCGGGCGATGCCACCCTTGTCCTACCCCCGTTCTCGCTGACCGAGACGGACATGGCGCGCTTGAAGACCATCGCGGAGAAGGTCGCTGCTGCATTTGAGATTTCTGGTCCCTACAATATGCAGGTCATCAAGAAGCCTGCTGACGGGCCCAATGACGAGCCTCAGCTCAAAGTGATTGAGTGCAACCTGCGGGCATCGCGGTCGTTCCCCTTCGTGTCGAAGGTCCTTGGCCATAATTTCATCGAGACCGCAGCGGCAGCTATTATGGACCACGATGTTCCAGAGCCTGTTGATCTGATGAAGCAGAAACGTGATTATACTTCGATCAAGGTTGCTCAGTTCTCTTGGACTCGGCTGGGAGGTGCAGATCCCTTCCTAGGTGTGGGTGAGTATTGGTTGCATCCGGTCTATCTTCAGAGTTCACTTTGTTAACTATCTGGTTTAGAAATGGCCAGCACTGGTGAAGTCGCCAGCTTCGGCATAGACATCCATGAGGCATATTGGGCGTCGTTGCTCAGTACAACAGGCTTCAAAGTTCCCCGCCTTAACTCTGGTGTCCTTATCGGTGGAGATATCACCAAGCCTGAAATGGCCACCGTTGCCAAGGAGCTCCTCTATCTCGGTTTCAAGCTCTACTGTTCCTCGCCTGAGGTCGAAGCATATCTCAACAACCTCCCCTATGTCACTGCGAAGCGCATCTTCTTCCCAAAGACCGACAAGCGCAAGCTGCGTGAGGTCTTCGACGAGTATGAGATCCAGTGTGTGATAAACCTCGCAAAGGCACGTGGCACCGGCTTCGATGACGAGGACTATGTTGCACGGAGGAATGCTGTGGACTTTGGACTGCCGTTGCTTAACAACGCCCGTTGCGCACAGCTGTGGGTAGAAGCACTTGGAAAAAAGATAGCCCAGGGTGGGTTGACGAAGTACACCGAGGGCAAGATACCCCCGGAGGTGCGATCTTGGCGAGAGTTTGTTGGCCGGCGGGCATGAACATGTGAAATAAAGGTGGGCCTTTTGTAATTTAGCGACATGTACAAATGAAAGTATGGGCCATGTTATCCAAGTTCTCCGTTGTTTTCCTGGTATCGAATACAAATTCTGTGTACATACGGGTTTTCAAATAGCACAATATGGAATCATAACGTTGGTATCAGATCCTCCGGTCCGCATAATTCATCGATGTTAAGCTCCTGAGAAACAACTGACACTCGCTCGCCGTTTGGAGGTTTTACCTGTCGATCGACAGCAAACCGTGCTGCAAGTTTAGGGTCCAGCTTATTTTCTATAACGTCGGCCACAAGCTTCCCTAAGGTAGGGAGGAACTGTTGAGGGTAACATCAGTTCTCGTTCTCGGATTTACTCAAGGGCACTGTTCCACAAAGCGAAACGTGCTGACGCATCCTGTCATCACCGTGTGGTGCAAGAAGCAGGGAAAAATCAATGTGGAATATACCTTGAATGCATGTCCACTTCCGCTGGTTGCCAGGACTAGTCCCGAATCGCCGGGATAGCGTCCGATGACCCAGTCGCCATCTGGCGAATCGGTATACCTGCCCAGATCGATCAGCACACCCAAAGAATTACATGCGTTTGGAAAAAATGATGTCGGTTGAGGTAGATCACAAGCAGATGTCCATGCCCTCAACTCACTGCACACACGGCGCTATCTTCCGACTATCCCAATGTGACCGATATCCGCCACCGTACCCTTGAACCCAATCGGTCGCAAATCCAAGCGCCCTTGAACCCAATCACGAAGAAAAGACCAACTCCATTCCAACGTTTTCTCCCTATTAGGTCAGGGACACGATGAAAGTTTTGACCATCTCATATCCAACGTGACGAAAATCCGGAACTTTCATGAGCTGTAGGAGAATGCAAACTCACCAACACAGCCTTGTCCCACTAAAGGGTTTCTCCGCGAGCGCGGGATATACGCCTCGCAGCTGAACCCTTAGCTCCTTCAAAATCGACCGTGGAATCCACAGGCCACTATCTGGATCAGAGACAATTGTCCGCGGGGTTGATGTGGTGGATCCAGGAACTGTGTAGGTATGTCCAGCAGCATGGATTGCAAATTTGACAACGTTACGATGTGTTGGCTATAAAAAAAAGTTCGGTCATGTCAATTACGATTAATAAAATAGACGAGTCGACTCGGTAGGAAGAACCAGGAAGGATAGCCTGATAAAAATTGAGAAAACACCAATTTGGGGGAATGGAACCAGAAAACGGGTACCCAATATAGATACGCGTCGACAACGGACAAGTGTCGGATTGCTAGAGAGCACTATTCAAAGCCTTCAACTGGATACCAGTGGGTTAGTGATCGATGATCACTGGACCTAATCAAGATTCATGGTTGGATAATGAGTAGAACACGACCAAAAAATATTGCCACGCCATTGAGAACACACGGAGCTGTGGCAAGGAGTTCCGTGCACGTGTATTCCCAGACATTCCAAGTAACAGACATAACGTGTCAAACACATTTGTCAAACCGCATCCGTAACCGATTTAAAGAGGATTGAAATATTTAACCACTTGAAGGAAAGTAAAAACAAACTTGAAAGAACGATGACTCACTGGGAAAATATAGAAACCGGTCCTGAAATCAAGTATGACAGGTGTCTTGCGATATTCCTCTGCCTCCTCCGGCGTCAGTTGGATCGTCGCTACGCTTTGACTTTTTGAAATAGTTGGACATATGCCGGTCAATAATGTCAGTGTCCGTCAAATAAGTGCAAGTAGTATTGCATACTTACCCCGTAGCAAGACACTTCCCCGTCAAGTTTAACGATGGGAATGCACTCGCAGTCCACGAACCAAGAGCAAGAACCACTACATTGGCCTCGTATTCAGTGTCGTCGGCACACCGCACGCCTTTTGTTTGACCACGTTCGTCTTTGACCAATCCTTGAACTGCCTTGCCAGGCAGGACTTTGACACCACGTTTCTTTACATGTTCCATGAGGAGGCCAACTGCACGTTCAGCCTCTGCCCAACCACCATCATGATTGAAGTAGCTTGTAGAAGAGACGTCCAACGATGTGAATGTCCCTAGTCTACCAGAATTGTGAAGGTCCGACGGAAACTGTGCTCTGATGGATGCAGGACTATATAAGCGCTCGACTTTGGCGCCGTGCTCGAGATCGTTGATGATAGACTGCTCAGTGTATGCATCGCCCAAGTTGAGGACACCGCACCTGTAGGATTTGATACTATGATCATCCACTCCCAGCGAGAAGAAAATGAGACACGAACTCATGGTAACAGTTTTGCCACATATCATCGCGCCATTCCTCGATCGCCTGGCGTGCAAGCCGTGTGTATATTGGATCGCCGTAACAAGTACGGACCACTTGGTACTGAAGGTAAGCTATCCACTGGTCGTAGAGGGTCACTGAAAAGAACAAAACACCTTTATTTATGTCAGTGCTCGCTGCATCGACCGCGGGTAGATGTTCAGCACGATCGAGCACCGTCACATCGGTGTAACCACGTTCTAGTAGGTGGTAAGCAGTAGACAAACCAAAAGCACCCGCGCCGACGATGACCACTGCGAGCTTCGGAGAGAAATTTGGGCTTGCCATCACGTAACCGTGGTGGGGTAACGTACCTGCTATTGATATCGATAAGTTCGACACCTAAAAAAGGTTGGGCTTCGCCGGCAACAACCTTGTTCCGCATCACTAGTTATTACAACAAAACTTCTGATAGTGGCTGGCTAGCTGGAGTTATGATCAAGAACAACTGCGGTAACTTTGCTAACGTGATATAGCACATCCAGACGGTTTGTTGAACGGCTTCGATTCGGAAACAGTATTACCATTATACCATTAGTCGCGGAGGATATAGGAGCTTATTTCTTTCCTTTGAAAGGCATATTTAATGAAGGCTCAGCATCAAGTTTGCATCATTTCAGCGAACTGGAAGGCATGTGGTGGAAGGTGGCCGTAATACAATCCTCTCACGAAGAATAGCGTTGAAAATGCGACGCTTACTAGACCTTCTGATGACTGGACGAAGCATACCTTGATCACAGCACCACACAATTTGCTCCCATATTGAGCTGGCGGTATATATGGGTTTGTGATCAATCCCGTATGCTGGGAGAGAATCGATGATGTGTATTTCCACGAGGTCTGAGAGTTCGGCTTTGCAGCGATCCACAACTGACCATTGTTCATCTACGAAAGCTTTTGCAGAGTTGGAATAGCCTCCGGCGTATGTGTCTTGATCAAATTAAACTGCGCGAAAGCCAAACGTCTAGAAAATCTGGAATCATACCACTTGTCCCAATACAACAGACGTTTTGTGTCATAACTGCCAGTTATGACACAAAACGTCTGTTGTACAGTGGCGGGCGTGAAGAAGCAGTAACAGAAGTGCATCTGCCATGAACGCCGGTCTACGCGGTTACAGATTATCGATCATGGGGTCAAACGATTAGCAACACTATCATCAATCAATATCGAAACACCACCCCGTGGAGAACTTACGGTGTATGTTGCGTTATCTTGAGGACACGGAAGTTAAAATCAGTACTGTAAGAACGCGGCATACTATGCATGAGATCGCACTTCTTGATTCAACGCATTGGGATGGCGACGGCATAAAAGTTGTTTGAGATGTGCAATATGAAGACACATACCATTTTGTAGACATGCACATATGTATTGCCGCACGCAAGTAGTACTAGTAGCGACGCGTCGCTCAGAGAAGGCTGATTGATTACTTAATTTCTGAGCTCTTTCGCACGATCGTATTGGTCGACTGCCTCCTAGCCAATGATCGATAGCTCTATGCACATCTTCTCTCAAGTCTGATCCATTGTGAATATCGACTCGGATTTTACAATCATCCTATCGCTAGTACACCGTTGCATCACCGCCAAAGATTCTTATTTGCGGCGTGGGCTACTCTCGACTCTCGAGGATACGAGGACCGTGACGTTCTTCAAAGACAAATATCCACATTCCAGATCTCAGTTGATGCGGACCAGCCAACTTCCCCATGGGTCTGCGACTATACTTTAGTTTGATCCAAAGGAGAACATCTTTGACATTATGTTTGTGCTACTGGCGGTCGTTGACTTCACTACGGCGGGTGAAACTATGAAACGAGATGAATTTCGAATATTAACTTCGAACGGAGTCAATGGACGGATATCAAGACAATTGGCACGCATCAGATCTTGGTCCATTGATATCTCCATTCAATGGGAGTCCCTATTTGCACAAGACCTCTCGTCGACTGTGAGACCGTACAAGCTCGCCGAGCCGCACAGACAGCCGTTGTCCAGACATCCAACTTTAAAATTGATGAATCGTGTTTGTCAATTGTATATGTATATCGAGGGTATGGCCAAGTATACCCACACGTTCAATGCCGTCTGTGACAGTCCATTGTGCCCAGAATTTTTAGTTCCAAACACCGGTTCCTCGCGCATTCTGGTACTGGATGTGCTTCTGGCGACGTTGATTCTCAAGGAAGGCCGATATAACAACGAATACAGTTGATGCGGGACACCCTGACACTGAGATATTGTCGATCCAGTCACGAACGTGACTACTATGACACCAGATGTCAGCACATGATGACCACAGTCAACGTCAGTAACAGTGAGTTCGATCATCTTATACCATACTGGCGCCTCCACACACTCTTGGCACCAGTTCCGTTGATTATTTGTTACAAGCATCCAGAGTCGTTTAACTCGTTCGGGAGAGGAAAGAAGGTCAAGAAGACACACTTTGAAGGTTTGGTCATGCCAAGTAACCTCCTATAACCCCGAGACATGAGCCTCTTCATTCGAAGATATGTATGAGTCACGAGAATGGAGTGCGCTAACGAAACTTCGATGGAACACGTTGATGGAACCATCGATGTCAGGTCAAAAGACACGCCACTGTAGCGGTCCGATATAACGATGACACAGACCGCATCAATTAGAACAGAATGCAGAATACGCTCACGTACATGGAGCAACAATAGCATGATCCTACCACAAAACGGTTTCGGATGTCACGCAATGTGACACATCAGCCTGGACCCAGAACGGAATGCAGAATGCACGTACGTATATGGAGCAATACAATCTATGATATGCAAAGGTCGACGATAGTACGCGATGACTCACGCAATGGAGCAACGATAAAGGGAGTTCCCCTCCGACCCATCGTGGGTTAGGCCTCAGGCTCGGTGACACTACTCAATTGCATCTGTGAGAGTCCTGTCGAACATTATCAAGTTTGAATTTCGAGCGAATCCCCATAGGGAATGGGTGATGGACGAGATCCGTCCGGTAGGTTAACTTTGTGGATCACCAGGTAGTATATGCCGTGACCAGCATATGGCGGAGTGCCACCGGGGGAATAACTTTCTGCATGAATGGTCTAAAGGATGTGGAGTGTGAGTAGGATCAGCATGATGTGCCACAGCCGACCTTTCCTTTTGAGAAATTTGTCTCTTCATTTAAGACTTCGACAAGGGAACATCACATCAGTATTTTCGAGTCCTGTCAAACACGTCGTCGCCACCACTCGTGCATTGTGCATACAAAATGTAATAATACACCCAGGTATTGAATCAACAGACAGGCTGCCAATGACCAACAACTTTGAGATCCGTCCGCTGGACCAATAGTCGGCTCATGTTGCGCCGTGACCACAGTTCAAGTAACGATACACATAGTTCAAGTTATCGCCGCACAAACGATGTGGCGAACCTTCTGCTGCATGAGGGAAAGCGAGCACTCATAATTGGATTTGCGAGGAAAGTGCTAGAGCTAGATTGGAAAGCCATTTTCAGCTGCTCAGGAAGAGGGTTCGTATCCATGTTCCATTCTCCGGAACCGCTAAATTAGAAGCACTTTACTAAAGGTCCGTGACGGAAGTTTGACGTACTGATTGTTCGTCTATGCTTATGGAGGGGAATACGTACCAAGTCCCCGTGGGGTAGGGGGGTTACATTGTTATTTCGTGTCGAGCTCCAGAAATTTGTCACTTGAATCCTAATCTCGGAAGCCTACGAATGGAATAGGCCTATCCCAACCCAGACGGCCCCAGACGCATAAGGACGGGTGCTTCGAATGCAACCGGGTGAAATGAAACTCACCTTAGAAACTTTGTTATGGGAAGATCATTATCTGCACCTCGTCCTGCTCCATTGTTTCGGAAGCCATGTGTTTACAAGCGAACAGAGGTGAGGCAAGCGAATTAGACGCTGACACCTGAAGCTAATATTGGTCGGTTACCAGCCGCGGACACTCACCCCAAGAAAAATGATTTGAGAGGATCCGGATAGGCACATCATGATATTGTAGCCGTCCTGGCCAGACCCTACTAGGAACCTGGGACAATCGGATAACCGAATAACCGAATAGCCCATCGTGCAGAAAGTAGCAGGACTGCTAACTCGGAGTTCAACCTCTCGATCATTGACCGGCACTGGTCCTTTCGGAAGATGGGAAAGCCTCGTTGTAGCAGCTCGATCGAATATCAACTCATGATGCGAATCGCGACTGTGACGGAGGAGCATGTCACGGTGGTGGTGGGCGAGTCTTGCTAAACATTCTGCGACCGTCACGGTGTTTCAAAAAATGTCAAAGACACATACGGTTCTGGTTAGTGTCGTACTATACCTGTAGTACTTGCTTTTGTGCCAGCTCAATACCGAGACTTCAACGTTGTTAACACGCCAACAAACTCTATTATGTAAACACGTAGTATCATAAATCTATTCGAGAGACCTGTTATACGTGATTTAGCTGGGGAATCTTTGAAAGGTGTAGGAAAGAATTGCGCGAAGGCTAGTGTATATGCATGCAAGGGAATGAAGGACATATGCCCATGATCAAATAAGGTCTCATGAATATAAAACAAATAAAAGTAGGAGGATGACGATACTATACGCATCGACCGCTTCTCCGAATCGGCTCGGACTGTGAGTACGTGGAGGCCTGTAAGACGGTCTTCGTGGAAGGACTGCGAAAGCTCTTTACAAGCCCTCAATGCCCTCAAGCATTCCCACCACGACCCGTCCGACCCGTCCATCCCTAATCGCCTCACAAATGACTGAAATTCCATTCCCAATTGTCCCATCCGCACCCTCTAGGCCATCCCGCATTCCAAATACATCCCCCCTGAGATTCCCAGCACCGTGCATTCGCACGCCCAGTGTCACCCTCACAAACTCGTAGAGTGCACGCGTCCGTGGCGCGAGGTACTTGCTTGCTGGGGCGGGACCGCGCCATGCTACCTCTGTCTTCTCAGCACTCGGGCTTGCGCCGCGCACCGCGAACGGCTGTACGCCCAGATACGCGCACCGCAACTCCGTCAGTTTGTTCACTAGCCCTGCGGCAACGGATGCAATGAACACTGGAAGTGCGCCCAGCTCTGCACCTTGCACTGGAGAGGTTGAGAGGGCCGTCACGAGCGGTACCACGCATGCGCTTGCAACCTTGTACATCCGTACATTTGTCTCAAGCGTTGTCGTGCGATCGAGCGTCTCTGTGAGCGCTGGGATCATAGCTGCCACGAGCGAGGTACTTGTGGTAATATCAGTGAGCAAAGGGAAGGTGTCGAGGAGAGATGAGCGAAGAAGTCCTGGGAGCGCCTCGCGCAGTTCCGCGTTGAGTGCGCGGAGATCGAGCGCCTGGCATATCACGAGAAGGTGTGAGGCGGCAAGGAGAGTAGTCACATCGAGTGTATTGAGGGTGTACCGTGCTGAGATAAGCGCGAGTGAACTGTAGGGTTGAATAGGTTATTCAAGGAAGGAGGATAGACAAAAAAGGACATACTTTACGCTCTGATTGTGCATCTCAGCACTAACATTGCCTACGCCCACGTTCATTCCACCAAGCACATTTAACTCGCCCACATATGACGCAGCAGCAATATCAACACCCTGTCCATATAATTGATAAGCTATCAACCAAAACCAAACCAGAATCACGCACCTTGAACCCGAAATCCAATCCGACCTCACCACCCGCCAAATTTGGGAACAAGCCCCGGTTCATTGCTGGGTTCAGAATCTCCGTAAGCTGCACGAACATCAGCTTCCCGATGTGCGCGAGGCTGAGACGGACGTGGTCCATCGCGTTTGTCACTGCGAGCGCTTGGAAGTTGCCTGCGTGGTGAACTTGTCCGGTCTGGTTGTTCGACGCAGAAGGAGGCTCGATGAGCGGGTTATCGGTGGCTGTTGGGGTAAAGAATGAGTTGGTATATGGCTACTGGACTGGGGGCGACTTACTAGAGTTGACCTCGGTCGTGACTACTTGTGCTGCATTTGCAAGGTCCTCAAATTGAGGACCGAGCCATTGGGGGGCTGTACGGAGAGAGTAACTGCAGGGGTTTAAGCGTTTAGTTTTGGTGAGACTAAAATCGAAACTTACCGATCCTGCCTCAACACCCCATCATCATCGTCGATCTTGACTTCTACCTCATGTTCACTTGCAAAGGAAGATCCGGCGAGCAAAGTGTGCATGAGATGCGCGGAATGAATCTAGATTAAGCCATCGGGGGTCGCCACAAGAAAAAAAATCAGCTCTATTAACCGCGTGAAAAATCCGAAAAAACGCACCTGTCCAATGTGAGGCCTTGCTTCACTGACGAAGGGATCAAAGCTGCCTTTTGCACCGAGCATCGCTTCCACGGACATGGCTGTTAGAACCTATAACCGCACACAAGTCAATTCAATGCAAGAAACAAGGTCAAACATAAAAATACTCACAGCACCCAACACGCTCACTCCCCGTGCGCCTCTCACAACCAATGCACCCACAGCTGCACTAAATGCCGTGCCATTCAGGATCCCCAAGTGTTCCTTGCTCGAGAGCGGGAGGGGGGTGATGCCGGCGATCTGCAGGGCCTGTGGGGCAGGAAGGAGGGCGTATGATCCGTACTTGTCCACTTTGACAGTATCTGTGGGTAGGTTAAGGGTATCGCTTGAAGGTGGGAGGGGGGTGTTCGCGGAGAAGGGAGACAAATCAGGTGAAGAGTCTGGCGAAGATGTTTCGGTTGACAAGGGGGTTGAGGAAGTGCTGGATATAGCCGAAGAGGGGGAGGGCAAGGGAACCCAAGCCCTGATGGCGGGGTTTCCAATGAGTGTTCCAGCAATGTAGGAAAGAGAAGATAGGTCTGTGAGAAAGGAATTAGGACCTCAGCAAGGTAAGGAACAAGAAATCAATTGCTTACCTCCACTGGCACTGACGCTGCCTCTTAAAGGAACGACTGGGGTAACACCTTTAGTGAGGAGCTCTGCCATTTTCTGGACAAGTTCCCAACGGATACCGCTGTGTCCGCGCATGAGACTGTTAGCGCGAACAAGGAGAGCAGCACGTGTCCAAGGGGGTGGCATTGTAGTGCTGGTGAATGGATCAGAGAGCGGTGCGGGAGAAGGAAAAGCGTTGCTATCTAGAGTAGAGAGGGTGGGGATAGCAGTAGAGGAACTCGGTGCGTAAGTAGGGAGGATCACGCCAGCATGTTGGTGTTGGAGGAGAGCAGCGCCGAGTGCAATAGGGTCATCTGTCCTTGTGTCCGCGCTGCCACCAAAACCAGTACTAACACCGTAGACACTGATGCCTGCTGCGACCTTGCTTTCAATGACAGCACGGGAAGCAGATACTTTTGCTTTGACATGTTGATCATCAGTAAGTTGAATTTTAACTGGATTACTGGAATCAGATGAAGGTGGGTAGAGCGCGATAGCAGCAATTTGAGCGAGGGATAAGGAAGACCCAGTGATGGTAATGGGAGACCCTGTGCTGCGGGAGAAAGAATGTCAATAAGTACTGGCAATACTTATGTGAATGAGGTTAACATACAGGTAGGAGTCTAGCTCCTTGACATCCTGAACATATTGAGAGACGAGAGCGTGAGTAGTCATTGTGAGGTGAGGTGAAGAAGAATGGGTTGTGGTAAGTGCTGGAAGGTATTAAACTGTTTATATAGCCTTGTCAGTCCGAGTTAGAATGCAGACTTCGTAACGGATACTTACTGGGTTTTATATGTGTTTCTCTTCGAACGGCGTGATCCGCCCGGTTGAAGCAGTTGCAGTTTTCTTCTTTTCTGAACAGGTTTGTTAAACATGACACAGTATGTGACACAGCACTTTAATAAATGTAGACGCTCACCTGAATCGAGATCCATACGTTCTCTTCGCGACCCCCCACTTGAGTCAACCCCCCTAGGGGGGTCACTCTATGATCCGTGCCAGCAACGTCTTGCTGTCCCCGTGGCCAGTTGAATCCAAACCAGGTACTTTCGCGGGAGAACCGTATCGACACTATACTCGTGACCTAGCTCAAGACATCACGTAGTATCCTTACCCCCAGTTCAATCGAAACTGCCATGCTATCGGTGCCTCATAGTGTCCGTTCTTCTTCTCAAGCCTCCAGAACACAAATAACTTCATGCTGTACTCTTCGCTACTCGCGGTTTCATTCTTCTTGTGCGCAGGGTCTATCACGACTGAAACAAACGTTCGTCCTGTCTTTCAGTTTCACTCGGTGAGAATACGTTTGGGTTATCCGCAGTTGATTCGTCGGTCCATCCCCGTCCTGTCAAGGTATCACAGGCTCAAGATTATCTCCACTTATCTCAATGATCCGGGCCAGGATCATTTTTACAGGGATCCTTTTCCTTGCCTGCCGCGTCTGCATGTGACCCTTGTTCTTATCTTATCTCTTGTATTGTATTGTATCGTATGATCTCCCCGGTCGATTCATCGAAGCTTACTCGTGAGCAAATCTACGAATCTCGCCTATGGATAGTACACGCTAACTTGAAGCATACCATAGCTTGGGTTTCTAGGTTCCTAATGCCATTCGCCCGATGGAGACGCCATTCCTCGTTTCTCGCAACTCATGGTAGCAGTCCACCCAATGATTCAACACACATTCCTGTTGTATTCTCCCATTCGCAAGCAATGCTAGCATCTTCAACGTCGCGTACTACTAAATAAATCAAGTTCCAAGTTCCGTCCGGCAACAATTTTTATCTGCCGGCTCTACATATCACTTGTTTCGAGCCTCAAACGGCGCAAATATATCGTCTTCTGAAGCAGAATTCTCTGGCCAGTTTCAGATTTCAGATTGCTGAGGGACGACTTCATTTCGCCTCCTGAGTCCCGAGCTGCGTCCCGAACATGGTTGCTCGGGGCAGCAGAGACCGATAAGCTAGTATGTGCCGATCTAGCATACTGCTACCATGATGCGGCCCATACCATAGCAGTAAGCGCCGCGTCATTGGCAAAACACCAATTTATTATTAGCCACGTATTCTGCCGTTCATTGGTGGTGGATGTGGACAAGTCATTCCCTGCCATGTTATCGGTACTCGCCGCGGGCTGGGCCTGGCGCGGGCTTTTCAGCGGGATTCCTGGTTCTTGGTTCACTTTTGATTATATTGTCAAAGTCTTTGGGATGCGTACCTCAGGATCCAGGGCCTATACTACCCTGAACTTCTTGCTCCAACCCCGGCTACTACACCAACCGACTGCGATAATGTATGCTGGATTCGGCGGCGTTGATGTCGTGGGAAGTGGGTATGTAAAGCGTTTTGGCAGATTCATTATCTGCTAAGATTAGTAGGATACTGGTCACCGATCAATACCCTTTATCACGTCACGACCTAACAGGCCGTAGCCTGCCGTTGTACTATATTTTCCTCGTGTTCGAGGCCGCGAGTGACTAAAGCTTAAATGGTCAAAGGTTCCAGACAGCAAGATTACAATGTAACCAAACGTTATCTAGTCGTCACTGCCACAGGTGGTCTTCAAAATTGATGTCATCATGGCGGGTTAGACTGCGAGTTGGTCATTATGTAATCGGAGTTCGGCGCAAAATCAGCCTTGAACTATTTTGATTGGCTCCTTGCCAAATATTGATTTATATTTCTTGTGTCTTAGACATGTGAATTGTTTTGATTGGCTGAGACAAACTTTTGAAGCTAGCTAATTAGCATTCCTATCATTGGATACATGCTATAACATATGATGAGTGTATTGGACTTAGGCAACTGCACAGGTATACCCCTGGGTATTAGCAGTGAAACCTGTACCCGTACCCGCAGATATACCCATACCCCAACTGCAGGTATGGGTTTTGCAATGGGTATCTGCAAAACAGACCCACGGTATGACCCGTGGAGGGTATACCCGTGGGTGTCTATGAATTATACCTATGAAATAACAAATGTAGTAGTGTCAGTTGTACTATGAATACTGTCCCATCCCTCATCCATGGCTTTGTCTTCCCCCACAACATCTGGGAGCTTTGATACCTGAATCACGTCCTCAGACTCGACGAGGCCCAACTCACTCCATAGGCCAAGACAAAGAAGCGCGCGCGTTGACTGCGCCAATAGACAACTTCTGACGTGCGACAGGATGAGACGTCCATGGCTGAACAGCTGTTCGATGTCAACAGATGTTGCTGTGGGCAAATGTAAAGTTACAGCGTGTCAAAAAAGCTAGTTATAACTTACATACCAGGGATGGTCAGGTAGTCAATAGCCATGCGTGAAAGTCGGGGGAAAGACTTCCGATGTTCATACCACCAAGCGATAGGATTAGGGACATGTTCCACGTCCATATTGAGGTACCGGTCAAGTTCAGAGCTTGAGTTGACAGATTTTGGGGGTGCAAGCGCTGGGAGGTTGTCGAAGATATTGCTGCTCCAAGAATTATTCAATACAGATACCAAATAAAAATAAAACAAAACATACCATTTGCACATTGTCGTTTGACTCCAAGATATTGTCCTCACATCCCACATCGGAGTCATCAACAATTGCCAAGTACGAACATTCGAATTCATCACGCACGAGTCTCTCTGTGGTTTTGATCCAGTCATCTTCCCATCATGCAGCCTTGAAGTATGTAAGTTTGTGCTGTGGATGTAAGACTAGAGTTATATAAATGTTAGTAATTTTTCAAAGACCGAGATTGAACAGTACATACCCATTGAGATTCGATATGTCAGAGACTTGTCGGTGAGCTCATAATAGCGGTTGAGGGTGTTCTTGGCCAGCTGAACTGCTGAATGAATTGAGGGCATGTATCTTTTGTTGCGGGAGTACGACATTAGCATATTGTCGACGTGATCCATTGCTGGGATCACCGTCGCAAGGTTGGGTGTTGGGTGTGAAAAGTAAAGTGTTGAGTCCTTTAGAATCTAACAGATACAAATAAACAATGTCAGCATGCAGTTGTGACAAAACAGGATGCACTAACCTTAAGTACATCTTGCAGCTGTTCTAATATAACCCACTCATGATCCTCCAACTCAAACTGCCACAAACCCAAGTCCCGCCGTTGGGTAACAGCATCCACAGCTCCTCGATGCTTGAGGGCATAATTCAACATGTCGAAGGTCGAATTCCATCGAGTTGCCACATCACGTGGCATCAGTGTTTGCGGCTGTGCCAAGTCCCGGAGGATGCTGTGCCATGCAGGAAGAATAATGGTAGTCGAGTGAATGATTTTATATGCCAGCTTGCACAACTGGGATGTGGATTGGGATCAATGGTGAGTTTTTAACAGTTGCATTGCACTTACTTTGGCAAGCGCTAATTTGACCAGTCGAATATCATTTTGTAGTACTGTTCGTTCTTCATCGTCCAACAGCTCAACCTCGTCAATGAAACCATCATTATCATCATTATCATCCCCAATCCCTGCATCATCATCCTCCATGTCCACACTCAAGTCATCCAGCTCAAGGTCAGCATCCTGTTTCTTCACGTCGAACTCTCAAATCAGCGATTTCACCACAAGATTAATGGTGTGGAGGAAACATTGCATATGAGTTGTTGCTCCACCAAACTCAAGCATCTTACCACTCAGTTCAACAATCATCATGTCATTGTTGGACACATTATCGCAAGTAACACTCAGGATCTGTGCATCGTGCATTTAGCCACACGTATGTACAATACCTTTTCTGATATGCCGAATTCCTCTAGCATTTTGGCAAACATCTCTGCGAGCTCCTCGCTGGTGTGGGACTGTGGTCTCATAAGCTCATCTATGTGTACTAGAATTGTGAGTTTTACCTTCCCGACTTCGATAACATCTAACGGTATACTCAGTGGCTCCCCTTTGTGCTCAAAGTGGGCTGAAAATGCGACCAATGCGCGATGGTTTGGTGATGTCCAACCATCAGTAGTAAAATTAATCTTGCCATCATATTCCTGGTATGTGTTTAATATTAAAATTTTCTCTAACCAAAAAAAAACACTAACCTGCAACATTTTAGCCACCCGTTTTCGAGTCCGTGCAAAAACGAGTCGCACATCGCGAGAAACTGTGGACGGGGAAGGTATGTAGTATTCAGGTCTCCCTGTTTTCATCAGCGACTGAAAAGCACGGTTTTTGACTATATTGAATGGACATAGGCTCTCAGCCACCCAACGAACAATTTCCGCCCTGAATGCATCATTAGACTTGGACTCCCAGGACCATACTAGGACCATACCTTGTTTTGGCGCAAGTGTGTTGACGGTGCGAGTACATTATTTTTCGTTTGCCTTTCCATTCAAAGGATGCAGTGATGGATCCATTTCGCAGAATGCTACTGACAATATTGAGGCACACTTCATCTGCATCCTTCACACTATCTGCAGCTTTCAAGACTTTGTCTCCCCAGCACAAGCGCACATGCTTCTGCATGTTACCTGTGGATCGTGCATCGCCCTTATCGAGGAACCGTCGTACTTTGACCTTGCAACCCCTTGCTTGGCACTTGAACTCATGTGCATGGCAGTCAGCGATCTCAACGATGTGCGGTGTGGGATCAAAAAACGCGTAAACAGGTGAGTTCCATTCTTTCATTAGCCGCTCTGTATAATCAATTAATCTGATATTGATGTATAGGTTGCTGGACTCACTCAGCTCATCTTCAGGATCCTCATCAGCATTATCAACCTTGTCAGCATTTGCAGGCACATTATTGTCCAGGTCAATATATTCATGCAATGCCTCCTCCTCCTCCTCTGTGTGCATAATGGTGTGCCTACTCATGACTGGCGGTGGAGTCGGTGACGGTGAGGATGTGTTATTGGCCGGAGTCATGCTCTCCACTGGTACTTTTTTTTTGGGCCTTTTTGGGTAGCAGTGGATTAATGTTGTCTCCACCATCAGGTTTATGCTTCTTTGAAGAAGCCTTATCTTCCAGCACGGCTTTAGCTTTACTAGTCATCTTGATGACACGTTTTGCTGGAGCTGCGAGGCCTTCATCGAGTTGCATGGTGGGTAGTGGTTGGGCAATGAAAATTTGCAAGGCTGGAGCCATCATGCCGGTAATGTATTATATTGTAACTGTACAGTACTGCTGTTTGTAGCTAGTTTTGATATGATATTATTTGTTGCAAGGCACTCTGTTTTCGATCGACGGCACTCTGTTTTGATCAAAACCTGGCGCAAGGGTACGGGTAACGCAATACCAAACCCATACCCGTACCCCACAGGTACCTGTACCCCGCACCCGCACGGGTATACCCGTACCCGTGCAGTTCCCTAATTAGACTCTGCGAGATCCAATGAGTAGGTGGCCGATAGATTTGATATTGGGACAATGAGGAGAGATGACAGTTCAAGCGCATACCAAAAGAGCAGAGCGAGCGACACTTGATGTCGGCTCGTACATTTGAATATATTGCTAAATTTTCATTCCTATTCCATCTGCACTTAAAACAGTTCACATTTCATAGGAACATCTCAGTCCATTTTCAAGAGACTGAGATGTGAGTACATAGTTCTACCTAACATTTACAAGACTAATGAGACCTAGATACCTTGTCATTCTAGGTACATACAATGTTAGAGTCCATTTTCAAGAGACTAAGATATACCTTGTCATTCTAGCCCTCTCCTGTCTCATCTAAGAACCTTTGAACTCTAGAGGTTATGAGTCCTGACCCAACCATGGATGTTGCACTCCCCAGTATCAACTCTGCATTGTTTAATGTCCCCAAACTAGCTGAAGACAGCAGTAACTGGATTACCTATAAGGAGCGGATGCTCACTGTGATTGGTGCCCAAGGTTTGATGTGTTATGTTGATGGTCATGCAATAAAACCTATCCTGTTCAAGGTGGATGTGAAAACACACGTGGTATCAAAGGCTGATGGCTTGATAGCCATGCAGACGGAGATAGATGAGCTGGATAAAAGAATTGATGAGTATTTCCAAAAGGACTCACTCATAAAACAACAGATATTCAGCATGATCATAGATCGGCTGTTACTGCGAGTACAGAAGCTTGTGAGCACTGCTGGCATCTGGGAGGAGATTCATTATATACACAAAGGCAAGACCGAATTGGTCCAAATAGACCTTCATTGATAACTCCAGGATTTGAGATGTGATGAAAACAGAGATGCAAAAGCTCACCTTAGCAAGCTACTCTGCCTATGAAAATCCCTAGCTGGAATGGGTGCCAACATCGAGGACCACAATTTCTATGCCATAATAATAGGCTCTCTCCCTGAATTGTACCATCCTCTCCTATCCTCGATTAATGCAGCAGCAAAAGTTACCCAGACGATGATCACCTCCTACAAGCTCATTAGCGTGATTAGTGAGGAATACAAGCATAGAGTACTCACAGAGTGTCGCCTGAGTAGAAGAGGTGCAAACTCCACTCTATCTGCCACTAGAGGTTCCAATACCAGGCAGAGAAGTTCCAATAACTCTGGCACAGCCGCAGGAGACATTGTATGCTCTAATTGCGACTGTAAGGGTTATTACAAGCAGGGTTGCTGGCGTGCGGGAGGAGGAAAAGAGGAGCAGGGTCCAAAACAGACACAGTGAAGAGGTGGTCATGCTCCAAACATCAGCAAACTAGGGGGTCATTGTACAAGCTTGTACAAATGGCACAAGCCCACTACAAAGTCCCCTCTTTACAAGCCTATCACAAAATTGGAATGAGTAACAAAAGGATAATGAGATCTACGAACAGAAGACTTTGTAAACAGCACATTTCAAGGCACACACTAAGGAGACTTCATGCGACCAGATGAAGTACGTGTATTTTCAATAGATTAATAACAAGATGCCTAGTCAGAAGTAATTAGAAACAAACTTTGGTAAAAATGAGAACTTACATGTTGGGACATATGAGGAGACATCGAGCAAGCAGGTGCACACAAGTATCTATGAGAGGACTACAGCAAGTCAGTATTTGCAAATTTCAAGGGTGATAAAAACAGGTTACACTTAATAGATGGCTTGGGGAAGGAGCCTTGCACCATTCATTTTTTGCTTGGTAGCACTCCAGGACATCAAAAATGCCTGGATCATCGCACTCATTATCTGTCTGGATATCCGGGCCATGGTCTTGGTCTAATTCCATTGGATCACCGTCATCATGATGCCTGTCATGGCACACTTACAGATCCTCCCTCCAATCTTGTTTGTCTTGCTTGTCATCTTTCTTGTCATCTTGTTCATTGTCTTGTTCTTCATCCTATTCTTTGCCCTGTTCTTCATCCTATTCTTTGCTGAGTTTGTCCTTCTCGTCGTCTTGTTGGTTGCTGTTGTCAAAGTTTCTAGAAAATCTTCATTGTCTTGGATGTTGTTTTCGTGATCGTCATACTCAAGATCATCATGGTGATAATCTAGTGAGTCTTGCTGTCTATGACTCCTTGTACCAGGTTCTGTAGCTCTAGTCTTCTGGCTGCGACCAGGTCAGGTTAGATCCTGACCATCAATAGCATACAGCACCTTGAATCCAAACCTGTCAGAAGGTTGGGCAGTGTGAAGAAATGGATGTGGAGAGCGAGCATGTTGGTGTTCTGGCCATGCCGTGTTGGCCTTCACAGATGTCTTTGTAGGAGCCTGGAATAATGGTCATCGTTAGCTTGGTAGCTCGAACAGAAAACTTACTTTTTCTTTCCTCTTGCAACTTGTGAAGGAGCCATCGGATTTTCTTCTGAATCACTGATTTCAACAGTGTTCTTCCCTTGCCTTCTTGGGGCCGCCATCACCATCTCACCAGCTTTTTGCAGCTGGGCTATATGACCTCCAACACCTCAATTGAATCGTACACTTTGTCGTGCAGGCTCAGCATCCTCTCCAGAATTGTTGCGTGGAGAAGCATGTCTGGCTTTCTTCCTGGGAGGTATTGAGTGGTGATGGTGGTTGGCTGCAGGCGTATTTCTGTACATTATAGTAGATATTTAATTACAGTGGCTCAAAAAAGTGTCTCAATTTTTGTTGGATTTCATGTAATTGCTTTCTTCTGAGTCGGGGTGTGGGAATCTGACTATGCTATAGGGAGGTGTCAGAAAATTCTGCTTCCCAGCTATATTTATATTCCCTATAGCGTGGGAGGCCGACGCTACCGTGTGAAGATATGGACATTTTGGTTTGATGACTCATTGAGACACTTTTTTGACTTGAATTTTTTTTAGATGAATCAGACCACCTAGACAAAATATCATTACTAAATATTTCAAAAAATGGTGTCATATTAATTATATGGTCTGATTTTAATATCTGACATTTATATAAGTACAAGCTAAACCATGAAATCCTCCATAATCCTCATGAAGTCTATCTTTCCTACTCAAAAGGATAATATCCTTGTTCTTACCTCCTCTGGTCTATCTACTAGACAGATTGCTTCCAAAACTGGTCTTAGCAGGGCTACTATTGCTAGAGTTATCAAAAAGTCTATTCCAAACACAGAAAATATCAATATGGGACGTCCCTCCAAGCTCACCCCTCATGACAAAAGAGCTATTGTCCATTCTATTCTATCTGGAGAAGCTTCAAATGCTGTTCAAGCCACCAAACTCATTAATTCCATCATCCCCTCCACTGTCTCCACCCAAACAGTAAGAAATACTCTCAAGGCAGCTAACCTGAAAGCTGTAACCAAGAAGAAGAAACCACTTCTTTCACTAGCTCATAGGAAGAAGAGACTAGCCTTTGCTCTAAAGCACCAACACTGGACTATTGAGGACTGGAAGAGGGTTATTTGGTCAGATGAGACCAAAATCAATAGACTAGGGTCAGATGGTCAGGAATATGTATGGAAAAAGGCAGGAGAACCACTATGTGAAAGAGAGGTGAAAGGCACACTAAAGTTTGGAGGGGGAAACTTGATGGTATGGGGCTGTATGGGATGGAATGGAGTGGGGATTTTGTGTAAGGTGGAGAGGAGGATGAATGCAGAGCAGTATGTCTCCATTCTAGAGGAGTGTCTGCTCAGAAGCATGCAGGAGTTAGGTATTGATGAAGAAGACATTATTTTCCAGCAGGACAATGATCCCAAGCATACCTCAAAACTGGCCACCAAATGGTTTGAAGACCATGATATCAATGTTCTATCATGGCCAGCACAGTCTCCAGACCTCAACCCTATTGAACATCTCTGGGAATTACTCAAAAGACTACTTGCTGCCTATCAAGATTCTCCAAAGAGGCTATTTGAACTATGGGAGAGAGTTGTGGTAGAGTGGAAAAGAATTACCAAAGAGGAATGTCAGAGATTGATAGAAAGTATTCCCAGAAGGATAGCAGCAGTGATTAAAGCCAAGGGAGGTAACACAAAGTACTAGAATTATAAAAATTGTATTGGTCAAACTTGAAGTTAAAAAAGTATCTTAATGAGTCATCAAACCAAAATGTCCATATCTTCACACGGTAGCGTCGGCCTCCCACGCTATAGGGAACATAAATATAGCTGGGAAGCAGACCTTTCTGACACCTCCCTATAGCATAGTCAGATTCCCACACCCCGACTCAGAAGAAAGCGATTACACTTTTTTGAGCCACTGTACATAAGACAATTTGAGCGGCTTCAGAAATGCATTGAGTGATACAAAGTCTAAGGAAAATCTAAGTATATAAAGTTCTGAGACCTGCTGCAGATATACATAGAAAGTACTCAACAAATATGTATGTCACTATTCGAGAAAATACTGTCTAGTTGTTTTGCTACAATTTTGTTGAGCTCTAGAGCATTTAAACCCACCTCCTGCATTGAGAACGACTGCTTGAAGCAGGCTGAGAAGGTGGGGGAGGGGGTGCGAACGATGAAGAGCCAGATGGCACCAATGAATGTGCAGGGTGACTGATCTGGCTTGAATGACGAAGCTGCAGACCCCAAGTTGCGGCTGGAGAAGAAACAGAGGAATGCATTGGAGTAGCAGATGGCATTAGAAGAGGGAGCAGTATCTCAGGACTCGGAAAGTTGTCAATGTTATCCAACCCCCATTGTATAATCTCCTGAATTTGGTCGTGAAAGACGTCTTTATTGTTGATGAGTGCGTCTCTAATCGCCATGCGCCAGTCCTCAAGGATGGGGTAACACACTTGGAAATATGGTGCAGGCTCATAAACTGGGGTTTTCTCCATTACAAACTCTTTCTTGAGGCTTCCACTAATCCCAAGACCGTCTACATCCATCATCATGTACACTTTATTCCATCTACAGGTGTTTTTGGGGGGTACCCCTCTGTCTGTGATTAGACCACCGGGCCCACCGAATATAGTCATAAATTCAAGGAAGATATAAAAGAATGACTCAAAGTCATTGGAGGCCCTGTGGTCAACCAATTCAGGAGTGGGAATGCCTCCCATCAGCTTGAGAAGGCGACAGGATATGTATGGTATTGTTCCCTTCAAAAAAACAAGATAAAAAATGAGTACTACAGAAGATATCAATGTAAAACTTACCGTTCCATGCGAATCCTTTGCTTTACTGTTGAGTTGGACGAATTTGGCATGGTCGAAATTGATAAAGTAGCCTTTTCCCTCGTATATGATGAGGTTGTTGGGACTGAGATCTCCATGAAGAACCTTTCGCTCAATCATCAGCATTCTGTGGGCTACCAGTATCTGTCAGCATAAAAAAATATTATGAATTCCAGGAGAACTCACTGACAACAAGGTCAAGAAAAACATTGACCAGCTCAGGTACAGACTTGAAGGTGGTTAGCGGGAGTCCACAGGGAGTCAAAAGCATGCGATGGTGAATTTTGTTGACGAATATCGGTGAATTTGGAAGGTGACCGTGAACATGCTCGCAAATGTTTGATGTACTGTTGACATGTCCATTGTACTCGACATCCCAATACTTTACTAGTTGGACCACGTTTGGACCACCATCAACTGCTTTAAGAAAGCTGACTTCGTGATCTATGATGTCAGCATCTACCCAACAGTCCTTCAATGCATACTCCTTCTTATTTTTGTCCTGAACCCAATAACAAACCATTCCATGTGAAAACAGCCCACAACTTTTCCACAAAACAGCCAAAATCCAGTATACCTCACCTACATCATCTATAATCCAACCTATCGCTCCATTTGGCATGACATCAACTCCCCCTGGTACATTATTGTGAGGAATGCCTTGGCAAAGGGAGTTGCAAATGTGAATGGTGGGATCGAGACCGAGAGCAGAGTGACTTGCTAGTGTCATCGTGTTCAAGACATCAACAAAATGCACAGCATCTCGATCAATTAAGAGAGGTACTGAGATGATCATCCCAGAACGGTCCAAGTAATGGGCATGGAGCTTCTTATTTGCGATACTGAAAATAAGAATGAAATGGCACCATGGTTGTTCGCATATGATGAGGTAGCATTTGGTCGCAACCCCCAGGAATATTGATCTCCATTATGATTGGTAACTCCACCATGCCTAGGTACTACTTACTACCCGGGTACTCTATCTAGTACTTATGCATCTGCGCCGAGGTAGCCACTATATTCTATGTATAATGGTAGCACAGAATATATGTATGAACAAATATGTATCTATTCACACTTAAAAAAGCGCCCCAATTTAATATATGTGCAATGAACAAAAATATAAATTGTAAGCCTCGAAGTCGACTGGTGGCCACAGAATTAGTATAAGTAGGCTGCTGACAGGCTGATGGTTATTGCAGAGTTGAGCTACATGATGTCTGTAACAATCTCAATGATAATGAATTATAGCAAACACAAGGAATAAAGACTTACTGCCGTGGGTTCTGAGCAAGTGAATGTCGCAATACCATTCTTTTTTTGTTCCAAATGTATACGTCCAACATTGAGATCTGCTGTCAATAACCTGGAATTTGCTGCCTGTGCACGATCAAGATGTCGAGAAGTGTTGCTTGGTGTTCAAGGATGCAATCAGCCAGGTGCTTTTGGCTTCACACACTTTTTATTTGGCTTTGGCTGCCGCAAGCGTGAGGTCAGAGTGGTCAGTTGCACCTTCTTCAACCCCACGCAATAAATTATAGTCGAATTCCTGCCAAAGATGAATAAGATTGAAAAAATAAAAGGGGCATCTTACAAGGTGCATGCCAGAAGGAAAATCATCTTCCACTTCCATATGGTGTCTCCGGGCTGTATTCAACACTTGTGGATCCAAATTTGAATGGACTTGATGGAACTAGTTGGAGATGCACTGTTTTGCACACAACTGCACACAGAATGATGAGAGCTGGTAGAATTCATGGGATAGATATCGTACAATGTAGGGATACAGTAAGGTGTCAATACCAACCATGTGAAATCTTGACAATAACTATATCAGTACCAACATGTCCAAATTGCAGGAAGACATTCACCAAGGACAGCAGTGTCACTTGCCACCTCAGTCAGCCCTGAACATCCTGTCATAGCTCCATCCGGGACATCGTCAGTATCTCACAGTTTGCTGAGGTAGAACTGCCATCATTCCACACTTCACCTCAAGCTAATCCAGAGGAACGGGCTGGTAGTATGCACAATTCGGACAACCAGGTGCATGCCAACTTTGAGATCGACTTCGATTCTATCAATGATGGCTTCAGAGTGGCTGAAGGGTCATTGGAGGAGTGGTATGAGGGTGCCGGGATGTGTTACTCTCAGGATGGCCTGACCTTTTTGGATGTCTTTGATGCCAATGAATATGCAGAGTATAGGAAGGACAACATTTTCTACCCTTTCACATCCAAGTAAGATTGGGAAATCAGTGATTTTCTTCTTCATTCATCCCTTAGTATGGCAGTGATTGATGTATTTCTGAAGCTTCCCCTGGCAAGTACCAGTCTTTGCACTCTGCAGAATTGATTCTAACATTTACCCCCTGTTCAGATTCAAAAATTACACCTTTCATTCAGCAACGCTAGGGAATTATGAAGCCATGCAGAGATGCTTCCTAGCGGACCAAGCTGGAAGTGTCAGATCATCCCCTTGACCCATCCCACAAAATATCTGATTCAATTATTTTGGAGGGACCGTATTGAATACTTGGAAAGTCTTTTCACCAACCCTCTCTTTCATGACAAGCTTGATTTTGTTCCTCATTGTGTTTACACAACAGCAGCACATCTTATGCGGGTGTACTCGGAATGGATGACAGGTGATGCTGCTTGGTAAATGCAGGTATGTGCAGTATTTGTTTTTTTAGAAAACAAAATCTCAGCACACCTCTTGTAGACTCAGTTTCCCAGAGGCGCTACAGTTCTTGGCACCGTACTGTCATCCAACAAAACCAATATGACTACCATGACTGGTGCTAGAATTGCTCATCCGCTTCTTCTGGGACTCGCCAACATACGCATGTGTACTCGCACAAAACTTTCATCAAAAGCTTTCCTACTTATGGCTCTTCTCCCTATCTCAAATTACCTATACTCTAATAAATGCATGCAAGGCATGCTTGAAGATCGCCTTATACACCAATGTCTTTCAATTGTTCTCCAGCCATTGATGAAAGCAGCTGAGGTTGGAATCATGATGTCTGATCTGGTTGGAAATGTTCAGCACTGTTTTACTCCTCTTGCAGCATACATTGTCGATACCCCAGAGGCAGCTATGCTTGCTTGTATATGCAGGAAGACCTCTCTGTTTACCATGGCTTCTTATCTGCAGTTTGGGGATAGTTTTCAGCATCTCTCTCATAATCGCTCTATCACACTTGATCAGCTCAACAGCATTACATTTGATCCCAATAATCTTGAGGTGTATTTTGATGCCTATGCTGAATACCGGCTAAACAGTGTTTGCGCACCATTCTGGATGAACTGGCCACTCGTTGATCCCTCGATCTTTCTGATGTCAGAACCGCCAGTGGTGTCTAACAATTGTGGGCACCTCAGAACTTGATTTCCGGTTCTTGATCCTACAGCCCATCACAGGTTACTGTCACTTCACTGGTGGAATCTCAAGGCTCAAACAAGTCACTGGCAGAGGTCACCGTGACATCCAATGCTACATTGTTGGCCTGATATCCGGTGCAGCCCCTCATCGTTTTATCATTGCATTCCATGCCTTCATGGATGTTCAATATTTGGTGCAGTCCCCTACTCCTAATGATGACTTACTGGCAAGTATTGACCAGGCCCTTTTGACCTTCCACAAGCATAAAGATATTATTCTGACATCAGGCACGCGAATGGGAGCCCAAGAAGCCTATTGATATTTGGTATATTCTTAAATTAGAACTCCTCCAGAGTATCACTTCTGGCATGCGCAATGTCAGCGCTCTCATTCAGTGGTCTGCAGATGCGACCGAGCATGCTCATATTTCAGAAATCAAAGATCCGCACACCACACCAATAACAATGACTATGACCCACAGATTTGTCAACATCTAGATCAAGATGAGAAGTTGCGACATTTTGCAATTGCCACAATGCTGAAGGGTCATCACACATATTGTGATCCCAATGACAGACCCAGAGAAGTCCCTGAGGACGAGCAGGAGGAGGAGGCAATCGATCCTGACAAGCAGGAACCTGACGATCCATGGACTGCACTTCTAGAAAAAATGAATCACATGTGCATCACCACGGTGTAGAAACAACAATACAGAGAGGAACAAATAATGCTCCTAGCTGTATCTATAATAGTTGTAGGTCGAGTGTTGCCTAGTCTGCAATACTTGAGGTGGCAAGTGCATTCGACCCTAAAGGGGAAGCGAGTGCAGCGAAGATCTAGAGGTACGCGCTGAAGCGAAGCGCGAGAAAGAGCAGGTGCGCGCAAGGCGCGGGAACACGCGCGCGTATTAGCGCGAAGCGCGGGAAAGCGCGCGCGCGTATGCGGATAATGATAAAGAGTAAGCTTAAGTGATGATATGATACAAGATAAGAGGTGTGAGAGCGCGAGATGCAAAAGAATAGGTTTCTACTATGTTCTGCTAAGTAGTAAGTAACTAGTAATAGGTAAATGGGAGGTAAAGTAAGGTAAAAGTGGGTGAAAGGTAAGTTCCTCATAGTATATACTGCTGGCGCTTATATAGCGCGCCTAAGCGCGGTCATGCGGAGCCGAAGCGCTACCGAGTAGGTATGTAAAAATATATATATGTGAGAGTCCATGATAAAAATAAAGATGGAATAATATGCAATGAGAGAAATAGAAATATACGCACTAGAGAACATGGTGGACAGTGGATGGATGCATCTGGATGGCTGGCGCTATAGGGCGCTCAAGCGCGGGAACACGCGTGCACGTATACATCGCGAAGCGCGGGAAGTTATACGCGCATGGCGCGCGTTGCGCGGGAAAGCTGCGCCTCATATAGGAATCGCTGTGGACAGTACACAGAGTGGTGCTGCGAGTTGGTGCTGTATACTCCCTAGTGGAAACTGCCATATCACGCCATGAGAGGCATGATTCTCTACAACGGACTACTTCAGTAAAGCAAGGCAAATTGTAACTGCGAGGGATGGAGCTATTCCTCACCCTCCTCAAACATTTATCACTGGTGGTACTGCCATTCACCTCAACTACACTCCTTCTCGCACCAGAGTTGGTGTTGATGATGTTGCTACTGATTTCAATATACCAGATTTGCATGTAGTGCTTTCAGAATTTTTGCTACATGATGCGAGGGAGAGAGGAGCAGTTTATATGGTGGGGGGTCCAAGAAGAAGGCCATTGATTGACCGTCCTCCCATCCTTCCATTTGACTGCATTCAACTATGGTACACTGTCCACCTTCAGCAAATGTCTTTCCACAATTCTAAGATCACATTGCCAGCTCAAACTGTACATGCATCTCCTCCTGGCCCTGGGTGGCCAAAAGGCCAAAAGGATGCTGTCCTTGTCAATGTCAAAGAAGGGTTTGTTTGGCTTGAGTCAGGTCTGACAGGTAAGAATTTTTTTATTGATTTGAACACATATGAACTTTGATGCTTTGAAGGTCACGCAATATGTGAATTGTGTCTTGTCTTGTGCGGTTTGTAATATTTGTATGGCTTTGTTATTGTTGTGGTACCTTGTCACCAAATTGTTAGTTTGCTGATGTGGTAAGACTTTTGCAATTTCATTTTTGAACTTCTGAAAGGTTTGTGCTGTGTCGGACTTGAAGGGCCTTTGGTGATTGTTGCTGGGGGTCCCTTCGATGTTTTGCTTGTCTTTTTGTCAGTAGTTGTGGATGCTGACCACACCTGAATATAGACCATGAATTTCCATGGTGCATCAGCATCTTCATCTACTGTGCCATCATCACCAGCATTGCTGGGTGAAATGCTTCACTCATGGACTTGCTTTCCTTGAGCAGCTGATGCTTTCTTCAACTTTCCAAGCAGCAGCTAATCAATCTCCTCACCAACATCATCATGCAGGATGTCATGCAGCTTCTGTTTCTTTCCAGAAGGCTTTTGCAACTCTTCAATGCCAGCTTGCTTTCTCTCACGAGAACTTGAAGCACTGAAGGCTGAGGGGTCAACATTGATGAATGTCAGCTCAGGGCCTACAACAAACATTTTCAGTGATGAATAGGTCAAAAATTATTCCTTGATATACCAGGTGAAGTCAAATTTGTGTTGGATTCAATGTCAACCTCTTGTTCATATATTTCAATTTCCTTGTCATCTATGAGCTGATCCTCTTCATTGTCGACAGACCAGACAGCCTTGGAAAGGTGCCCCATCTTCTTGCTGTTGTCAATGGTGAATCTGGGAACTCGAGAGGCTTGTTGAGGTTGTCCAATTCATTTACTGTAGCATTGTTCTGATTCTGAGGGATTTTAATTGAGAGTTGTTGGTCATACATCATTCCGCTTCCATTCTTCTTGCCCATATGTCTCATATGTTTGATATGACATTGTCCACTTCTTGATCTGTATGTTTGGGTAATCATATGTCCATTCTTCTGCACCGGTAGTAGCATATGCTACCGGTGTTTTATCTCTAGTTATCTCTTTGGACCTTGTGCTATGTACAATACAGTACCACCTTCGACACTCAGCCACAGATCCGCCATGTTCATATATCAGTAGTGCCATTCACATCATCTCACCTCAGTGTTGTCCTAACATCACGCTGAGGTGAGTACCACTTAGCAGCTCTCGCACATACTCGTATTCACTCATGTACTATCTAGACCTCCATTCTAGGTGTTGAATATATCTTTAGCGTTGTCCTAACATCACGCTGAGACCTCCATTCTAGCCTTTGTACAAGAGTTTCTTGGACTTGTTTTGTTTCTTTTTTGCCATAGGTATATTCAATGAAGACACGAAATAAATACTGTTGTATGGCTGAAAAGTGTAGGGCACGCTCTAGGAATTATGGGGAATTGCATCTGTTGTAGATGCGACACAACTTTCATTGATTTCCTTTTTGGTCAGACCCACGTGAAAAAATTGGCCATGCCATTACTTTCGCAAACTGCTGTAAATGGTCTTTTTTATTTTATTTTATTCTATTCCGCATTATTTTAGCCTACGGATAGTCACCCACTATGTGCGGCAACAGCGCAGTGAAAGCGAAAGCGACGGCGATGGCGTCGGACAGCGGCCTACTCTGAGCTTCCTGATAATCAAAAATACGGCAGGTTGGGGCCTCACATTCTATGAACACCTGGCTTGGACCTTCAACATCACCATATGGCAGTATTCCATTATCACCTATCTTCACATCATTTGCATGCTCAGTATCGCCGCCGATCCCCACCACGATCCTCATGTTCAGTATCGTACCCAGATGAAACCTTCGTGTGTCTTCATTCCGACTGGTCTGTATCTATCACTAAGTGTTGCCGTTAGCTACACGGACGCGATGAGGAACGTAGATTCAACATGACCGTTATCACACCACAGTAGCAACACCCACGGATGCTTGCTTCGAGTCGATGTATCGATAAGGGCTGCATCTCGCTTGGATACCAAAACACGTTGTCCATCATGCATGCTACTGAACTCGGGAGCAAGTATCGACTCGCCATGCTTCTTCTACCGTCATTAATGAGGCTCTCGGGCCGTCAGCCACGACAACGCGAGGAACGTGGATAGCAAGATTATCTGTGCCCAACACCGCAGCAGCATCCACAATGCTTGTTGATCATGACACGGATATACCGGCCTTCAGCTCTCCTTTGTGGTTGCCGCATCTGTAAGAAGTTCGGTCGCTTGGAAACGCAAAGCAATGTCGTCAATGATCCAATAGTCATGCATCTCTGAAATTTGTATACCGAGAGCAGCGTGAGCTTACTTTCCTCAGTTTGTTTGAAGGCCGACGTCTCCACTAGTACGAACCCCGCGTCACTAGGCTAGTCAGTCAGCAGGGTGTCGCTCCGAGATCAAAGGTGGTGGCTCTGCCTGCCACTGCCTCGTATCTCTATTTTAGTGAAACATCGAAACTTCTTACCATTTTGGTCTCTGTTAAAGACGGAGGAAGAGGGGCCGTTCTACCAACGGAGCTCTCAGACAAATAGCATCTTTTCATAGGACAAGGTTTCTCGTTGCTATGATCGGACCAGACCACCTCCTGTACTTCCCGGGTGTCTATACTAGTAGCAGTCGATATCAGTGCGGATAATGTCCTCCAAATCTCCGTACATACGCCGTTCCGTCGAGTCATCGCCATCTCGTTCCGCGCTTGTGTTCCTGGCCGTGTACATCGCCTCGTCTCAAACACGTTTGCTGTGATCAGGACTCGGCGCGCGTGGTCCTTGTTTTATGGGCGGCAATCTCATTTCTGTCAGTGACCCCCCTTTCAAATGTTTACTGTACTATTTTTTTACAAGGTACACGTGCCTATGGATTTTAAAGGGATTAGAAAGTTTCGACGACAAAGTTCAAGTAGTGGAGTCGGTTTCCGATTGTATCTGATCATTCGTACGGCTTGGCAATCAATCAACTAGCGGCTCCGGTCTGTCACAATGACTGGTAACTTGTTCGTCACCCTAAAGTTCTCTCTCATCTTTATCTTATTTCACACGTCGGGCTCCGGGGAATCCAGAACACAGTCGGTGATTATGCCTGGACGGACAGGTACTTGCCTAGGCAAGTTTATCTATCTCTGGTTATTCGCTAGCGTTCTCGCTTTGTGGTGACACGGCGGCCAGGTACAAGTCTAAACGAGTCCTTTTCATTTCCTCCGTCTTGAATACACGGCCGGCAACACTCGCACACAATTACCGGTGACGTTGGTTCAGAAGCGTGATTTGGAAACTTGCAGGGTACGAACTCCTTGCTTAGTTCAATTGTCAATCAAGATGGTAAAAGATACGACGCGATCAGTGTTAAGTTCTTCGCACATTTATCGGCACCAATCCGAATGTTTTCAGGAAATATCCAAATATCATCCAAGGCTACCTACGGCTGTCTAAGTAATATACATCGAACCCAGTCCTATAAATCCAGGTATCTATGTTATAAATGCAATGTTAATGATAGTTGTCTATATGAGGTATAAAAGGAGCAAGTACAACGAAACAAACCAAATGTCGTGATAGTAAACCAACGGCGAACGTTCCAGACCTTTCGTGCAATCGAATCCCCATGGAAGAGTGTTGCCCTTGGTGGCAGTAAGCCACCAGGGCTTGCTATCCCCACTCTCCACAACACGCGTCTGTTCGGGCTCAAGTTTGCTCTCAGTGAGCCATGCCTCTCCACGAACAAACATGTCCCTGTCGGGCCATACTTCGAGGATCTCACATAGGAAACCATCGGTCTCAAGCGTGTACGTTCTGCGGAGTTCCCGCTTGCCACAGACGACATTTGTCTGGGCGTCAAGGAGGGAAAATTGTGGGCTGCGAAGCGCTTTGCGGAATGTCTGGCCAATGGGGAATTTCTCGTCTAGAAATAGACGTTCGAAGTCGGGGTGTGTGATGGTGACTTTGGATGTAGCGGTGCAGACGATTCGTGAAGCACAGACGAGATGTACCTGCCGCGACTGCGTTATGGGATCCTCAGGCGAGGCCGGTTTCAGCCGTGGCGAACCGTTGGCATACACGAGCTCGATAAATATGGGCCGAGCAAAGAACGTGCTACAGAAAGGCAGTCATTTATTAATAAGTGCCACTACATCCAATTTCAATTGACATACCTCATTAGTCGCTGGAGATCACCTTGAGCTGCAAGCATGATGCGCTCAATGCCAGTGGTATCTTGGGGAATGCATGACAACTGTAAAGACGGAGAATGAGATAGGTTCAAAGCATGACAATAGTATCGTTACCTCTACGGACGTAGATGCGTTGTTAAATGAGTCCTTGCTGATCATTATGGCGCGTGCTGTACAAAGAGCGAATGAAAAGAAGGCCTAAGGTGCTGGGTGAATGAGTCCTGGGCTTATAAGGCTCTTCGGACTCCCACAGTACGACACGGAGCACAATGAAATTTGAAATCAAGTTCTTCGCTTCACTTCCATCGGACGGAGCCAAATGATGTAGTGATAAGTGAAGCCGAAGGATCTTGTAAGCCTATCTTGTCTATCCATGATTACTCGGTCGCGATTTGGTTATCAACTCAACATAGCTTTATTGTACGTGAAAACATGAGAATCTTTACGTCCTCGATGACAGATGGGCGCGCTACACAACTGCTTATGTTAAACACAATCAATATATCCGACTGTGTATTAGCTCACCACTAGAGACTACGTCACAGGCGACCCGTGTCGCGTGTTCCACACACCGTACAGCAACTATTTTCGAGAAGAGAAGCGAAGTAGAGTACAGAGATCTGAGTCAGGTCCGGGACTCGGCGCAAGGGTCGATCTCAATTAGCGCTGATTCAAAAATATCATTAGTGCCAATCAATATCGCTTGGACGGTCTGGACCAACTGTCTCGCAACTTGAACCATATTTTGGACCTGGCAACTGTTATAGACATACGAAGGCACTGGCAAGAACGCCGGGCAAAGATCACGACCGACTGGAAGCTGCCACGCTAGTGAAACTGCATTCTCACTCGCACAAAGTCGGGGACGATTTCGGTTCTACTGTGGAACTTATCGAGCCTCGAGGACCACAGGTGTTGAGACTATTACTCAGATAAACTCCTACGCCTGACCCTGCACGCAATATTAATATGATTGTGTCAATGTTTATGAGTAAGTACGCGAGGCATGCCTATGTTTCTGGAAATCATCATTCACGTTACGGTGTGCAGCCACTTGCAATTTGTTGCATAACGTGTAAACTTTTCAAGTTCAGCCAAACTCGCTCCTTCCCCAGCGGCAGTCCTGCCATAATGTGGGCGATTCTAAAGGATTCATCTTTTCTCAGAAGCGTATTGCATCGCCCCCTCGGTATTCTCTCTGTGACATCCTCTTCGGATCCGTTTTCGGTAAGACTGACTCTTATCTTCAACTTCATTTCATGAAAAACACCCCAGATCTCAAGACATAGATATACCACCAATCTCCCGATAGACCCCTCAACAATTGATTGCGCAGATACAAGTCTATCAAGCAAAGTATGTAGCTCATGGCCTGTAACTGAAGTTGTACCACTTGGTACCTAGCTAGCCTGGTAGGGCCGCATACCACCTCAAATCTCGATTAGTATTGATCTTTGGCTGTGCCCAATACATCCAATTGTGTTCATTGAACTTCTGTTTATCTTATGACGCATCAGTGCCTGCCTCAGGCTGCCTGGCCGGCCATGCTGCGTCGCATATCAATCCTGTGTTAGCGTGCGCGGTGCCCTCTTACCACCATTCGGCTGTCAAAACTAGTCAGCAGCGCAACACAGGAACGTAATAAAAAGGCAAGGGAAACCTGATCGGCTCTGATAAAAATTGGTGAATAGCGCCAGGTCAGTAGAAATTGCTTCAAATGCCGCCCCAAATGTCCTCAAGCAGTACTTCAATCAACGATAAATGATTTCAATAGGCTGAGATCTCGCAAGTTGAAGTTGCAAGGCGAACATAAAGCCATGTATTGTTTGCCCGAACAACTACCACCCGAAACATGTCCTAATTCGGTAGTTCCACCATATCAACATCTTCTGGCCTCTCCAAGCCAGCCTAAGCCTCACCTTGCTCCTCTCTATGTATCGGGCTTGCATTTATTATTCATAGTCGAAAAAACACATGCTATGACATACTGAACCGTCTTATGTGCTACCAATGCATCAGATGGAGTGCATAAGAGCCAATTTGCGAGAAAAGGAACAAATATCAATGAACGTATTATATAGGTCCTTGCTGAACGGTGAATGACTCGATGAAATCTTCACCTCTGCTCGCGTCTTGCTGTAGGAGCCGAACAATTTCAAAATGGTAACAGATCACAGCATCCCTGACTGTCTTCTTTTGTCTACGTGTATAAAGGTTCGCCTGGGGGAGACTACTCAACCTTAACATTACTATAGTCAGACCAGAGCGCGTATACTAGTAGTTCGGGGGCCACGTGGGTGCGAGGTATGCGAAGCAGATACAGGTACTGCCAGTGTTCTCGCAAATTGTTCAGGTATTACTTCGATGTCACGCAATCCAGTCTATCCATAATTAATCGTAGTCAAATAAGTAGCCAACTGAGTGGGGGTGGGGTAGCCACTAGTGTCTCTGTATTGATATGAGCGCGCCGGCGGTAGAAGACGATCGGTCGATTCTATAAATCGCAGAAGCGAAGTGTTTATGACGAATCCGAGTCGCAAACACGCTTCGTAAGAAAGATAAATACATGCGAGGGTCTAGTGAATCGAATTCGTTCAGTGATACCCTAATGAACAGCATTTCCTTTGCGCACGGACAGCCACTCAGGCTTGGTGTCTGTCGCGATAGAATGGGTGTTTAAGTCAGCCCTCTGCTCCATCAGCCATGCCTCTCCACGGACGAACATGTCTCTGTCCGGAAATACTTCCAAGATTTCTGCAACAAAGCCCTCTGTTTCCAACTTATACGTTCTCCGAAGTTCACGCTTTCCGTCGATTGCTTGTGTCTCTACGTTGAGGAGACTAAACTTTGGAGTACGATTAAGTCGTCGGAAAGTCTGCCCGATTGGGAATTTTTCATCAAGAAATAGACGTTCGCATTGGGGAGAGGTGATGGTAACAGTGGATGTTGCAACGCAGACGGTGCATGACGCACACACGAGATGCACCTGTCGTGATTGTGTGATGGGGTTTTCTGAACTTGCTGGAGTAAGACGGGAAGAGCAGTGTGCGTAGATAAGTTCGATAAAGATAGGGCGGCCAAAATATGAGCTAGAGAGTAAAAGTGTCAATGTCTGGCTTAGCGCAGCGAGAGGAAATGAATCATTACCTCAGTAGTCTCTGTAAATCACCCTGTGCCGCAAGCATTATGCGCTCCAAGCCAGTAGTATCATCTGGGACACATGTCAACTTTTTGATGTTGTCAGCATGCGATAGCCTCAACGGAAAGCGAGATTAAACACACCTCGACATTGGTAGATGCAGTGCTATATGAATCATTGGCCAACATGCCTGGCTGCAAACTAAGAAGGGCTGTTGAACGAACTGTTGAAGTTCTGATAGAGAAAAGCGAGTCGAATTTTCTGGATATTTAACATTAGACGACAGGGACGATTGAGAAAATTTGAAGTATGTTCCGTCCGATATCTATGCTCGCAAACACATTTACCAAGAAGTACCAGACGGGCGGTTCATATATCCATGAATTGATATCTGCGAACGATTGAGCGACTATATAGATCTTATCTGATGATGGTATGTACCGTGGCAGTCATTCGTGTACCTGCAGTCGATATTTTAGGCTTTAGGCAGTTAAGCCGCGGACGAAAGTTCTCGACCCCTCGCAACCGGGAATACAACAAGAGTCAAGACCACAGTCGCACGCGCATGGGTTTTTTGTCCATGCATAACGCCGCAGTCTGTCGATCGTTACCACGAAGGGTCTTCAATATCCCAATAATCCCTATAGAACACATATCAGCAGAGGCCAAACATACCAAGACAGATGTTCGGCGGGTTGTGCACATGAATGCTAGCCTAGGGCGATGACTCTGTCGATGAATGAAATAAACCACTGGCACGTATGCGGCACCGGCAGGAGCAGAATTGAAAATAATCGCACTTTATACCCGAGTCAATTTATTGGCGCGACATGAACTGCCAACGACCATCTCTATGTACCTCTGAGACAGAAGGTATCTATTATACAGCCTCCCCCAAGAGCTGTTGAAGATGATGGTCCCCGACTCCCACGTAGTTAGTGGAGGAGGGCTTTGTCGAACAAACGAATTCCCATGCTTCAGCCGATGTGCAAAGCTGTGCACTTGGCCAGAATCTTAACTTTATTCATCTGCTGAGTGCTCTACAGTTTTCGGCAAACGCTCACCATCATACTTTTGTCAGTAGCTGAGCGCTGAGTCTTATTACATGGATCTCACCGCTCTCGGACATCCAAACCTGCGCGGCGGCAGTTCTACATCTGTTTTTTTGTTCGTTTTCACTGCGATAAGGAATTTCTAGAAGTTGTTAGCGCTATCAGTATTGCGACCCGAGCATGCTTTGCAGCCTTACAGAGAGGACAGCGATGATGCTGCAGAAAGTGGTCACATAATAGATGCGTGGCAGCCATTCCCAGGTCCAGGTCCCCGCAGCTCATACGACCGCACATCCATTAGCACACCTCCCCAACACTTCAATTCAGGTTTCTCCCGCATCGGTGGCGGTCGCGCTCACTATGACTCACCATACGCGATTGCCAGCGAGACTGGGGGGAGCTGAACCTTCACGTTCCCTAGCATGGAACGCAAGCGCAGTGGGCCGGTGTCTGTTGGCACACCAACGAAGACGATCTATGACGATGAAGAACTACCTACTCCAACTGAACGTTGCCACACATGCGCACGAAGAGTCAAACAGCAGTCATTATTGGAGATGTGCATTGAATGCAACACCTGTAAATGCTCCTACGCAGGAGGAGCATCCTTCGATGGCGACCAAGACGAATAACGGGGAATCGAACAACAGTGATCCTGACCAGCCAAAGAAGAGACATTGGTACAACATTCGAAGGAATCGTAGGCACAGCGAGGGTGATCGACTGGACAGTGGGGTGAGTGAGGCGGAGCCTGAAGGCAGTTTATCTCCCAAGGATTCTGGAAAGTCGTTCGTCGTTATTGGGCATGGAAGCCTCAATCATCACAACCCGATACTCATCCACACATTCACAAGGTTAGATACTCAATGGACGAAACTGGAGCAGGACCTTCTTCACAAGCAAAATCTCTGAAGCCATGAAATGTGCATACACGCCTTTTACGCTTTGTTCTTACCTTGTCCTACTTTGCATTTATGATGTACCACCTCGTGGTTCTTACGGTACGCATCATTTTGCATATGTAACATTCACTGCACTCGTGTATCTGAACCACACTCTGTTTTGTGTTGCTGGTACATACGGTTACAGTACTGGACTTGATACGTGCCCTTGACACGAGATAAATTAAGTTGTCGTGATTAAATCGAAATAAGATGTCCACGACTTGAAATACGATGACACGTTGCAGTGCATGTCATTTTGAGAACGAGCAGGCCGGAATCAGGAGTCGGGGACTAGTGCGCAAGCACCGTTACGATGTCAGTATATAACTGTACTTCGTGCCGTGAGAATAAAGACTTCAGCGTTGTTGCTGACTCAAGCAATACGGTCTGAAAACTTGATCTCAGATTCTCGGTGCACTCAAAGCATGGCAAGTGCACATATAACTTACAATCGTCTTTAATGACTGTCATTATCAGGGCAAGGCAAAGAAGACTAGAAAATTTGCCGCCGTTAAACGCCTGTTGAACCCCAATGATGCCAGATTGTGCGTTGCCTGACCAGCCGCTCCGCTTTGTCGCTGAATCCTTTGATACAGAAAAGAGAACCAATTGAAGCAGAAGAAGAAAGAAGAGGAAGAGAAAGCTAAGGCGGTCCGTCGTGTGTGAGTCTTCCGTCACCTATTGGGCATGCAACTGTAAGTGACCCATGCATTTCAGACCACAGATCGCATCGTCCATGTTCCTTGCGCACAACACCGAACTTGTGCCGCCTTACCGAGTGTTGATCGACACAAACTTCATAAATTTCAGTTTACAAAATAAACTTGAACTAGTCAGTGGTATGATGGACTGTTTATTTGCTAACTGTTTGTGGTCTTGTCGCAATTGCCGGGTATCTGTTGACATAAATATTGACAGGCATACCCTGTGTTACGGACTGTGTTATGGCTGAATTGGAGAAGCTCGGCCACCGGTATCGTATAGCACTTCGGTAAGACAGTATTTATCATGGCTGTCGGCGGATTCATTTACGTTTTTCATCAGTGTTGCTCGAGATCCACGATTCGAGCGATTGAACTGCAGCCACTCCGGAACGTACGCAGATGACTGCTTGGTGCAGCGCGTCACCGCTCACAAGTGCTATATTGTCGCTACTTGCGATCAAGAACTCCGGAGGCGTATACGACAGATTCCTGGCGTACCGCTCATGTATATCGCCAGCAGGCGTTATGCCATCGAACGGCTTCCTGATCAAGGCGCTCCTGGTTCTTGATATGTTGAAGGCTAAAAAGTACATCTACAGTTACTTTTTAATGATACTCCGTGCTGCCTGCTGCGAGTGATTCATTCAGTATGTCCCATTTGGTTAGAACCGTGTACGTCGAACAGCTGTACACTCTGCGCGCAGATACCCGCGTCGTGCTGTAGAAGATGAGAAGTTTCGATTTCATTCAGTATGTCCCATTTGGTTAGAACCGTGTACATCGAGCAGCTGTACATTCTGCGCGCAGATACCCGTGTCATGCTGTATAAGATGAGAAGTTTTGATTGCATCCCAAACCCTAGAATTTTTGGGATATGCCAGCCCTGGGGCCCTTATCTGCATCACCACGGAATTAAGTGGAAGAGGTACGTATGTGCCTGTGATAAAGGGGGTGCTAAGGTGCCATGATGTCTTGTTCTGATGCCAACCTAGTGATTCCCAATCACCGTCTGAGCCCAACTTGTCCGGGTTCTCTTCCTGAAGGCATGCGCCGATGCTAAGCTCATGGAGCTACGTTTGAGTAGTCCCGGAGCACGAGTCCGGGCATTGTACTCTTATCAGATTTCCCTCGTCACGTCATTTTGTTCCAGACTTCTCGTTCTCCTCGCGTGCGACCTTGCTATTTCACACATCATCCTCGCACAATTTCCGAGATCCATGATTGTACACCCCTCCTTATATAATGCTCAGTTTCGGTATGGCACATCCCGAGTCAACATTACAATCGAAGACTAACGTCAATTAAACTCTTGAGCGCTACCGTACGGGGATAAGCATTTTATGTGTGCGGCGCGCGAGAGTTTAGGCTCAGATAGCTTCTAGATCTGTGCCTGAGGACACTAGATTCTCAACAGGTATCGATCTGATCCCTGAGTGTCACACTTACGACTCAAAAGTCTTAACTGGTAAGTACTGGTCCTGTAGGCCCAGCGATTCACCTTCGATTTGAGTTCAAGTTCTGGGAGATCAACGATAATTTGAACCTCAGGCTATTCTCGCGCTGTGTCAAGCATGCGAACTCTGAAGATTTGCTTTTTTGTCTATCCATTGACATTTCTGTTCGTTGAGAAATGTACTCTATGTAGGACATTGCCAGCTAGCCTAATGAGGCCCCCGTATCCCACTTCGCATCTATGGAGTCACCAATGCTCTGGTGTGAGGTGTACTCCCACCAGTCCAGCGTTTCTGCTGACCGTTTCAGACGTGCATTCTCGTGAAACTGAGATGGCTTTGTACGTGTGCATGGTGTGTGAAGGTGACGACGGTAAGGTGACTTGGCGCAAACTCGACCGCAGATGCAGTAGTAGAATAAGAATTCTGTAAAAGGAGAGACGAGTGAGGCGGTAGACTTGGTTGGTTGGCTCGTGGTCTCTAGTCCTTTAGTAGCGCTAGGTCTATTGAGGGCGAGCGAGAGAGGTGGATGATGATTTGCTTGAATGATAACGGACACTTGCTAGGTGTCCACTTTTTGGACTTCAATTTCTGCAGCCGGCTAAATTCGTTGGTATTGCGTAGGTCATGGCCTAGCGTCAACTTGACGAGCTGCAGATTCCGCAGTATGGGAAACATGAGGGCACTTAAACTGACCTCATGCTCTTGGTGTATTTTCTCTGTGACACGGTACACGCTGCTATATATGCACGACCCTCGATTGATCAAGTTCTCATGCAGGACTCAGCTTCCTCAGTACAATAGCCTTGAAACGGTGGCTGAGGCCGCCGCCGAGCTACTGATTTGTGGAACCTTGTCATCCCATAGATCGTCCGCGGAGCTGATGTCATCTACATCCTCGGACTGTGCGCGTGAGCAACCAGTCCTAGTCATGTGGTGTGATATTGGAGGAGTTAAGAATGCACAATCGCCATGGTTGCACCGTGCCAGACATGCGTTCGAGTGGGAATACCACGAGCGACCTTCAACTGCTGCTGTATTGTCAATGAAGTCCAAGTACTCAATGTACAGTGAAGAAATGGACTGACCCCTTTGATTACGCGACCGCGGCGCCCGTGAATACAATTACTGGGACTGTCATGCTAGGCATCCAACATATCATAACGCTCACCATTTCTCTCTGTCGCTGCTCGACCATTGAAAGGAACGACCTTCTTTCTTCGTCTATAAAGGGCTGTCAAGGGGAGACTCTTGCTTGATAATGCGGTGCAGTCTGCTCGATTAAAGGAGGGTCGAAATAATTAATTACGGACGAAAGATCTGCAAGTCGTTTTGTCTGTCCAGAGACAGAGACTCCAAGCTGACTGCAAGGGTCTACTTGTTAAGCAGGAGACTCACGAATTTATTTAGTCGACAACCAACCAAATTTCGGAAGAGTCCACTCCACTGCTGTCATAGTGGTACTAGATCTAGTCGCTGAGTTCAAAATGCGTTGTCTCGTGTTGTTTCATTCATCCTAACTTGTTGCTCGTGACCACTGGCAAGACGCGCTCCTCTTCATTTTTTTCATTTCAAAATCATCAGATATCGAAGTAGTTGGCTTTACTCTTGTGAGTCTATCGCTGCCACAGTGACCGACAAGAATGTCGGCCAGCTGGCGTTCGCCATTTCCCATCCTTCCTGCACCACAAACTACGCCTGTCTCCACAAATCCCAAGTCTCTGAGACGGCCTATTCACAACCCCTACGATAAATTCACCAAACCGGAGTTCGACGAATGGATTGGTGGAATCACGAGTGCTCTGCGCAGAGCACTTGGTGAGGAAACTCAAGAAGACGTCACGCTTAACGAACACCAGCCACTGGATGTTAACGCAGCTGCCGAGGAAACATTCTCAGACCAGTCGTTCGAAGATTCGTTTGCTGAGATCCAGAGCAGACGCGCCAAAGGCAAGGCTAAAGACCCGCGAGAAGGCTCTGGCCTTGGTGCTCAGCAAAGTCCGATTGAATTGCTTTCCGACTCCGAGTCAGGTGCTGAGAGTGAGGAGGAATACGAGGAATACTCTGCTATGGAAGCAGAAGGCTTTTGTCCCGAGGAGGAAGGCGAGGGTTATGGTGGCCATCACGAAGCCGGGAACTGGACTGTACACCGCCGCCACTGCCTGGTCGATCCTCAAGTTCAGAAACATGAGGTGGAGGAGATATCCTCTAGGGAGGAGAGTCCGGACATTATTGAGATATGCTCGGACGAGGAAGAAGATGGTACTCGAGCTCTTATACATGAAACTGGATTCAGTGGCAGGCAGTATGCCCGGTCTTCGCAATTGCCTCCTGATGAGGTAGAAGATGAGCCAGGTTCTGTCCTGTATGAACAAGAAGGCCAGATAGATGCAGAAGAAGTCGAAGGTAGGATGCTCTGACAAAATCATTCGCCATGCGCTAATTGGCCTTATATCAAGATTTCCCTCCATCTACTACGCAGCGTCAACCTTCTCTGTCTCCAGAACTTCCTGATCCATGGCAGGGTCCACGAACATATGCAGAAGATTTCTACGCTGGCGGTGATTTCAATGCGCAAGATCAGCTGAACGGCGTTTCCCCTTCTAGTCTTACTCCTGTGCATGACGCGCACGTAGATACATTTCTTTCCGACATAGTACAGGACGACGAGCATTCTTCTGGTCTTCCCAAGACAGAACCTGCTGTAGTCAATGTAGACGTGACCGATGAGGTACTCCCCGATTCAAGCCCTCCTCCGTCATCTCCTGTCGAGGCGCGCTCCAGTCGTAGTCATGTTGATGATTACCAGCTCTCGAATGTGCGAGGGACCCATGGGGGGCACGAAGATCCCGAGAACATTCTTGACCATTTATATCGAGACGCAGACAGCCTGTCTCAAGACGAGCAACAAAGTTTGTCCATGCACCACATTTTGTGTCATGGTTTCACTCAAATCTTTCTTATTCAGTGATTTTCGCCTCGTCATTTGATGAATTCCATAGCGGATCGATGTCCACTCCTCAATCCTACTCCAAACCTACCGAGCATCTTGACTGGAATTGGCCTCCCGCGTTCCCGGGAGGAAAGTTTGCTAGCCGCGCTGGACACCTCGAAACTTCTTCTCCAAAGTCGGGGGTTGACGATACTGAAGAGGCGCAGGATGAGATCATTATCATTGATGCGGAACATGATGAGGAAGAAGATGGGAGCGAAGAAGCTCTAGAAGGTCCTATTCCACTAGGAACTAGCGACCTTGGGTATGGTGACGAGATTCATCAGGAGAAGGATGAACGCAACGACGACCAGAACGTATTAGGCTTGGAAGTTGTTGAAGAAGATGACATTAAAACTCCAGAAGTCGACGCGTTTCCGCTTTTGAACTCCCAGCTGAACGCTGATGAACGCGCCGCAGTGGAGAGTTTCTTTGATCTCCTCAATTGCGAAGCGTTACCTTCAGCAAATGTGACCGAACAAATTGAGACTACGCTGGTTGACATCAGCGGTATGGTTGCTGCTGAGTTTCTTGGCGGAGATGTGACGTCTCCGCCAGGCATTGAGAAAGCCGGTCAGTGACTTGATGATTCAGTCACAGATTGTATCACTAAATGCTGCTAGAACAGACGACATTATGGTGCCAACGGAGGCATCGGAGCCTGGGGATATGGAACTTCGGTCACAGCATCCAGATGCTATGGTAGAATCATGCAACTCAATCGAACCGACCCCTGCCACGGAGATCCAAAATGGTTTTGAGAACGTAACCTTGGAGAATGTCGAACATCATTTTCCTCCTGCTGCGCCCACCTCCACAGTCGGTGGCTCTCTTGAGGAACCACTTGACGAATCCAACGACGAGCCTTTCTGTATTGTTGTGGAGATGGAAGCTACTACTCCTATTTATCGTGGAATGAGTGAAGGGATCGAGGTAGCATCTTTTGCCGGGGATGTGTGTGATCTCGATGGCGAATATGTAGTTGAGGAACCTCCTACTACAGAAGCGTCGGTGGTGAGTCTAACCTCAAATGACCTTCATCATTTAAACTTTGCATGCTTTACAGGAGCCGGAGGTTCAGGCCGCTGACCTGATCAACGTGGTGGCGGAGACTGTTCCTGTCACAGCGACACCTGCTCCTGCGGAACTATCCTCATTTGATAATCACAACGTCTCGGCCTTCCCAATGCCCATATTTTGTGATCCTTCCGTGTCAGACCCTATCATCTCTTCCGGGACCAAGCATTCGCGACTGACTCCTCCACCTTTGGACAAACTTCCGGGTACCCCTCACATCATCATCAGCCCGGACTCCACACCAGGCCAACCCACTCCAGTCTCAGTACCCGTCTCCACGTCAATTTTGCACACTTTCTCTCGTCGGGAATCGCCATCTGAAGGCAGCAGCGGTCCAAGTGGTCTTTTCACGCCTAGGGAGGGCGAGCCGACTAGTGTGGATACAGGTGATGTCTTTGGCACTCCTTCTCCCTCTCATGCAGACATACCGCTTCCGTCTTCTGACGATGTCGTGGCCTCCGTTACGAGCGCTCTAGCAGAAGAGTCGCGATCTGAAATTGACACTACCATGATCGATGTTTCCGACAACGTCGTAGTTACTGAACCAAGTCCAGCCAAGACATTTACTGGTAACCAAGAAGATGATAAATCTGAACTCGTAGAAGCTATGCAGCTTGGCGTATCCCATCCTTCGTCCGTCGGTGCTGATGCAGAGAATGAAACCGAACAACCACCAACGAAGCCTGCCGCTGGACACCGCTCAGTAGTGGAGGACATTGCAGTAGCTTCGCTAGAATCTGAGGAAGTTCAGCAGGTGGACAGAAGCACTGTGCCGACAGCAGCAGATCAAACACTACCAGATCATGATCATGATCCACCTGAAGAGACTCTAGCATCAGCAGCTGAAGCTCTCCCCACAGAGGTCCTCGGATCCGCGAACTCCCGCTTACCCAGTCCTCTGTCAGAACAAGAATCATTGCCATCGCTGGCACCTGGCCGTCAGGTATCACCAGAATCCGTTCGTGAACCTGGCCAAGACGACAGCCAGGAATACCCTGATTCCAAGTATGGATTGTGCGTCACATCAATACGAACATTTGATTTATATTCAATGGATTCACAGGGAACACTTCACTAATGTCCCGGACACACCGCACGAGTCTCTTGGCGTCCATGAACCCGAGGAGTCTGGAGATGCTGAAGACCGAGAATCTCAAATGAAGCCCTCGAAGCGGAAGAGAATGTCACCAGTACAAACTTCCAATCGTCTCACTCGTTCAATGTCAAGCGTACACAAGAAATCTCAAGGAGATCAAAAAGCAGCGCGGATTGTGCCAGGTCGCGGCCGGAAGCGGAAGCTCCTCGATAGCGGTAGCGATCATGGCTCAGCAAGCTCTGGCGCTAGTACCACCGCCAAACTGCTCCAATTCACTAGCGCTAATGGGTCACGGGCTTCTTCTATCGTGTCCTCTGCACCAAGTGATTCCTCTTCAATCCAACATCCTCCGCCGCTCTTCCATGCACATGGTGCCATGCATCACCGTCATCGACTGCCACCTCTACCTTCTGCGTCAGTCCGGACTCACAGCACCAAGATCGCATCCCCAGACCCTTCCCACAACCCTGAGCGCCAAAAGGATTACTCTTCGGGTTCGACTCTGTCACGTGCCCCCTCTTCCAACGTTCAGCGTTTTGCTGCATTGACAAGTTCACCTGTCACTCGCTCTAACTGTCGATTCCACAAAATCAGTCTACCTAAAGAGGAAGGTGGGCCAAGAGTATGCTTCGTGGTACCCGGTTGCTCTCTTGGTGACAAAGAGCTGATGGACGAAGAGGAGATACAGGATCATGGTCCCGCAACTCATGAGGACTATTCTCGCTTGGTGGGCAATATTGAGGCCTTGGACTTCAATCCCTATCTGGTCGGCATCTTGCGGCAACTAGTCGGAGTGGACCTGATTCGGGAAAACGAGGTGTTCTTCCTGCTCCAACCCGGAGAGGAAGCACAATACAAGAAGAAGAAAGGCCGAAAATCGACCGCAGGATTGAAGCTTTCCGCATCCCTGTCACAGAGTGCTACCACCTCGCCACAAGTTTCAGTGGCGTCTCGGCGTTCACCAATGACAACGATCTCGCGGCCACCCGTTTCCACCGCAGGATCAATCGCGACATCATTTAGTTCGTCCTTGTCTGAGGTGCAGCTATACAGTACATCTTCATTATTCTCGGCGTCAGGTGGAGAGTCGTCGGATGAAGAAGGCAGTTCTCCCAAACTTAAACGTCGACGAAAGGAATCTGTTCCTGATAAAGAAACCCGTGCCGACGTAGAAAGGGGCACCTTCCCTCAAGATCCACTATCGAAAAATCCGCAGCGATCGACTCATATCCTGAAAAGGAGACAAAGCAAACGACAAGTTGTAGATTCAGCTGCATACAAGCCTCATACAGAAGATGTAGAGGGCCCTGATAGCGGAGCAGACGGATTAGGCAAGGATCGTCGCAAGATGAAAAAGATCAGACGGAACAAACGGTCTCATGTAGCAGATGAAGAACAAGACTCGCAAGCCAAGAGACAGAAGCAGCTCCCCACTGAATGAAAGCATTTCGGTATCTTTATGTTCATATTTTGTCCTCGCCACGCATCCATCTTCATTTGTATCTATAGTGCACTTCTTAGTATCTCCGTTCAATCGCATGTTCAGAGCTGTCCAATGACCTTCCGGATGGAGCGAATGCGGGACACATGTTAACCTCTGCTCACTCTGCGTCCAGCTTGGAAATCTCCACTTGGTCCTCCGACTCACAGGTAGTTGTCTTCGAAGGAGGTAAATTATCGACATCCGTTAGTGTCGAATCGAGTTCTGATGAGACTTCCTGCTCATCGTCATCAAGATTGTAAATCTCGTTTCTAAGCGCCGCTGAGTCAAAGACGTCTACAAGCTCCTGGTGGAACAAGTCCACCACAGCCTTGAAAGAAAAGTGAGCAGGCAAATCGACAATATAATCCGATGACTCACCATCAGAAGGTAACGAGCTTTTGGCGTGATGATATCTTCCTCCAGCACTCTCTCGATGCTACCTGAAGCACCCAATTGCTCTAGAATGTGCATTCCTTCTTGCTCTCGAGCAACTCTGCGGCAGAGTCTGCTCAGCGCGATGGCACTACCTTCCTGGCCTTGTTCTGCCAGGCTAAAGAGCTGTTGCACCAGGTCTTGAACGTCGGCGATGGGCAAAACACCATCCAACAATAAATCCCCTATGAATTCGATCAAGGGGAACAGATGTGCTGCCTGCTCATCAAGGGCTTGCGTGAATCTGCTTTCACAAGCCTCGATAAGAATACTGGCGAATGATGGATGTGATAATTGTCGTGTGCCATCGTTGAGCCATGTCCACCGCCTGTCTTCCATCTCAAGCTCTCTGTCAACTCTTTTGCAAAGATAGGCATAGAGCGAGGAGCGTTGGGTATCCTCTACTGCACGTAGTGCAATCGAGACAGCAAAGGCTTCGATGATCTCTGCACAACCGCGCCGTCCACAATCCGTAAGACGCTCGATCAACTTAGTAGAAACGGAGTCGAAGTTTGTCACGTTCAGTTTGTTGAGCAGGCCGCAAATTTTTCTTTGTTCAAGCCCGGAATCGTGCTGGGAGCTCCAAGAATTCCACATGTAGTTGTAGCTGTTAGGTCAAGAGTAAAGTGGATTGTCGCCGGTACGGAAGAAGTACCAAAATCGGGTAGCATATATGCTCTCGGCGTGTATGGGGGTGGGGACGAGGTAACGCAAAGCTTAATATCAATGTGGGAGATGAACAGAGACCAACTTCGGAGGAGTGGGAGCTCTGAACTCAGCGCTTATAGTTTGTTGATAACCTAGTCAGTCGCCATGAAACGGATATGAAGGCTTCTAGATATCCATCGTGGTTGATCGAGCATGGAAGCTGCGAATGCCTTGAATTGACATCGAGGATCTGGCTTCTGAAATTATCTAATTCAAGATCCGGCAGTTATCCATAGGATGATAAACTTCTCAGCGACAAGCGCTACCAAGGGGTGTCCGTCTACCACGACTCTTGTTGGAACAAAGTTTGAGGGTCTGATCGCAGTTGTATGTCTCTTCTAGCCGTGCAGATGAATGATGCCGTAACTGATGTTCATATGAAGCTTGCTGCATGGTGAATGGCGCCGTATCTACGCCACACACGTGCAGAGTTAACACGGGAAAGGTACAGCACAGTTTTGAGGGCGCACCCTGATTGTCGTCACGGGAAACCGCGACGGAAATACTCGTGGGCTGACACATGATGCATGCGACGATAGTCCGCGGTTAGAACTAGTTCGAAAAACAAAGGAAGCAGGGAATAATATACACAAGGCGAGCCAACATGGGATTACAAAAATCAACAATGACAATGTGATGATTGAGGTGGTCACCGTGTACTCTTTTTCTTCTTTTTCTTTGTTTTTGGTTCATCACTCTCGTCTGCGTTCGCATCCATATCGCTTGTTTGGGATCTCTTTCCTGATTTCCTCTTCGCTTGCACCTTTTGTTTCCGTTCCGCTTCTTGAGCATCGACCTCGTCCTCAGATGCAAAAGGATCATCTTCTTGAGTTTTCTTCTTGAGAACAGGCTTTTTCTTTGTAGTGGTGGAAGGCTGGTCTTTCTTTTCGTCAGGTTTTGCTACAGAGGTCGAAGCAACATTCAGCTCTGAGAAATAGATATCTTTGAGGTCCTGCATAGGAGTATGAGTGACATTTGTATGTCCCAATCGTAACTATGCACTTGCCTTTATCTCAGAATCTGCGAGTAGAGTGGTGTTTTTCCACACCTGATTACATTCTCAAAAGTTTATCATCTTTAAGTTGCATGAGACTTACAGTTGATGGAATTCCGCTCGAGTGTTTGCTATCGAGTCCTGAATACAGACACCGAAATCATCGTCATGTAGTATCAATAATTCAGTTTGATACTCACCTACTCCTGTGTATAAATCCGATTTCACGCCACTGAGATTGACACCGTGGTTTCTCAACAGTACTTTCATGACCTGCTCAGAGAATCAACGCTCGAAATTTGAAAAAATGACAGCGATACTAACATCTGTGACAGCTTCTTTGTCGTAGACATCTGGGATATAGAGACAGATGACGTGTTGATAATGTGGAGTCTCATTTGCCGGTGATGTTGACACTTTCGTCAGAAATGCACAAGTTGAAGCAAGGGCTCCAGACACAAGCGATGCTTGGAGGATTCAGTGAGAGGTGCACTGATAATGATAGAAGTCTAGCTTACTAGCGATCTTGGACCATATTAAGTCTACTTTATCTGCGGGTGCGAATATTAACCTGTTCAAAAATCATTCCCGGTTGCTGATAGTATCAATCGGAAATATTATTAACCATTTTCCACAAACGTAGTTGTGCCTGATAGATATATCTTTCAGTTTCTCGGTAGCGTCTGCTTGTACCTATTGAACTTGAGCACACACAGGTTTCAAGTATGAAAATGAATCACCTTCTCACGGACTTCCTTTTTACTCTTTGCTCCTGTCTTTTTGTTAGAGCGCATGGGGATAGAATCATCATTCTGCTATACGATTAGGGAAAGAGCATCAAATAATACCGAATACCTGCCTTAATCTCTTCGACTCTCTGTGACACCTCCTTCACTAAGGTAGATTGTCAGCGAGCCAGAGTACATTGACGATATGACATACGCAATGCTGCAGCTTCACTGATAGCAGCAGCTGCATTAGATTCAGATGTATCCGGGTTTTGTTTACTTCCTTCGACCCATATCCACTTCATGGACGCCAGGTTATGTTCAGCGAGTACGGAATTACAATAAACAGACTCACTGGCTTGGTGCCGTCGTTCTGGACCATAGACGGTTTATACTGGTGTAACACGTGGATGCGTTAGAAGAGAATAAGAGTCTGATAATTGATGTGATCCGATACCTTCATTAGAAAGTCTGGTAACGCTATGCTCGACCCCTTGGACCAGAAATACGGGTATTCTTGAGGGATTGCATCGTCTGATTCTTTCCCCATATTGGAACCGATAAATGAAAGCTCGAAGGATCAACGCAACAATGATTTAGGTTGAACCTATAGAAAAAAGTCAGGGACTCAAAACTTGAAATACTAGTATTTAACGAGAGCGTTGTCACAACACGGTCACGTGCCACGAGAGGTTTCAGACTCCGTGTTAAAACTTAATGCAAATGGCCCCTATCGTCGGCTAGGCTTGCTCATACTAACTGACGCCAGTGCCCTGGATGGGCCTCGTCAGCCTCATTGTCAAATACTCGCCCGCTCCTTCATCCGCTATGACAGGCATGCGCATGCTTCCATCAGGAAAATGCCAGCTGACTACATAGTACTATTTAGTCAGGGTAGCCCATGTCAACAACAACAAGTAATTTGTCCATAAGGTGCAGATGTAGTAATGATGCAACAAGACACAAGGAATAAATATTTATGTCTACATCTGTTTAACCGCGAGTTCTAGTAGGTCTGGTTGAGTCAGGTCCATAATGTGTATCAAAGTAATCCCTCAATCGCTGCACAGATGGTCGTTCTCTCGGGTCCCTTTCCCAACATTTTACAAACGCAGTCCATGCACCGGAGGGAACGAGAGGGTAGTGTGCCTTGTTGGGTAATTTATTGCTAATAACTGTGACTAATTGGCTGGCGTTTTGGAATTCCACATACGGGATCTTGCCGGAGAGGATCTAACCATCAAAATCAAAATCCAGCGCCAGGGACACAATGATCTGCAAGCGCACCTCTAGGCCCGTCATCCCTGCTGCCCATACATCTGATGCTATTGTTGGTCTTGGTGTTTTCTCGTCATCTTCAGGTACCATCAACTCCGGCGCCATATAGCGGAGCGTGCCAGCTACGGTCCTTGTGTTTGTTGTGAACCCAGAAATCCCAAGGATTCGAGAATGTCCAAAGTCTGCTAACACCGCATTGCCTGCATCGTCGATGAGAATATTTGCCTGCCAAGATAATCACATCAGCTTCGGTTCTACAAGATGAAATGAATGGGTGCCAGACAGGTTTGAGGTCCCCGTGAACAATAGCCTCATCACGACCATGTAGATAAGCCAATGCAGAGAAAATTTGGCGAAACTGTTCAGTCATTCGTAAACGCGATAAAAATCAGCAAGGTGAAAAGTGTACCAAGTCCATCCGCACAGTATTTGGATTGTGTGTTAGGTACTGCGTGATGGTTCCGTTCTTGTAGAATGGAGATATCAAACAGGGGACTCGATATCCTTGGGTAGTCTCGTAACATATACCAATAAACAAGGCCAAGTGAGGATGAACGCATATACTCCACACTTTCATTTCTCGCGAGAGCCTCTGGAAATATCTGACTGAATAACAAATTTTCACTTGTGAGATAGGAGATTTTACCCGTAGTGTTTTTTCTGCAGTTACAGTGTCGGAAAATAACGTCGATCTCATGGCCTTCACGGCTACCTGCAGCGAGTATGTGTGAGATATATCATGAATTGAAAACCATCACCCAATCGTACAAATTCTTCTCGACCTCCTACTGTGTAGGTGCCCTTCCATACCTCTCCGCATTGCCCATTGGCAATTTGCTCCGTCTTGGTAATTCTTCCTGTAAGGTCATTCACAGCGATGTCTGAGGACATTTTGGGAGTACAGTGGAGGGGACACGATAAGGTGGACTACAGCAACCCGCACGGCGTTTAGTATATATAGGCTCCCTTATGTACTTTTTGTTGTGCTTAGTGGGCACAGCCGCCAGAGTGAGAACAACGCATAGTACCAAGTCAAATCAGGAAGCCGCAAACATTGGAGATAGGCGCTGGCACTGACACGATGCCACCTTGTTTGATCGGATGGACCGAATGTCCGACACGATGAATACAACCAACTGTTTGAAACGATTATGCCAAAATGAAAAATAACACCATGTTGAACTTTGAATGATCCTTTGTATCCTGTGTTGCAAGTTGTCACAGGTTGTCATGACAGATGTGCGCTTTGTATATGGCTATCAAGGATTGCCATTACCCTTGGTCGACATTATTAGCAATAGTCAACACTAAGGCTCGAGGGGAAAAATTTGACCTTTCACATACAAAGGTTTCCGAGAGTTCGGGCGGCGATAACCATCGATAATCGATGATGGACCCACATGAGCAAACTTTGAATTAACATATTGGGGTCTGACTAAGTGCGAGGCACGAGCATGAGGTAAGAGTAAGGTCTATGCCCGTTATGAGTAAGATGACACATACCTTCTCTTCCTTCCCCTTCTCTGCTCGTATCTCTGTCCCTGCTGTCTTGAATATTCTCTTGTGAATTCTCTGATCTACCTGAATCAAAATCAACAATAAAAGTTATCTTTATCTTAATCTGAATACTCATGGACAGATTGCATTCCGACCCGGGTTTACTCGCATGTCCAGATTTCACGAGCGAACGGCATCGGCCCTCGCGCGCACCTTTTCTGTCGGTTACAGTCGACGACGCTCAGGCGGCCGAATCTCTTCGGTTAGTATGGGTCAGCACCAATGAAGATTTGCGCATACAATGGCGACAGCAGCTCGCTGAAGACGAACGTCTTCGTGCCGAGCAACATCATCTAGCCGAAGAAGAGGCTATTCGCCTCCAACAAGCCCGTCAGCTGGAGGAGGATACAGCTCGAGCAGACGAACGGAAGAAGAACAGATTCAAGCACACGAACATTCTCATGCGCCCTCGCCCTGACACCAACGAGGACGAGGCATTTGTATCTGACTTCGCCTTACGGAAGATAGATAAAGGACAATTCGTAGAACTCTATTACTGGACCAACGACGGTCTGGAGGAGACCCTTTCTTCTCAAACCACTAGGGATGACGAGGGCTTGATCCCTTCGGAACAGGATGGTTCTACGGTATGGATCAGTGCAGCTGCCTCTAAACCTTCCAAAAGGGTTGTACCAGATCGGTTTTTATCCCCAGCGGATTTCGCTCAGGCGGTTCCACGCATCGTCGCGGCTCTCGAAGAGCGGGATTGGCCTCAACAACGAGTTCTAATGCTCTCGCGGTTTTGGGGTGCCATTGTCACTCACAGATACTGGAATTCTAACGATCTTGTGGCCAAACGGGCATTGATGATTTACCAGGAAGAACAGCGCCGGGCCTGGCACAATGCAGTCGCTTTAGGCACCGGCGCTTGGGATCTTTCCATTATCAGCGATGTGATCCTCGCGCGACTCTTCGATCGTGTACTTCGTGAATCTCGCCATCGTGAACACGACACTCAGGTACGTCTTACACTCACGATTTCAAATCACTCTCTAATTTTATTCTTGATTGCGCCTTTCATTGAACTTGAATTTGTTCGTTTGCACAATTGCCAATTCACCACGCTGCGATCTGCCTTTGCGTCTTGCGTTACCTGTTATGTGTTTGCGTTTTGCGTTTTGCCTTTGTTTGCCTTCGCGTTCACTGTTATTGCAGCTGAATCCTAGCTCTAACGTTCGAGCCGCTCCGAGTGAGACTCATTACACTCAACGTTCGAAGCGTTCGAAGCGTTCCAAATCCCCGCGCAATCAGACTCCTGCAGCATCCCCGAAAAGTTCCAGCTCTCGACCCACTCGTCCAGCAGATTCGCGTGCGCTTTTTCGGGAAGGCGCACAGGGTACTCGTTCCCCAGCCGTGTGTGCCGTGTGCCTTGGAAGGAACAAGCACAGCTTCATCGAATGCACCGTCGAACGCATGTGGGATGGTGCGTTCCCAACTGTTGCAACGCGAGTCAACAAGCAGCTTCTCGTACGAGGCTCCGACAAACCTTTGTGCGTCGACTGGCAATGAGCTCGTTGCATCAGTCAGTCCCACGACGATCGACACATTTGTTCGGGCTGCCTCGCCACCACCCACGGTGCCCAAAACTGCTCTCGCGCACAGACAACTTCATCCGATCTCACCGTATGATCCTACCGTTTGGGAGTCTCAACTTCGCACGCACAATCTCCTCGTCAGATACCCGAATCTTCCATATAGTTTGCGGTTTGGTTTTAATCTCAACTTCCCCCGCATTGTCCATACACAAATTCCCTCTAATAGTTCTTCACTCCTTCTGTTTCGTGAAGCCTTCGATACCATACTTGCACGTGAGCTTGCTACTGGCCGGTACATCGGTCCATTTACATATGACGAGTTACTATCTCTCCTCGGTCCTTTCCAATGCTCCCCTATATCAATTATACCTAAGACCGGGAAACCGGGTAGATTTCGTGTCATCCAGAACTTTTCCTTTCCGTTGGTACCTTCATTGGCTCATCCGAATCTGTCTATCAATGCCAGCGTTAACTCGGACGATTTCCCATGTACTTGGGGGACGTTCGACACTGTATGGACCATCATCTGCTCTCTCCCTCCCGGATCGCAAGCAGCAACTCGTGATGTTGCAGAGGCATATCGCACGGTGCCCTTACATCATTCTCAATGGCCTGCGGCGGTCGTTCAACTTCCTGGCGGCGATTTCTGCGTGGATACTTGTATCTCCTTCGGCATGGGACCCTCGGCTGGGGTGTATGGTCATGTCGCCGATGCGGGCCTTGATCTTTTGCGTGCAGTGGGCCTTGGACCTCTTACGAAGTGGGTGGATGATCACTTATTTTTTCGCATTCGTCGTGAATATCTCACTAGTTACAATGCTTATCGTGCGTCAACACACTCGTTATTGGCTCGCTCGGGTCCACAAAAAACGGGGGGACGTATCTGGTACAAGGGTGAAGTCTTTGACAACGAGTCATTTGATATTTACGCCGAAGATCACCATCTCCCGCTGCAAGACCTCTCATCATCCTCGCCTCGTTCCATCTTCGACTCTAATTTCTGCTTCTCCTTCGCGGACATCACTCGCGCCTCTTCCCCCTTCGGCTATCCGTGGGAGCCATCGAAGGACACTGCGTTTTCCTTCGAGACGCTCTTCCTGGGCTTCTTGTGGAGCATCATTTGCCTCACAGTACAGTTGTCAGTCGCGAAGAAGGAGAAATATCGGGCAGCTATCACTGAGTGGAGATCAAGGGAAATGCACGTCCTTCGGGACGTGCAGAGACTTTATGGGAAACTCTTGCACACTTGCTTGGTCGTACCAGCAGGACGTGCTTATCTCACCACATTGGAGACCATGCTCGGAGTTTGCAGTAGTAGTCCGTTCGTGCCACACCATCCCGTTCGACACCTCGACGAGGATCTCAAATGGTGGAGTGCGAAACTTAGTCTCCCTTTCGTCGGACGGCCCATCACTCAACCACCCTCCCTCCTCGACATTCATGCCTTCTCAGACGCGAGCACCTCCGTTGGACTCGCAGTTGTTATCAATGGGTATTGGCGTGCGTGGACACTTCGCCCAAACTGGCAATACCTCGACGGCCAACGCGATATTGGATGGGCCGAGTGTGTTGGGTTCGAGCTCCTTGTTCACGCAGTCCTCAATAGCAGGAAACATGATTCCCCATCGCACTTCCGCGTATTCTGTGACAACCAGGGTGTCATCAACGGTTGGAAGAATGGGAGGAGTCGCAATAGGGCAACCAATCTCGTCTTCCGCCGAATCCACACCCTCCTCGAATCCCAGGATCTCGGTACATCCTTCCATCTCTGTTACGTGCCCAGCAGTGCCAACCCTGCAGACGGACCCTCTCGTGGCATATTCCCCCCCCATCATCTCCTCCTTCCGCCAATCGATCTCCCAGGTGACCTCCACAAATTCATCTACGAGGCAGATCTCTCCGCGGGGACTTCCCCGTCGACATGCAAGGAGGAACACTCCTTCGTTAACGAGTCCACAGAGCCCGCAGACATCTGGGATTGGGGAGAGCAGCTCCTTGAATTCCGCGACACCTGGTGTGATTAGTTTGTCTCGGTTCGCAACCAACACTCCCATCACGATAGCGAGCACCACTGCGCAGCCCCGCCCTTATAATGCTACTCTAACCCCCAACCTATCACCTTTATGTCCGCATTGTCTTGCGCGTGATCGTCTCCGTTTATGGCGTCCTGTCCAGGCTCGTTCATGTCTCGATGACACCGAATCCTTGGTAAACATTTCTGACAGTGACATTGATCGGATCATTGTTGTCCTCGCGCATTCTCACGCTGCCACTACTCGAGAGACATATGGTTCTGGACTTCTAATATTCCATGTCTTTTGTGACGCTCGTGATATCCCAGAGGAGCAACGTGCTCCTGCGTCCCCCATCCTGATTTTAGCCTTCATTGCTGCTTGCTCGGGTTTGTATTCTGGGAAGAGCCTCGAGAATCACTTCTACGCAGTTCGGGCCTGGCACTTGTTGCACGGTTTGCCCTGGCTCGCGAACCATGACCAATGTACGTTGGCTCTCAGCGGCGGGAAACGATTGGAACCAGACACTTCCAAACGAGCTAAACGGGCACCCTTTACAATCGACATTTTAATTGCTATTCGTTCAACATTGGATCTGACTACTCCCTTACACGCAGCCGTTTACGCATGCCTTACCACATCATTCTACACTATCGCACGCATCGGGGAATTCACGGTTCCATCACTACGAGCCTTCGATCCTCAATGCCACATCAAAGTTAGTGATTTGCGATACGACGTTGATCGGCATGGTTTTCGTGTTGCCGTTTTTCATTTGCCATGCACCAAAACCTCTCGCGTTGGCGAGGACGTCTATTGGGCCGCGCAGTCAGGGTTGTCGGACCCGCAAGCAGCTTTGTCGAATCATTTGGCTATCAACCATCCTTCCATCAATGCGCCTCTGTTTAGCTGGCAACATCACACGGGCCTTCGACCTCTTACAAGGGGAGAATTCGTCAAATGTATTCAATCTGCCAGCAACAAACTCGAGATCGGCTCATTGAAGGCACACGGTCTCCGCATTGGCGGCACTCTGGAATATTTACTTCGTGGTGTGCCGTTCGAGAACGTCAAGACAATGGGTCGTTGGAGTAGTGATGCATTTGTAGGGTATCTACGGAAGCACACCTTAGTCATGGCTCCTTTCCTACAGGACAAGCCAATACTAGAACCCTTCATGCGCTACGCTTTACCTCCCCCCCTTTAACCTTCGGACTGTAAGTTTGTCTCACCTCCTTAAAACTTGGGATTCAGCTAATGCTGGCTGCGTCGTTCGCTCCTTATACTAGGGTATCTCAGCTCAGCTTTCTCCCTTCTTCAGGAGCCTCAAGGTCTGTTTCGGTCTAGAGCCCTTTCAGGGCTTTGCCCAAATAAACACTACAGTTACCTTACTTGCCCTTTGTTCGGACTTACTTGTCTACCTACATGCCTGTCACTCGTTACCTGTTACCTGTTACCTGTTGCCTGTTGCCTGTTGCCTGTTATCTACGTGCTCTTTAATACATTCATGTGTGTTCTCGAAAGTTCGATGTCTCATGTCAATTATCCTTAGTCAATCTTCGAACTAGGAGCATAGATCATGAACAATGGGGGGAAATGAGCAAAAGGAGTTTCGGACCTTTTTGGGCAGGACTTGTTCGTGATTTTTACTCACAGGCTATTGTATGCTTCTAACGCATCGATTATCTCTACTTCGGCGGCTCTGTCTCTCACAAAGTTCTTTTCAGAACCTCCAATCCCGCTCGCTTAGAATGTCGCCCCAAACGCCACTCGATTTCAGCTCAGGTCCCATGGTTTGGATTGACTGCGAAATGACCGGACTCGATCCTAGAAGGGATAAGATCTTGGAAATCGCAGTGAGTGCTTCGAACTGGTGAATTAGCAGTAATCAAAATTTATCCTCACGTCCAGGTACTGATCACAAATGGTAACCTGGAGCTTGTCGATGAACGAGGCATCCAGTTCGTTATCAGGACTGACGAGGCACTTTTGAATTCGTGAGCCTTCCATAGTGACACAACAAACCTCGAATACTGAGAACGGTCAGTATGGACGAGTGGTGCAAAGTTCAACATGGAAAGGCTCGTCCTCAATGCATCACTAAGTGCCTACTTGACAGTTAGCGAAATAATCATTCAGTCTGGTCTAACGCAAGCCTGTATGACATCGCCTCACACAAGAGAATATGTTTCAAAAGCTGTTTTGGAGTACATCAAGAAATGGGTGCCGCAAAGGCGGACTGCGGTTCTAGCTGGAAACTCGGTTCATGCAGACCGGTCATTCTTGGTGGAGGAAATGCCTGAAGTTATCGACTGGCTTCATTACCGGTAAGCAGTCTATCCTCCTCACGCATGCAAAACTTGATTGGACATCGTACTAGGATTGTTGGTGAGTCAAGTATCTATGTGATCATGAAGACAGCGGCCAATGCATGTTTCCGAAGATGTGTCATCAATAAAAGTGAAATCTAACAAAAAAACGGCGAATGTCAGCTTATTTATGTCCTGCAGGAATTATGTCGTAGATGGTACCCGGACAATCAAGTTCCGAAGGACCCATTAGCCGGAAAACATAGGTAAGTGCTGGAGATTCGGCATTGCTGATTGTGAAGCAGCAGCTGAACAATGTACAAGAGCTTCTGATGACATCATGGATTCGATTCAAGGTCCGTGGTGACAATTATCGATGGGGCTTGAGTAATCTCATTATCGTAGAATTATCATGGTACCGCCAAAATATCTTCGTTCAAACTGTGTCTAGGAAGCCACGTTGACGAGTAAATGTGCGTACACGTTATCGAATCAAAGAGAATCCTTGTTTGTGACACTCACATCCCTTGGTAAAGGTAACCTTTCATAATGCAAAACTCTATAATCCCTGCACCGCATTAGCCTTAGGTTGTTCTAATCACGCGACCACGAATGGGGTGCATGCAAGGCGCATAACTTAGGCGGGGTCCCATAACTGTGGAAAAAAGTAATTCAGTGTCATTACCCATGTTGCTTTCTGCGCAAGTTCAAGGCACGAGAACCGATATAGACACGTTACTGCATTTAACTGGATAATTTACGAAGTTAACATCGGTCGTACGAATCAGGTTTAATAGGTTCTAGGCTTCTAACTAAGGCAGGACGCCCGGTATGAACCACGTCCGCACTACTTCGATACCACGTGGTTCCAGTCGCTTTTAACAGCTCCCATCTGGATACCCACCAGCTCTGTCCAAAGCGGCCTCGAGACAGGACCCATACCGTCTTCACCCGTTGGTATCATGACATCACCTCCGTTGTATCCAATTCTCTCGACAGGACTGATAATAGCCGCCGTGCCGGTACCGAACAACTCAACAAGTCGACCCTCTTTCGAGGATTGGATAATCTCGCCCATGTTGATGGGACGCTCCGAGACCTTGATGACATCAGGAAAACCTCGGAGGCGCTTAACACCAGAAACGTGGTTACGCGCAAGCGCTAACACAGAATCGCGAGTGACACCCGGGAGAATCATTCCGTCGAGAGGAGGCGTGATAAGCTCGGTCACTGCGATAGTGATGGATTCAATACGATGAAAACACCGCCAAGGTAAATGCTAACCACCACCGCTGTCCTTGATAACAACAAACAAGTTCATCACGCCCGCTTCCGTGAGCCAGTGCTCGGGACCATGTAACCACAAGTTCTGTGTGTAGCCCCAATTTGCTGCACATTTTTGTGCGAGGGTACAGGGGCCGTAGTTCGCGGCAAGCTTATATCCACCGATGCCTGTAGGCAAATGACATTATTGAGCGGTAGAGCGATTAGTGATCCAACCTTTGGGCGCTGCACGAGTATACTCCGTAGTGCCATATAATGGCACAGGCTTGAACCCTTGAGGGTAGTATGGTCCTACAGGGCAGGCGATCACAAACAGTAGTGCCTCTTTTGGGGGAGCAATAGCTAGCGTGCTATTCGTGGCAACTGTACCGCCATTGTCCTCGGTATTTGTGTCCCCGGGAAGGATTATAATACTCACTTAACGTGGGCCTGATGTAAAGACTGTGCCCGGGCTCCTTAGGTATCCATCTACGGTCAACGGCGATCAATGCCTTGATACATTCAATAAGCGCGCTGCTGCTGAATGTCTATTGCGAGAAGTGAATTATGCTCTTTTTAGAAGGGACACAATGAGGCGTACGGGAAGCAATAGCCGCTGTGCGCTGGTGTTCATGCGTTTCATGTTCATTTCAGGCCGGAATAAGGTCACGGTATCATCTGCGTGCCTGTAGGCTTTCATGCCCTCAAATAAAGATTGGGCATAATGGAGCATAGTAGTGCCAGGGCACAGATTGATAGTGCTGACTAGGATACACACAAAAGATCATATTAGCAAAAAATATCGAGAAAGCCGAGGATCTTACAAGATACAATGCCGGGTGCCCCCCAGCCAGTAGCGTCAGTCCAGGGGATTCTCAGCATATGATCTGACTAGGATCACGATGAAATCCAACACACAAACAACACGACAAGATGACTCACGAATGTCTCTCCGAAGATAAGGCTCTTAGAGGGAGGCAGCTCCTTCGGGCTCGTTGTTTTCGTGACAGTGAGTCGGGAGGGCTTCATGAACAGTTGTAATGAAAAAAAAATCAAAATCACTGTTCATACCTCAATATCAACAGGTTTTCCCCTCATGGAGTCCCGGGTGATACCCTGGGACATGTGCCGGTTCCCAATGACACCAGCATGAAATGATGAGCAAGTCACAGTCCGAGTCTGCATAAGCCTAACAAAATGGAGTAGCGTCGAGCGTGGACTCAGAGGAGAAAATGACATGTCTAAGCCTCAGGGTTATGTATCATGAGTAGAAAGATATGCTAAGAATGAGAGCGCTTTAATAGCAAAGTCAAATCCAAGTAGTTCTCGACCCAATCACGAGGTGTCACGAGTTTGGGGAAAACCTGGGCGATCGCAGTACTATCATGCTTGGGGAAACACGTGAAGGCATGACAAACTGCGCACAGCATGACGGGGAAGTCTGAAACGCTTACCATAATAAAGAGAGCATAATGGGGTAATTTCATCCCCTACGACTTAGTGACTAGTAGGGATCAATCTATAATGGCCCACCTCACAATTTGGATATGATCAGTTGTCCCAAATAATAACGGAAGCGTGAAACTAATGGGGTCCATCACGAATAGGCCGTAGGTGGGAACCTTCCGTAATGTGGGTTGTTGATAACGATGAACCCGCAAGCTCACCGCATAATGTGCCATGTTCTCGCTTTGATGACGGGATAATGTTTCGTATGACGTGGAAGTAGTGGGAATGATACTGGCGGTACAGCTTTTGAGGGAAGAAGGAGCAGGCAGGAGAAGAACTATGGCACTGGGCGTTGACAATCAAGCTGCAATTCACGCAACGGCAGCCTTTCACTCGCAGCCGGGCCAGTATCCAATAGATCATTTCCACAGGGACCTCGGAAGACTGCTCCTAGACCAAGACGATAGGAAACACAGAATCAGATGGACTCCGGGGCATGAGGGCATACCAGGAAACGAAGTAGCGGATGTAGAGGCGAAGAAAGCAGCGGCAGAAAGAGTGTCATCGAGCAGGCGAGCCTAACTGCATCATTCCTAACGAGCGAAAGAGGTATTAGAACCTACCGCAAAGCAAAACGGCACTGAGGTAGCGTCACTAACAGTTCAAGCTTCAAGGTTCAATGTTGCAACTTTCAACATTGATGCTTTGAAGCCTGTGACATCATGCGCAAGTCCCTGTGCTATACGATGGTCCACTCCATCGATCAATCAGCTTCGCCCAAGGCTGAAGTTTGCGAACAAAACCACTACCAAGAAAACACAGCTCACTCACATTCCAACTTCGCACAGGGCACGTCGCTCTCAACAAATATCTCCATCCAAGTCCATCGCCGCATCTCGAAAGAGCCGTCAGCCAGATGTCAAATGATAATGCAACGCGCACAGTGTACCATTTCCAATTAGTACTGTAATTGCCTCGCATTCACACGCCAACGAGACGAAACTTTTCGAGATCGGACCGCGCCATTGAATGCAATCATATCAAGTACCTGCTGAACCAAAGAATGAGAACAATGCTCAAACTTTCAGTGTATTACCTGCACGAAAAGACTAGAACAAATGTTTTAAGATGCGACACCCCAAAGGAGACTGAAGAGGATAGGATGCGTCGTTTGGTGCTAACTGCAAGTACCTTGTCCGACGTCCCCGTCTGATAGCCACCAGCTTTGCCGTTACTCTCCGCCGGACTTTTCCGCGGTTTCTTGTACAGATTTATATACTATAGATTATGTAAACAAATATGATACATACAAGTACGATACGGCATCATAGGGCTAGGCCCCAACAGACAGGGTTTTAAAAAAACCTTTCTCCGCTGGGGCCATGAGGGGCTTCTTCTTATTATCGGGTTCTTCACTGCCGCTTCTTATTCATCCTTCAGTACAAATCAAAGCTGCACGAGACAGCGTTGAAACTTTAACCAAACTGCCACTTCACCCACAAAGATAATTTTGATATTAAGTGGCGCTCAGCACTCACACGACACTCTGTACCAATAATGCCGGCTCTTAAAACATGCGCTTGCGTCTAGTTTCGCAATACAGTCGGAACAGTGCGCGAAAATGATGAAGCAAGATTATTTGTGAAAGTCCCACATCATGAAACGGTTACCAGGTTGTTCTTGACGTGGAGTGTTGTTGTGCGAGGCTCGATGTGGTCTTCCAAAATGCTGACTTGCCTGAACTTTGCCTGAAATTCGAAGACAACGAGTGGATATCACAATCCATAGCGCGTTGGACTCTATACACCTGAGCACAAGAGGATGGACAGGTACATGGCTATATGCTCAAGCTTAAAGCGCCTAAACTTGAGCTCCTCGGTGCGATCCTGAGTGCCTCTAGCTGCCCGAACGCCAGCAATGACTGCCGACTCGGACGTTGTTGGGCTGCCTGGAAAAATCTGTCGAGAAATTGATTTATCGCGTGTGGTCTGGAGCAATTCAGTATTTCTCGTATCTTTGAAAAAAAAAATTCATTAATTTGACGACGCCGTTATGGGAATTGTCAACACACCGATCTAATCGAGCTCCTCGAGACGAACGACAGAAACCAAAATTGACGTGTCATGTAAAATAAGGAGGGTAAGAATCTTCTGATTTGTGTTTCAAGTTAGCATTCGCAGTGGAGATGGTCGAGTTCCTTCGAATGCCGTTCCTTGACTGTGTCGCTATGTATATTTCAGTCGTTTCAACAAGGGAGTCATCAGACTCGACAATGCACCGTGACATCATAACCCTGAACCTTGCATGGCTCCGGTGAAATCGCCGGTGCTCATCGCACTGCGACCTCAATTACAGAATTGTTGCTTGCTTTATGCTCTATGACCGCTTCAATTCGATTGGACAGCTACATCCAAGTGAACACCTGCAGTAAGCCATAGTGCCTGCGACAGTCAATGAGACCCAGCCGGCATGCAAGACATATTGGAATGCCTGTTTTAAATCCTTCTTCTTAGGCGACTTGGTGAACTAACAAACTCAGTAGGATGCTGTTTCGGTCTTGAATGGAAGTGAGTACCCTTTGGGAACATCCCCTGAGGCCACGGCTTCCTGCCAAGAAAGAGCTGTTATAGTACATGACTGACTCGGAAAGAGGCGGTCCAAGATTAGTCGGTAGGGCATCGGAAGCCATCGACGCTGAACGCGGTCACCCATCGCCGCATCCTTCTTCTGCTGAGCTACAGAGAGACAATGCATGAGTCTGTAGAATGCCTGGAGATCCGAGGACACAAACCATGGCCCATAAGGTGGCCCGAGCGCCTTCGCAGCCATCCTCAAATTGAGTGCTGCAGCTGGATCAATCACGTCAGTATACGTCATCTCGAACAAACACGGACTAGTGCAGCAACAAACGTTCGACCTGACACCAGTTTGGATGACGATTTGAATTCATCACTAAATACGGTTGAGGAGAAAAAAAAAACATCAAGGAATAATATCGGGGTAGCAGCAAATGACCTGATACGAGACAATATATGTATACCAGCGAGCATGAAACTAATGATGAGTAAAGACCGACTCGAAGGCGTACGTCGCAAGCGCCGCACGCAGGTGAGCATAGAGGATATAGCAAGATGACGAAAGAGATAGTCCACAGTTTCCATTATGCCCAAACCTGTAGTAATTCGTCAATCCTCATCGCCCAGAAAAAAATGATGAAACGTACCCTGAGAGTGCTATCCCAACTACCAGTGCAAAGAGCCATCCCATCCACACTTACACCCAAACAGCTGACTCTGTTTTCATGTCCAGTCAAAACACCCACGCGCTCGCCTCGTAGAGTGTCCCACACATTGCATGTCCAATCGTCATAGCCACCGAAGAGAATGCGGCCAGAGATCGAGAATGCGACGGAAGTGATACCACAAAGAATGTTGTCGTGCGTAAAGCTGTTCAATTCACGATCCGCACGTATATCGAAAAGCCGGCATGAAGCATCGTCCGATCCTGTGGCAAATGCATCGCCATTTGGGAAGAATCTAAACAACAATGAGTGCCCTGCATTACTACATAGAAACCATCAACTTACTGGACAGCGTTGATATCTGACTCGTGACCTGTAAACGTCTGGGTTGCACGACCACTGCGGATGTCCCACAGTTTGGCGGTTGCATCACAAGCACCAGAGACGAAAACATTCTGATTCGGACCGAGCGACAAGCTACATGGTATGAGCGAGCGATAGAGTGATTGCACAGAAAGAGCCATACCTCATGACATCCCCAGTGTGATCGCTGAACTCAACCACTCTCACACCAGCTTCAATATCCCAAAGCATACAAGTCATATCACCGGAGCTAGTGACGATTTGCCTGTCGTTGATGAAACGACAGCAACTGAGATAACCAGAATGAGCGCTCAATTCGCGCCCACCTCTGACGCCATTGGCTTCTCTGCTGTTAAGGTTATAGATAGAACAGATATTATCAAGACCACCACATGCTACAAAGTTCCCTGATGGTGAATAAGCGCAGGTCATGACCCAACTTGAGCGAAGAGGGATGGCATGAACTTTGTTGGTCGTGTAGGCGTCCCATACAATAAGCTTTCCATCCTGTGATGCGGAGACGAGATGTCGACGATCAGCGGCCCAATGCATAGCATAGATTTTTGCGAGATGACCCTTGAGTGAACGCCGAGGTCGCATGACGATTCGAGGCAGAGTGTCAACCTCGGCAGCCATAGCCCGTACTGTAGAGCATGTCACCGACCGGTCCAAAAAGGATGAATTAGCAAGAACGACAAAATAACATACAGCTTGTGTCAGCTGAGGCCTCCCTGCTCGCCCGAATTTTCTCCTTCAAAACTTCCGCCTCACGACGTGCGGCAGCGATCCGCTCTTGTATGTCGCCTCCTGGTTGAGACATTGTATGTGGAGAGGAGGGGTGGGGTTTGGGTGAAAGGACAAAACCGTGGGAGGCAAAGTGTTCAAGTGATATGTAAGTTTGTCTCTATTTGCACAGATTCAGCTTCGCTTCAATGGAAAAAACTTATGTATGTGCTTCTGAACTGTGTTCTATTTAACATAAGAAGAGGATTCAATGTATGGTGCTGTGTGCGTCTTCTGGAGCACTATGTTGCATACGGAATAGTTTCGTGCAGAACTGTGCTACAGCTGAAACACGTTGAACCCGTGGGACTTGGTCTATGTTCGAACAGGGTAAATTGATTTAATAGTTCAATTGATGGATGATATTCTTGCTTAGGACGGTCCAGCCAGTACAACTCTCGGACTCTCACAGGACATGGTTCTCACAAAATCATCATCGAGTTTGCACACGCTCCCAGAGGAGATATTGTGTTACTTGTTCTCCTTCCTTCGCGCCCCATCGATCTTGAGCTGTACATCAGTATGTCTTATCGATTCGCATCAAAGATAGATTCACTGATCGTACTTGATATCACAGACGTGTCGCTACCTTCGCAAAGTCCTTGATGACTCCTCTGCACTGCAGTATGCGATTGAACTCGAAGCACAAAAGATGGTGGAGGTTGCTGCGCCAGACGCAATGACATCCCCCGCCGAACGCTTGGAGATACTAAGAAACCAAATGTGTTCCTGGCGAGCGTTTAAACCTACCATCGTAGATCAATTTCTACAGCCAGGTGGCGAGGTATCCATGTCGTTCGGACATCTATCTACCTGGGATGATTATCCCCAGATCGCGCAAATTCGTGCGCTGGATTCAGGCTCTTCAGAGTCCCAGTCATATAGGCGTTGGAATGCAGCCAGTTACCCAATGCCAAAAGATACACCTTTCCGAGTCCACAGCGTCTGCATGGATCCGTCGCAAGATTTGTTTGCGTTCGTGATCCTGGAGCCGAACCACATGGCAGAAATTTCTTGCCGGATTTACTTGGAGACCCTTAGCACAAGCGAGCCGCATCCTTTGGCAGCCAGTGAGATCCTGACCTCCTTCAAGCCACATATCTCAGCAAACTGCCACATCGACGAGACAAATATAAAGCTCAAAATCTGGGGAGATCGTATTGTGCTCTTCAACTTCTGCGACGAATATTCTCACTGTCCTGCGAGAATCCAGATCTGGAACTGGCAAGAGAAACAGGACTTCAAGGTATGATCAGTTCGCGTTTATTTGAGCGATTGCACTCACCATCTGATTATAGTGTATCTATCGGGAACCGGAACCATATGACAAGATGGATGACTGTTGTATCGTGAACCGAGATCACTTGATCGTATCATCTAGAATGAGCGGCCGCCTACCATGCAGACTGAGCATCTTCTCATTTTCTGACCTTGGGAAACCCCCAGTCCGCATAGCAGAGTGTGTCCTACCCTTTCAACCAGAAGCAACATTTCTACGGCATTCTTCATTTGTAACTATCAGCCCGGACATCCGTCGTTCTATGACTTCTCAGGACATACGCTTCTATCCGCACGCTGAAAATCAGCTCATCGCTCTCAATGTTGACGGTCCACCCAGCCTTGTCTTTATCATCGATACAAATAAACTCCTCACTGCCTGCCAAAGCGGCATACATACTGAGGGTCAGAGCCGCGTTTTGCCCTGGAAGGAATGGGGTCCAAACTGTTCGCGGTGCATTGTAGACCCCGTGCCTAACAACCTTTTCGTCCTGCGATTAGACGTCGCCGGTGGTAGAGCAGTCCACGCCACCCCAAATGATGACGACTGCACATCTTATAGCCTGCGCACGTACGACTTCAACAAGTATCGCATTTCGCGTGCTGCAGCTTCTAAAGACTTTCGTGGCAGCATTATTACAGAACCATCGACAGTCAAACACCGACAACTCAATGAAGACATTATAACAAGCCTTCCTTACATGATGGTTGTGGCCGAGGATAGCATCGAGACGGCCACGAACATGATAGATGTCACTTTCGATGACGAAAACATTTTGATCATCAAGGTTTGTAAATCTTATCTGTTCGAGTGTGCGAGGTTGAGATACCACACAGAGCTCCGATGGGGATGAAAACGAATTTGTGATCGACGTTGCCAAGCCCTCCTCTATGACTGCATGAGCAAAATAGGATGTACATGGAATTGTAGAATTTATGTCGTTAAAAAGATTGCGACCTGCGTCGAACTGATATTGGATGTCATTGAGATTGGTTTACTCCTGTACATCCAGCAAATTCTGCACAATAAATTCTGAGTTGTTCAGAGTCCCATAGAGTTGTGACCAAGTGGCCTTAAACAACAATGGTGGTGGGTACCGGTAATTGTCTGTGTTACATCCCACAGCAAGTCTCACGCAAGACAATGCGGTGACATCCCACGCGGGTGCGGCTATATATATGTTTGGAACCGGGTGCAAGCAACTGGTATTTAGTACTCATTTCAGCTCACTCTTCCACAAGCATCATGCCTCCAGCTCCCTCAACTGCCGTGCGTCGCAACTCTGATATTAAGCATCTAATTGTATTGATAGCATTACAGATGACTGTCAAGCGCATCCATAGGGAAGTCGCAGATGCCAAGAAGGAGGACCTAGGCTCCATCACCCTCGCACCCTCCACCGACAACCTCTTTCGCTGGACAGGTACCATACCTGGACCCCAAGGGAGTCCGTATGAAGGCGGCGTATTCAACATTAATATTCAGCTGGCGAACGACTATCCGTGAGCACCCTCCATACCCAAACCGGCGTGTTCAAGCTTCACGAATCATTTTGTGATAGTTTCTCAGCGCCAAAGGTCACCTTTGTAACCCGGATATATCACATGAATATATCGGACAAGGGCAACATATGCATTGATATTCTCAAACAGAACTGGTCACCTGCGTTGTCGCTCTTTAAGGTCATGCTCTCACTCTCATCCCTCCTTACCGACCCAAATCCGCGTAAGTACTATTTTCAATCTCGATCCTTTCATTGTACCTTCTGTACTTTTCTTGGACTCACATACTTCACCCTGTATGTCTATCTCGGCTGACCGATGTTCTTTGTTCTTAGAAGATCCTCTCGGTAAGCTCCCTTATCCAAGGCTCATGTCCTATTTTTCTGAACCACGATCGGTTTGTGTGCACACAGTTCCCTCGATCGCAACCGAATATCTCCGGAATCGCGTGCAGCACGACCGCACAGCCCGGAGGTGGACAGAGCTGTATGCCCGATCACCTGCATCTGTGCCTGCACCGTCACCCATTGCATCCACATCTACGTCCTCTACCCGTGTCCCTACACCCACATCTACATCTACATCCACGCCCACGATCTCAACTTCTACAACTCAAGCTTCTGGATCGCGTAAGGGAAAATCCCGTACCTCAGCCAATCAACCTGCGCATGGCTCTGGCTCGTCGAATGTTCTCACCGAGACGATTGACATATCTGACTCCGATGACGAGTTATCGCAATCACCGCCCACACGCAAACGTCCACGCGGCACTCCCAATGAGGTGGACATCGATCTTGTGGAAGCAGAGCAACGTGCAGCCAGACGCCGGCGCACAGGCGGCGGTGGGAGCCTGGTTCCGAGTGTTTCTAGAGGCTCTAGAGGAAGTGGGAGTATTGTGGGAGCTGGTGAAGTTATTGTCATTGATGATTAGTCCAATAGAGGGCTCATCATAAAATTGGAAAACTGCCTCGCAAATAACAACTATCAAGCACCTTCGGACGTTTGCTACCATGAATTACAATAAGAGATGTCTGTAAGTAAGGTTGTGTACAATTCCCACAACAAAGAGTCAGACTCGGTGGAGTAGTAGGCATTGCAATGTTGATGACAAGTTGATGATGACGATTTCAAGCTGGTGGTACAATTGGAAAGGGAGGCCGTTGTCGCAGTAAAACCCACCAGGGTGGAAGTATGTGTTGTAATTGTGGACGTGGAGGAGGGTCCAATGTTACATGAGGCGAAGCGGAAGGAAATAACGATAATATTGAAGATAGGGGCCTGGCAGGTGGAGCTACAGCTCACCAGGTTCAAGACTCGGAATCAACTCAGCTGTACTTCAAGTTTGGATACTTTTCTTGTTGGCACACCATAGACGTCAGTGACTTGCGCTGCAGAACTTGAACTGCAACGTCGACGTCAACGGCTTTTTTGGCACATTCGTATTCGTCCCTGTTGTGGACGGCACCTTAAAGGCCTACCGTGACGATGAGCAAGGGTCATTTGAATGGCGTATGATCTCGTACTTCAATAGTGGTACGTGCAAATGTAGATGTTTCACCCTGTAATGTTAACAGCAATAGCAACAGGGGAGCCAACGTATCTCGAATAACCTGTACCTAACCTCATCCGCACGACCAATTCCCTCGCGACGCCCCACATCCTCCTTTTGCAGCACCGCCAGCTTCATTTCCCCACCACATCCTTCATTTCTCGGAAAGCCACATCCCCCGTCTGGAAATGCATTATCCACAGTTTCCCACAAGCCTTCGTGCCTCCCCGACGAACGCATTGCGATAATCAACCAAAACACCCCTCCCTTCTTTAATGCTTTCTCCACGCAATTTTTGATCCACTTGGCATGCTCAGGGTGATACACCACGTCTGCACCAAGGATAACATCGTAGGGTTCGAGTGGAGGTGGTTTGGACCAGTCCAGTGACTCGATTTGAACGGAGACATTATTGGTCTTCACATTCTGCAGTAAGTTATCGAGGACCGCAGAGTGATAGTCTGTTGCCATGATTGTGGCATCGACTCCCATGCGATCGAGAAGTCGTGCGGTAGTGATGCTGAGAAGTCCCGTGCCTGCACCTAGTTCAAGAACGCGCAAGGGAGAAACCCCTTGTGGGATGCTCATATACTGAGCAGGATTCGTACAGATGCGTTCAGCGAAAATGATGGCGCTTGCCCAACTTTGCAGACCAACGGAAGTATGATCCGTGGCTGTGAGCGGAGCATCATTCAGCTCGATCATGATGGGCTCGCCTCCAGCACCAAAAGGAAATATAAATTGTCGCGTGAGAGCATCTTCTTGCTGCTTATCATCACTGGAAAAACGTGCAAGAAGCTTGCTTGCTTCCTCTATAACGACTAGACGTATGTGGTCTTCTTCTGGAGCGATATCGAGTACGTGCGTCCATATATCGGATCGCTTTATGAGGCCAGTAAGCCATTTGATAGAAAAATTTCGTTCAAGCTCGTTGGAACGCAGGACATCAGGGTCCAAGTCTTCAGCATCGCTTTCCAAATCTCCTTCCAATTCTGCCTCGTCGTCTTCAGAGGCATAACCGGAATCTGGGACGCCATCGCTATGATTCAAGCGTCCCGTCCGCTTTGGGCGAGGTACGTGTACCGTATCAGATATGTCCTGCTTCAGTGCAGGTACAGCATTTATTGACAGCGTCCTCTTCGGAGGAAGTGCCGTGGCGAAGTAGAGATCCTTCAAGTCTTGCAGGGCATCTTGTATAGAGGCGGTGGTGTGGGTGGAAAGTATAGAGAGTGGTGGAAGAAAGGAAGTTGGAGCGCGGAAGTAGGTCATGATTTGTTCGTCTGGATAGGATATATGTATGGTATACGTTGGATAGATGTCGATTATAACGAAATCGCTCGATTAACGAAACCTTGATAGACAGTCTAGTAGGGGTATTGGTGCACCGAGTCTATGTGCACAATGAGATCTATATCCGAGTCGCCCTAGTATGATCCCAGAGAAGATGGCGTAAAACTTCTATGTGTCTATGTTAAATGAAAAAAAAAGATGTTAGTCTCTAAAAACAACGCAGACTCTTTATAAGCTAGAGCCTGCGCTGCTATTGAATAAGGAGCATTGGGAACAGCATGGTGAGAGACATCAAGTAGGAAGAAAGAGAGCAACTGCCAAACAACTTTCACGTTGTTTGGGCAAGTTTTGATGATCATGGGAGATAAGATAAGATCTTACTAAGATAACGATTGGTTGTTGCATTCGAGTCGTCGACCTCACAACAAGCTTCCATATATATATTCAGTTCAAATGGATGTTCAATCCAGGGAACTCACAGTAACTTACAAAATTGTCCCACCGCCATCTGCGGTAGCTCCTCCTTCCCTCTCGCAGGAGGCAGCTCATAGGTTCCCTATCACATCTCTGCCTGACTTGGAGTCTCAGGATGACACTGAATCGGAGCTGAAGAAATATTATACATCTCTGCGAGCGTCGATTGCAGAAGCTCGCACAAAACTCGGAGGAGAGTTGACTGCTTGGAGGGATGCGGTAGGAAATGCAGAACTTGGAAAAGAAAAGTCTGTAAAAACTGAAGTTGACGATGAAGGAGAGGAAGAGGAGAACACAGAGGAATGACATTAGACAGGGATCGTACATGTGATCCTCCGTGAGCGAAGGTATATTCGATTCTCGTCTGCCGCGATTTATCTTCCCAAATGTTTACTCAAAGTGCAGATTCCAGTCCTGAACATAGCGTACAGTTGCAGTACAGCGCGCTTCTTAGACGAGTTTTGAACATGATCGTCACAGAATCAATCATGCATGGAATCCCCTTCTGCCTCAATAACTCCTCTTCCTCGGTTCTGCATCTACCTCGGCTCCTTTGGAGGGCTCATTCCCATGAGAAGTGGCTGGTCCAAGAGGACTGATGTTAGGGTCTGCGAGGAGGAATCCTTCGCTACGCGAGTGCTTGATGGCAGCAGCGAGTCTATTGCCTATGCTCTGTTCGTCTCTGTTGATCAGTTGTGAATTTCGGAGCAGTGCCTGAAGACTAGGATCATACTTGAAATCGATATCCTGGTGTGCGCGTTCTCGTCCCTCATCATACTTCTTTGTCGGGTTTCTTGTCTGACTGTTTCGATGTTCTGCTGAACCACATCAAACGGAGCACCCTGGGAGGGTTCAGACAGACGCCATCATGACATCAAGGACTTTTGAAAACGTTTAGCCGACCAGTCGACGAGTCCCGTCTGCAGACAAATAATATGATCGATCAAGACCAAAAAGTCATGCTCGCACTCGCCAATGAGGTCTGGCGCCGGCCTGGTTATGCGAGGAAATTGCTGGAATACTGAGTGTGTCGTTGGAGTGTTCAACCAACTGTTGATGGAAAATTGTCCTGATCGTACTCGAAAGTCTGGCAAAGTAATCCACCGATGGCGTCTTAGATTACATGAAAATCAGTGAGCACAGCAGTTCCGCGGCCATTGATGTTATTATCCAGTTAGATACATACACTGCTAACAGACGGTATTATGAAGAGATGTTTGTATGAACCACCGGCCTGCTTTCAACTCCTAGAGAAAGCGGGAGAAAAAAGCAAAAGCACTAAGATGTGCAAGCATTCGTGTCCGCCCTGCTTTGGCGCAGACCAGCGTGATCGATAAGCCTGGTCTGCAATTTGACTTGAGTGCGTTTGAAGAAAGACGACAAAGTTTTACAACTTCATCTCAAGCGACACGCATCACGTGACGTTTAACCGTTTTAGTTCCTCCAACAAGAAGTTGAATCAATTTTACGCTGATGGGTCTCAGGTCTTAGACAGGTTTTACTGCGGACCGAGAGACCTCGATAGTTGCGCTATAACGCAGGGCACGACGGAGTGCATAAGCTGCAACGTCAATGGCAAGGCAATCCTAACATAGCTCACGGAGAGACTCGCCATAGCTAGACTCTCATTACAATATTGCGCAATCTGCACGTAAGGACTTTTGCTTCCTGTACCGAAGGCAGAACGGGTGTGTGCTAGTTTATCTAAACGTGCGTCTCAATGTGTTCAACCGAAATCACAATAGCCATAAAGTTCCGTAGAGCTGACTCAGCGCTCGATCCCATGAGCCGCTGATATCGGCAGCATATACAGTACACGCTGCGCGATACAAGTAATTGCGTCACTTCAACCTCTGATTCCTCCACTCAAGGAAGCGGCAGGCATGTTGCACGCCACTAGGAGACTCGCTCTCCTGCTCCGTCATCCTAGGACTTTGTAGGGGGAGTACAAATGACGTGACGAATGCTGTAGCGACATCCGACTCGTCCCAGAACACGCGGAGATACTGCCAAAGCGTTTCATGCTCCGGAAATTCACGTACGAGCGTGAGAGCATGTCCGAACACGAGATGTAGCCTGTCTGGCAGGAGTGGGCTTTCCGCATCTTCAGTGAGACGCGCGAGTGTTTTAAGGTGATGAACAGCGCTGTAGTCGGAGATGTGAGACTCAATCCACTGCATGACGCTGCTGATCTCTTTCTGAAAGATTTCAGTGGAGTCTGAGGCAGTAGAATGTACTCCGGGTACGAGGGCAGATCGAATGCATATAGTGCGATGGGTCCAGCCAAAATAGTTGCGGGGATAGAGCTCGCAAGCTCTACTGACAAGATGAATTTCCGCAGAAAGGTCATTCGGGGGAAGGTAGAAATTTGGTGAATCAGGAATCATGTCAGTAATCAACCCTTGAGGAAAGCTTGGGACTGGGTATAGGCGTCTGAGGAGCCATTGCCTGTGATACCACAGCTCGCCCTGTTTGCAACAGTGCCTACTCGAAAGTAGGGCGGCTGTGAATTTGAGTTCCTCCCCCATATCGATGAGGTTCCGCACAATAAGTTGCTTTCTAGCATTAAGCGCAGTTTGGTGAGCCGGATTCATCAAAATGAGGACAGCAGAAGAATCGATTAAGTCTTGAATCGCCGGAGACATGGTGTGGTTGGATGGATCCTCGAGTGTATGAAGTCCGGAAGCCTTACGGGCAGCAGAGAAGACAGGCACGGCGAAGAGGTATGACCGACGAAGTTCTTTCTCAGGTACACCGAGATTATTCTCCATGAATAGAAAAGGAGAACGAGATCGTTCTTCAACGTCTGGAATCCAGACGGAGGCATCACCAGGGAGGACTTCGATAGTTGCGCTATCATTGCAGGGCACGGCGGAGCACATGAGTTGTAACGTTAACAAGGCAATTATAACATAGCTCACGGAGATTTGAGTAACAAGGAAGTAAGTGACCTGAAGCAAGTCGAGACTGATGCATCTGTCATTGTTTGATCAACGATTTAGGCGTGGACGAAGGTAACGTTGTATAAACACGCCACGCTTGGGTAAGCTGCAGGACCCTACTACTTCTACTAGCAGTGGGCCAGACTCGCCATAGACTCTCCTTGCAATATTGCTCAATCTGCACGTAAGGGACTCAGAGATTAACAACACTTATATTCCACTGCTCGCCACATGTCAGATTTTGATCGTGACCTCAGGTTTATCCGCCTGGCAGCTTCTTTGTATGTTGCGATCGCGGTCCTCTATACAACAGATCACTACAGACATTTGCGAGCTTGGCATACGATACAGCCGCTATCCAAGTCCATCAAGATGCCAAGGTTACTGGCAAAACGTATCAAGAAATATTACTTTGGCCTGCGGCATCCTCGTTATCCATCCGAACATACAACTTACCAAGGTCGTCTACAGTCCTGAGATCGTTTGTATGTTCAATCGTTTCTCAAATTGTTTCTCAAAGGTCTGATTTCTGCAACCGCGCATGTCAAACCTAGTGCAACATACGCCCTTCTAGATGATTTGCATGACCTGTATGCGTCAATCGACATACACCTCGTTCTCACACCCTTCGACCGTCAATTGAATACTTGGCGAAATGCTGCACGTCTCTTTACTCGTACCGAATTCGTCATGATGCTTGACGTGGACTTTGAGCGACATATTCCAGGAAGTTACTGAATGTATCGTTTTTAGACATTGCTTTCGCTGGTCAAGGCGAAGAAGATCAATATGTTTCCCCGCATTTGGGTTCCTGGTCATAACGGGACCGATTATCCGCGAATCCCTTCCGCCACCCCTGGTGAAGTTTACAAGGTCACGCAGTACCACCCCGCATACCAGCCTTACGTGCTGCTCTGGCAAGTTTCATGCTGGTGTTTGCATACCTTCGATCTATGTGTCTGATGTTACTTCGACAGATGACGGAGAGTGGATTTTAGTAGGAATGTCAGTAACGGGCGGTCTTCTGCTTGTACCAAACGAGGTTGAATTGTTACTGACAGAAATGACGTTAAAAGTGATAGTCTGATGTGCCTGTGACGATTTTGCCCAAATTTGTTTACCTTCAAGCTTTTAATTATGCGAGTGGAATATGAGCGACCTCGTGGTATGTCCATCGGTTATTTTAGTCTCATGTCCTCAGCACGTGTTGGATTAACGAAAGATAACAGCTTCCTGGGTCTTGTCCTCCGCCACGAGGCTTGCGATAAGCAGCATAACCTGAAATGCTCCCCCGCGTGTTATTGGGTGGTTGGTGTCTAGTTTAATCCGATGATCATTCGGACTCTCACTCATGCGTTTCAGGTGAGATTGAGTGTGTCCAGGATGAGCTGAAGGAGATGTTTCATGAGATCGCCGAAGTCATAGTAAGTTAACTTCCCTTTCAATGCACCTCTAGCTTTATGCGTCATGATTCCTTCTCCTCTTTAGCATCTGGTTTCAGAATCTCGTTCTCATTTCCTCTCCTCATTCGGGCCCGGTGGGCCATATGAAGGGACTGTCGCCTTGTACAGGCTCAACGAGTCTTCTGAAGTTATAGGGAAATTTGACGGTCCATTAATCCACGCTCTAGCCGATACGAGCATGGTCCGCTGGATCGCTCAGAGCAGCAGTGGTTACGATGAAATCGACGTGCAAGCCTGCAAAGAACGAGGTGATGTCCACTTTCGATTAGAACTAACTGTTACTAACGTGTGTTTGCCCAGGAATAATGGTGTCGAATACCCCAGGAGCAAATGAGGATTCCACTGCCACTGCCACTTTATACCTTATGCTATCGTGCCTACGACATTTCTCGATGGCCGAACAGTCCCTTCGCTCTGGTACATGGAGGACACTCTGTAATTCAGCGCAAACTCATGATGTTACTGGACGCACGCTTGGCATCTTTGGCTTAGGTCGCATTGGTCTGAGATTCGCTCACCTTGCGCACGCCTTTCCGATGCGCATCGTATACTTCTCACGAAGGAAGGCAGAATCCGTACCAGACTGGTGCGAATATGTCTCTAGCGTGGAGGAGCTCTGCAAGCAGGCTGACGTACTGAGCCTACATGTCCCTCTCAACCAATCCACAGCTGGTATGATTGGAGAGAAGGAGATCAGAACCCTGCGACGGGGTAGTGTGCTTCTCAATACGTCACGAGGACGAATAGTGGACCAAGAGGCGATGATACGAGCACTGGAGGACGGTCATGTAACGCTTCCTCTATCTTCTTGTCGTCTTTGCTCACGACTTTCAGCTTTCATCAGTCGGCTTGGATGTATACCCTGATGAACCGCACGTAGATCCGCGCTTATTGACCTTCCCACGATGTGCGCTTCTGCCGCATGTTGGGGGAGACTCAGCAGAGTCAGACAGGACAAGAGAACTGCAAGCATTGGGAAACTTGAGAGCTTTTGTACTGGGTGGCGTTGGGGAAGATGTTATCCCTGAGCTGAAGACGGAGATCGGCAACTTGACTACCTAGGTTGGAGTCCGTGACAAGGCATAACATAGAAGTAACAGCTACCTTCATATATATAATAGAGGAAAAGATTGATCACTGCAAGCCACACCATTCAATGAGCATTATTTAGATAAACTGGTGACCAGCCCGTCTATCAGTCTGATCGGCAAAAAATTGCGAGTGGGACTTTCGTTGAATCGTCCCGGGTGGCATTGAATATTGAAATTGAAATACTCAAGCTTAGTTTGTGAGCAACTGTGAGAAAACGAACACTTCGAAGTTCCCGCGCACCGAGAAATGTACGATCTGCATGTACTATATAGCTTTAGGTTGAATATGAATATTGATAGCCCTACTATGACGATCATAGAGCCGTCCTGCAGCGTATCACGTATTCTCTTACACTCAACACGCTGCATTGGTTACACCGTTACAGTAATCCAGAGCAAGCAGCCGCCTATCGGAAATTCTTTCTTGATCCCCTGTCCTCAAATATTCGTCTTCCCACTGATTCTTGGCAGGTTCTCGTGGTATCTCGCCTGGCAAAGTTCAAATCAGTTTCTCCCAAATCAATTGGCAGCACGGCAGCATTTTGCTAACAGCTTGAACACTTGCGACATACGTCGTGTCTGGTAGCAAAGCGCCATGACAGGTACGTTCTCGCTTGGTCATTGCTTTTTAGCACCAATCCTTGAAACTCAAGTAACCAAATACCAACTCAGTAGTTAGTTTTGGGAAAACTCCAAGGAGACTTTACAATGAGTAAGCATTAAATACTGAGTGGAGTGCCCGTGATAATTTCAACGTAAAACACTGAAACTTACAAGACGGTCATGCCAGCCGTCACATCTAGGTGGCAGCAACGTCGAGCTCCTTCCTCTTTGCAGCGACGGCGACATCACCGTCATCGCCCTCCCCCCTCTATGCAGCGACGGCGTAATCATCGTCGTCCCCCTCCCCCCTCTTGGCGTATTCTGACTCGGGCTCGCGCTTCCCGGTTCCGCTGCCTCCGTAGCTACTATATCCCACGAGGTTGGTCTCAAGCTCCTCGCGTTTCCCGGTTCCGCTGCCTCCGTAGCTACTATATCCCACGAGGTTGGTCTCAAGCTCCTCGCGTTTCCCGGTTCCGCTGCCTCCGCTGCCTTCGTAGCCAATATATCCCACGAGGTTGGTCTCAAGCTCCTCGCGTTTCCCGGTTCCGCTGCCTCCGTAGTTACTATACCCCACGAGATTGGTCTCAAGCTCCTCGCGCTTCCCGGTTCCGCTGCCTCCGCTGCCTTCGTAGCCAATATATCCCACGAGGTTGGTCTCAAGCTCCTCACGCTTCCCGGTTCCGCTGCCTCCGTAGTTACTATACCCCACGAGGTTGGTCTCAAGCTCCTCGCGCTTCTCGATTCCGCTGCCTCCGCTGCCTTCGTAGCCAATATATCCCACGAGGTTGGTCTCAAGCTCCTCACGCTTCCCGGTTCCGCTGCCTCCGTAGTTACTATATCCCACGAGGTTGGTCTCAAGCTCCTCGCGCTTCTTTGCTGTGAAAGGGTTAATCTATAAACGAGTAGATGGCAGATGAGTGTGTCCCACCTTCAGGACCGCTACCTGGAACGTCTCCGGTGTAGTCAACATGTTGAACGAGATTGGTCGCGGAGGGCTCTCGCTTGGCTGAGTGATACATTGTGGCATCTGAGTGGATATGATAATCCTGATGATCATGAATACTCACAATAAAGTCTCGCTGGTGTGGGTGACGCCACAGCAAGGATGGCGAGAGGTATAAGCGCAATAAAGCGTGCAGAGAGTTGCATGTTCAGGGATAGTAAGGTAAGTGACTATTTCGTCGATGCACCACTGAAAAACCAAGAGGCTTTTATACAGTTTAGCAGGTCCACTCGGCCTCTCCCTGAACAATTGCGACCTTCTCGGGTCGGGTTTTCGATACGGTACGCCACGATACAGCGTGGAATATCTGGTATGGAACTAAGACGTAGCGACAAATAAATAGTTCGATAAATCAGCTGTGACAAATTGCATAGTAACTGCTCAACGACTGATGCGAGTGAGTCCTATACAAAAGCTCCATCGTCATGATTTACGGTACATTCATAGTTGGCCAGCGTTTGATGGCGTGCTAGGATCTTCCACGTTAATTACGCATGAATTAAAATTCAAATATGACTAACGTTATCGAGCCTAAGGCCGTCCTTTCATTTTCGAATGACAATTGAATGTTATTGAAAAAGTTCCCTGACGTGAAGCAAGCGAAATTGTGAAGTGCTTTCCGTACCAGAGCGCGCCACTTAACTTAAAGCGAGTGGCCTGGAGGCGAGATCTGTCGATCTGCTCGTAGTTCACTGACTTATCGCTGAGCTGAGCAGGAATATCCGATTAACAGTAATATAAGAAATCACGTGCATCAATTGACCTAGTGAGTTCTTGATGTTAGAATCCACATAATATGAAAGTTAAAAACGCAGTTTAGATTTGCCTAATAAAAAACCAGCCTTTCATCTCTGCCTGAGAACCATGGACGCTGCTGTGAGAATCTGCTCTTGTATCACCTAATGCAAGATTATCTCGTCATAGCCGCCGAGTGCTCTGCGGCTGATAGGATAATTAAATTGTAGAATGTCCGTCGCGCGAGAACGCCACCATATCGGAGGGCTAATATCGAGCAGCTTTTGTGCCTTCCACAAGTAAACAGTGTGGTCCCTAGATACTAATGCTAGCAGGGTGCAAACTGGGTTCAATATAAATTCGTGATATCGGTCTAGACATCGCCAGCCTGTTTCTAAGTGGAGATATCCCAAGAGCAGAAGACGTGACTGATACCTGCCGAGGAGTGGGCAGAGATAGGCATTGTCGATTCGGGGGTCCATCACGATACGAGCGATGAGTTCGATTCAACTATAGTCTCCCCTAATCAGACCATATAGAAGGTAGTCGTTCTTTCTTGGCTCTGATCCAATCAAACCGAAAATCGGTGTGGCCACTGGCCATTTAAACGGGCGAGGCACTTGGGGACCGTTTGGTCCCATATTTGAATATCTTTATCAGTAGCATTGACACCGAGTTGACCAGTTGGAGAAATTCGGACGCAATGGATTTGAGCCGCACACGAGAGATGATCACCTTTCCTCTGGTGCTAGTGTCCCATAATATGATTGTACGGTTCCATGACCCACTGCCTAGGACTTGGATATCGCCGTCAGCGGCATCATCCAATTCATCCACAACGTCGGTGTGAGACGAACTAAAGGACTTGGGACGACTATTCCACTCTTAGCATCGCATACCAAAACCGCTCTCGCCAGCACTGAGTACTGACTGCCAGCATGTTGGAGTGGGCTATGTTGATTCTCAAACTGAATGCTGCTCGAGAAAGGATGGATTAGCGGAAACATGAAAATAACAATAACATAGAAACTTACTACCGCTCCCAAAGCCATTCGAGTGCCGAAAATCCTGGAAAATCTAAAAGGCAGAATAATTTAAGCTCCCTTGGCCCCCATTGAACACAAACAGACTACCTCACACGACCGTCCATACTGAACTTTAACCACCCATGGGTTTCTTCAGAGCAGTCGTCCACGATGATCCACGGCTTGAAGCACCTTCAAACTGTGCACGCTAACATCCCAGACAGCATCCTTCCAAGTTCCGGGAAACTCGAAGAGTCACTTTGGGAGCTTCGCAGAGTTCAGAGAAGGTCGCGCTGTACGGTAGTACAGAAGCAGCGCTGAATAACGCATTGGAAGTCGCATTTGCAGAGGGAGCCACGAAGAGTCTGCAGTGTGCACCTTGTCCGTTTGAGTTTCAGGAGCGTGGGCCTGGCCTCATTGCTGATTCAGTAATTTTCTTGTCTCGCACTGCGCAGTTGCGAAGCCACAGAAAAATATTCGTAATCTCGATGCCAGAGTTGTCTTGATGAAATTGAATGAGAAGATCGTTGCTTATGCAAAAAAAACATGGCTTTTAATCAAATAATTGAGCCCGCCATCGTCCACAACGAGCCCGCCTCCGTGCGGTGCATAACACTTGTGACAAGTATACTTGAGGTATACTCAAAAATAGTACGAGAACAAACATCGATCGGACTTCTAAATAAGTGGCGGCAAATCGGCAATTCGAACCGTAACCTATCGTCCACCATCAAGACTAGCGCTTACTAATACTTGCATTCAAATCAAATGACTCTTGCGGGCCCTGCCACGTGGCAGAATGGCAGAGTTCTGCCCACAACATTGTCCACCATAATTATTACCTTGCAACCGGCAAGGTCAATTTGGAGTGTTCTGCCCCGGGATCAGGAAAACCCTCTCTCTCTACAGTGTGAACAGGCAAACTCGGCAATATCCATAGGTGGCCAAACTGAGACCAGTTTTGAACTCCGAGAGAAGTCCGAAAACACTTTTACTAGTATATAGCAGACTAAGTAGGCGGTCACTTGTGACCAGATTCGCCATCGACATCGACTCTCATTGCAATATTTATTGTGCAATCTGGACGCAAGGGATTCGGAGACTAGCAACACTTATATTCCACTGCTGGGCACATGTCAGATCTCAGTCGCGGCGTCAAGTTCATCCGCCTTTCAGCTTCTTTGTATGTTGTGATCGCAGTCCTCTATACAACAAATCATATTCTGTCTCCACTACGAACATTTACGAGGTTGTACATGGCCTCCTACGATATAGCCGCTGTTCAAGTTCATCAAGATGCTGAGGTCGCTGGCATAACGTCTCAGGAAATGTTACTTTGGCCTGCATCCTCGTTTTTATCCGAACATATAACTGCCAGGGCAACAGACGGGATTCCAATGAGCGAAGATCTTTTTCTGTACAAGGCGTTCTCGCAGTCTATGCACCCTCTCAAAGTGGTCCCCTACTATTACAGGGCTTCAGGGACCTTCGAACAAAACGATATTACGATTACCACCCTCGTCACATTCAATCGATTCAAGGTCTTTTCCGAGCTTGTGACATACTACCAAGGTCTGCCCCTGTCTTACAATCGTTTGTGTTTTCAGTCTCCTCAAATTTTTTGGCCAAAGGTCCGATTTCTGCAACCGTCCACGTCAAACCTAGTGCAACACACGCCCTTCTGGATGCTTTGCATGACCTGTATGCGTCAACGCCCGCGATGTCAACCTACGTCGACATACACCTCGTTCTCACGCCCTTCGACCGTCAATTGAATACTTGGCGAAATGCTGCACGTCTCTTTGCTCGTACTGAATTTGTCATGATGCTCGACGTGGACTTTGCCATTTGCACCGACTTCCGTTCTGCCATCAGGGCTAGTTTAGATGTTAAGATTGGACAAATTCTCAAGGAGGGACATGCTGCTCTTGTGGTGCCTGCGTTCGAATATGTCAAACAGCAAGATGGTTTGGACCAGAAATATTTCCCTCGCGATAAACAGGTCTAGATGACGAGCGACATATTCTAGAAAGTTGCTGAATGGTACCGTTTTAGACATTACTCTCACTGGTCAAGGCGAAGAAGATCGATATGTTCCACCGCACCTGGGTTCCTGGCCATAACAGCACCGATTATCCGCGATTCTATTCCGCCGCCCCTGGTGAAGTTTACAAGGTCACGCAGTACCACCCCGCATACGAGCCTTATGTGATCTTCAGGAAGGAAGGGCCACCATGGTGCCAACCAATCTGAGTCAAAAATTTGTCTTGCTCTGTCTAATAGAATCTTTTCCAGGTGCGATGAACGCTTCATTGGATATGGAGGGAACAAAGCCGCTTGTCTCTACGAGATGTACCTCTCCGGCATGTCGTTTTATGTCCTTGCGGATCACTTCCTCGTGCACCAGAGTCACCCATACGAGGAGGAAGCGCGAAAACTTGAGGTATCTAATCTTCTTTTCTCGCAGCCAACAAAACTTAATATTAGGATCTGTATCAGCGCAAGAGTAACCGTAAGATATACCAGGATTTCAAGGAGGAAGTCTGTCTCCGGTTTGTTCTTAGGCTTATCTCCGACGCTGACGGACGATGATATCTGAGCACCACATCATCATTTTTCTTAGGTACTTGAAGCGTCACTACGATTCTGGAACGCTTAACACCAGCCACGGATACAATGTTCAAGAGGAATGCAAGAAAATCAGAGGCGTGTCAAAAATTGCTGCTATGGCGAGTTTCATGCTGGTGTTTGCATACCTTTGATGCATATTTCTGACGTTGCTTCAACAGATGGTAGAGGGTAGATTTTAGTAGGCGTGTCAGTAACGGACGGTCTTCTGCTTGCACCAAGCGAGGTTGAAACGTTACTGACAGGAATGACGTTAGAAATGATAGTCTGATATGCCTATGATGATTGTACCCAAATTTATGTGCCTTCAAGCTTGAGTGGAATGTGAGCGATCTCATGGTATGTCGATTAGTTATTTTAGTCTCATGTCCGAGTCCTCAGCACGTGTTAGATTAACGAAAGATAACAGCTTCCTGAGTCTTGTCCCCGCCACAAGGCTTGCGATAAGCAGCATAACTTGAAATGCTCCCCCGTGTGTTATTGTGTGGTCAGTTTCTGGTTTATCCGATGATCATCGGACCTTGATGTGTTTCAGGTGAAATTGAGTATGTCCAAGACGAGTTTAAGGAGATGTTTCATGGGATCGCCGAAGTTGTAGTAAGTCAGCTTCCCTTTCAATGCACCTCTAGCTTTATACGTCATCATCCCTGTTCCTCTTTAGCATCTGGTTTCAGAATCTCGTTCTCATTTCCTCTCCTCATTCGGGCCCGACGGGCCGTATGAAGGGACTGTCGCCTTGTACAGGCGCAACACATCTTCTAAAATCGTAGGGAAATTTGACGCACCATTAATCCACGCTCTAGCCGATACGAGCAAGGTCCGCTGGATCGCTCAGAATGGCAGTGGTTACGATGAAATCGACGTGCAAGCCTGCAAAGAACGAGGTAATGTCTACCCTCAGTCAGAATCATCTATCGCTAATGTGCATTCGCCCCAGGAATATTGGTGTCGAATACTCCGAGAGCGAACGAGGATGCTACTGCTACTACCACTTTATACCTTATGATATCGTGCCTGCGGCGCTTCTCGATGGCAGAACGCTCCCTTCGCTCTGGTACATGGAAGACACCCTGTAATGCAGCGCAAACTCACGACGTTACTGGGCGCACGCTTGGTATCTTGGGCTTGGGTGGCATCGGTCTGAGATTTGCTCACCTTGCGCACGCCTTTCCGATGCGCATCGTATACTTCTCACGAAGGAAGGCAGAATCCGTACCAGACTGGTGCAAATATGTCTCGAGCGTGGAGGAGCTGTGCAAGCAGGCTGACGTACTGAGTCTACACGTCCCTCTCAACCAATCCACAGCTGGTATGATTGGAGAGAAGGAGATCAGGACACTGCGACGGGGTAGTGTGCTTCTCAATACGTCACGAGGACGAATAGTGGACCAAGAGGCGATGATACGAGCACTGGATGACGGTCATGTAACACTTCTTCTATCGTCTTGTCGTCTTTGCTCACAACTTTCAGCTTTCATCAGTCGGCTTGGATGTATACCCCGATGAACCGCACGTAGATCCGCGCTTGTTGACCTTCCCGCAATGTACGCTTCTGCCTCATATTGGGGGAGAATCAGCAGAGTCATGGAGGACAAGAGAACTGCAGGCATTGGGAAACTTGAAAGCTTTTGTACTGGGTGGCATCGGGGAAGATATTGTCCCTGAGCTGAAGACAGGAATCGGCAACTCGACTATCTTGTAATCGCTAGCAGCAGGCTGGACAATGCATAGCATACAGGGAACAACTGCCTTCCCTCGTCTAATGATAGAATGCGGCTCGTATAATGGAGGAGAAGATCGATCACTGCAAGCCACACCATTCAGTCACAGAAGAATGCATTATAGCCTGGTTCGACAGCGTCAACGTCAATCACCATACTTCCCATGCCCCATTACAACTCATCTTTGTCGCATGTACCACTGGACCCTGATCACATGGCCACTCTCCAACCATACTCTCCCTCGATCAGGGCTCATTGGCACTGAGGGATCACACGAAAATGTGACTTTATCGAGGGAAGAGTTGCCAATGTACGTCGATACGGACAGTAAAAGCCTTCTTCGTACCGCAGAGAAGCTGTCAGTGTAACAAAAGCAAATTTCGATGTTACCGCACCATCTTGTTCCCGGTACGTACGGCGAGAACTATAGGCTATATACCAGCCCGCGGACACTACAGCAATACCTGCAGCACTCGCACTTTTTTACAGCATCAAGCAGGGAGCGAGGCAGAAGCTTGCTTACAGCGGACTTTGGAAACGCATCCTATACAGCATATGTCTGAATGGACCCGCGCGCTTGGTTATAACGTATTTCGCACTGGTCCATCATTTCCACACGCTGCTGTTTCATTGTATGCTGTACCATCCCACGTGTTCCCGCACGATGCGCCACGATAAGTATGTATTCGGTGAAATGAAGTCTAACATTTAATGAACTATAAGCATTGTCCGACGAAACTCGATTATTTGAAAGAGGGTTTTGGAAAAGCGTAGAAGATCTGTACGTCTGAAGGGACCCCAGTCGAAATTCTGACACTAAAGAACTAAAGAAAGAAAAGATACTATATAAGTTTTCTATTGGATAGCAATCTAGTGTTCATGAGCGTAAACAAGATGATCATCGAAGATTGAGGATGTCGAACGTACGCGCTGAGACAAACAGTCACTACACTCTGGTACTACGAAACACGGTGGAGAGGTTAAACGGTCTACGTCCTTGGGGCTACCAGATTCTGCTGATTTGGATATCTGTTGGGGTCTGGAGGTGGCCGAGATGGATTAGCAGTACTGGAAGCCTTGTCAACTACGCCAAGCAATCATCAGCAATATGCTAATACGTACGACTTCCGGATGTTGCTTGGTGGCTTGCTACTGCAATTGAAGTCAGTTCATCGCAACAGTTGATGGGGATGTATCTCGTACTCTTTATTTGCTTTCGGCGGGGCAGTAGCATATAACTTTTTTGGCGGTCCCCGGGTTTGGCCTTGGTCGCTGATATCGAACATCAATGAAATTTTGATAGTGCAGCCATTAAGATAGCATACCGTCCTCCACATAAGAGACTGGCAAGCGCTCTGAGCATATCGAAGTTGGGGGATCAGTAAGGCGGCTAGGGCTGAGTATATATATACGAAATAAACGCCCGGTATCTCACACTACCATTTGAAGTCTTTTGTGTTCGTACCTGTCACCAGCACAGGAGCATCACTGGATTTACAGCAGAAAGCGATGACTGTCCATATTGACCAGTGAATGCAGTACCTGTCGACATAGAATCAAAGCCGTAATTATACCTTGAACGAGTGTTTCCGAATCTCGTTCACAGAGGAAGACGCTTACTATTTCAGACTTGAGCGCTACAGAAATGATTAATGAGGGTCAGTTGATCACGGCCGTGACGAAATGATCGCCCTGGACCGCGACATGTGATCATGCGATCAAAGATAGAACCTTGTGCTAACGTCATTCAGCACAGCCAAAAACACATCGCAGGTACGACCAAAGTATCATTCTCCCAATTTTCAGAAGAAGTCCGGATCTATGTAGTTGGCTGTGAGTGCTAGTGCTGATTTATCACCTATTGCTGTGACTTCTGCTTCAATATCTCGGTGGTACAGATTTAGCAATAGCCGCTGTATATGATGAACAACGAGCACGAATCAATTACGACTGAGTACTGACCTTTGATCCGACCTATTCAGTTTTGGGTGTGAATAACCTTATGAGAGTGGCGGAACGACGACGACTTGCAATTGCGTTCCGAGGTCCCACGGCCTCTAGAGAAAATATGTCTATGAACGTAGAGGACGCGCTTAAAGAACATCTTCCGTGACGTATACATATAGTCTAGAACGACGTTTAACTCAGTCGGAGCTACAAGAAGCATGTTGATTTTGCTGTGCGACGAACCACAGGACCTGCCACAATCAATGTAGAAGTATCTGCAAAGTACAGGCTGCGTCACTGCTTTCTATTGTGTTCCAGAAACCGGACAACGTACTCTTCCTGTATCACCCGGGAACTATGTCACACGAGGATGAAGGGTAGGCCTACCCTCCCGGATATGAACAATGAAAGACTGCCGATTGCTCTGAGCGGTGCTGAAGCTTAAGCGCCTGTGATACTGCATGTGGTAGGTTTACTTATCAGCCTTCCGTGACTCTTTTTGTTCGGGTGTTCTGGATGTACGTATGATTGCTGTACTTGGTTATATGCAGGGCCGAAGAGGGTTCTTGGGCACCGCTACTAGTGCGACACTGGACGTACAGCAGAATTGAATAGGACCTGCTGTTCGCATGTCACAGATACAGACAGAAATGTCTATTACTTTGATAAACCAGACCCTAAATTCATTTGACCAAAGTCAGAGAGATAAGCTCAGGCAAACAAGGATATGACAAGTACTCCGCCTCGTATCATGGTCTGGGTAAAATAGCGCCCGGGTGAATAAATAGTTGTGGACCCTGAGGCTCCCGCTCCCGAACAACTGGAAGATCGGCAGTCCTCCGAGAAGACCAAGCGTGGTAGAGCAGAGTCTGGAACTCTTGTTCTCCAAAATCCATGTGACTCGATGGGTCCGGAACTCCGAGTCGAACTTCCAGGCCAAGTACAAATCTTCCAAGTCGAGGCGGACTAGGACCTCGATCAGGGCGACCATCGATGCCGTTTTGCACCACATAAAGACAGGGCAGCACATTCTTCAGACGCCTCGAACAAATCTGCCTAGACTCGTCTGGACTGACTTTGAATTTGAATCGACAGTCCTTTCGCGGCTGCAGATGCGTTCCAGTACAGGCTGTGAAAGGTTTAATAAAGGACTCGAAGACTTGAACATATACACAGAGTGACTTAGAGTTGCAACTTGAAGTTGGAGCTCATTGTGTCTCAACATAGCCACGTGGTCCGTTTCCTCACAGCCTCGTGTGCATCTCATTCCCAAGCCACATCGTCTGCATATGGCGGTGAATATATTTCTCATCATTCTTCCGTTCCACACTAGTACTGATCTCATAGCTTTCTTCAGAATCATGACAATCCATTTCAAGCCGTTTTCAATGCCTATTGTCGACTCCCACACGACGAGCTCGTGCTTTTCCTCAAAGTTCGCAACCTGCCAACATCGGGCGCGGACATAGAGCTTGCATCCAGATTAGCCCAGCACGATTTCCACACCTATCATTTTCCAACGATCTCTAGTGATGCGCCAACATCTCTCATGGACAAAGGGAAAGATACGAAGACCACAGAACGTCCTGTAGATCTACCCGTCGAAGTTCTGGCTGAGATCTTTGATCATCTTGGTGATTGGGAGCTTTCTCGGGCATTGGGCATTCCTACTTCCTTGTCTCCTCCTAGCGATTGGAGCAACCCTGCACCCATCGACCTCTCTATGCTCACGGGTTGCGTCCCTCTCATCCGTGCAGCAGACCCTGCGGCTAATCCCCCTTCAAGCCACGGCGCCATTGCGTCCGTGCGATTTGGTTACGTCAATGTGCTGGAATTTTTCGTTACACAATACCGCCCCGTATTCTTGTCTATCTTCAAAGATGATTTGATCCCTTTTCACGCATCAAAGCACGGTCGCATAGACGTGCTGTGGTGGTGGAAACATGGCTTCGAGCAACATCCAGATTTAGTAAATCCTCCCAAACCTGGGTCTATTGCTCGTGCCATCGATAGAGCCTCTCGTAGTGGCCAAGTAGAGTCTCTGGACTGGTGGGTGACTTCTGGGCTCCCGCTGGACTACACAGAGGCTGCTCTTGAAGGCGCTAGCGCGAAAAATCGCATTGATGTCCTGGAGTGGTGGAAGTACCAGCATCTCGCCAATAATCTGCCCTTGAAGGTCGGGCGTGTCATGGAATTAGCAAGTCAAGCGGGGCATGTGGATACCCTTAAGTGGTGGGCGACGTCACAGCTGGAGTATACGTATGACCGTCATGTCATGCACCATGCTAGCTGTGTGGGGAAAGTGGAGGTTCTGCAGTGGTGGCTTGGAAGCGGGCTACAGTTTATTTTTGACCAGGATGTGCTGACCGGTGCAACACGGCATAACCGAAGCGAAGTGCTGGAGTGGTGGGATAAGAGTGGGTTACCAATTCAATATCGTATGTGCGATATCGAAGAAGCGCTTGAGGATGCGATTGGCGGTGGGGACAAAGCAAGGAGGTGGTGGAAGAATAAGGGTGTGGATTTTAATGCAAACGACAAGGAGTGGATGAAGCTGCAAAATTTGAACTAGCTGGCGTTTTTCTAGAGTCATTCACGATACTCAAGGTAATATTCATGTACTGGCAAGCCATACCATATTCACTTACGACATAAACGCTTCGAGACTGTCATTTTTTTTGTACGTGTTGAGTCTGTTGTTCCGGATTCGTTGTGTAGGTCCAATTGTGCGAACACACAGAGCTAACTGTAATCCATAAATTATGCGTGCCAGAGATACCGATAACCACTGTAGAACTAACGACACGTCGGCTTGGTGTACCTCTCCCCAGTGTTGTCACTGGGCATGTAAATGCCTAAATGCGGAGCCATTAAAAACATGAATCTTGAAGCAGTCGGAGTGGACATACCGTCCCAGAACTTTGTTCATCCGGAACATATCGACCTTTTCAGTACCAAAGACAGCTCGCATGTTGTCGTCGCACATGATCTCACGTCTGTTGGAGGGGTTTTGAAGTTCATGGCCACGGATATACTCCCATAGTCTCTTCACGACTTGGGGGCGCGAAAGCTTGTCCACGCCAACAACCACTGATAGAGATTCGCTGTAAAACGAAGAAAAGATGAGGATATCGCACGGTAATAAAAGGCATAGAACAGGGGCATTTGAAGCACCTGAGAATATATTCCTTCGCGAAACCTCCTCTTGCACCTCCACTGCGTTTCTTCTTCGGCTTCCCCTCATCTTCACCATCGTCCTCAGCACCAGAATCAACCACAGCTGCACTCTTCTTCGTCTTACGTTTCTTGGGCGTGGCAGATACGCCGTTTGATGCGCCACGCCGCGACCGGGAGTTAAGTTCTGATGCAAGTTTCCTGGCCAACTCAGCATCAGCCTCCTCGACACTTTTCGCAGCACCCTTCTTTTTCTTCGTTGGCACTTTGACATCCTCCTCCTCTGATGCTTCTCCGTCGTGCTCCTCTACAGCGTCATCTTGGTCCTCCGTATCCTCTCCTTGTTCTTCCTGTTCCGTGCCTTCATCTGTCCCTTCCTCGCGTTTCCTCTTCGATTCGTCTGTTTGTGCTTGCCGACTAACGACCTCATAGATACTCGAAATCATAGCGTCCACCTCCGTCCTTCGTTCCTTCAGTCCTCGAGCGGTCAGGCCCAACACGGCGTCCTCCAGTAACTTCTGCCGAACTCCCTTCGCGCTGATGGTGCTCAAATCAACACCTGGAGCAGTGAGGATGTGCGTAATGGGGCCTTCGAGATCTTCTAGGTTGAAGCTCATAGTGGCAATGGTGCCGCTGGGTGCCAGCTCAGGCGTCGTAAAGGTGAACCACTGCTCGAGGTTTGAAAGGGGGTCTAATCACAAGACCGAGAAGCGCAAACTTGTAGATATGCTTGAGTTATGCCCGACTTTACAGTGATTCCCAGGCTGACGTTTATCTCGAATCTCGACACTTCAACAACCCGCGGTGCTCGCACAAGGGGCTGGCTAGCCAAATATCCACAAATAAGGTGGCAGCGAGGTTTCAAATCGGATCTAGTGACCCAAAGTTACGTTTTGATGTGCTGTCACGGCTATATACTTGCAACCATAGTACAGAACGTGTGATATCATGCGCTAATGCGCGATGTTCCATTCTTGCCGGGCTGGATCGCCTGGTGGCGGGAACAACCCTAAATCTCTCTGACCCTCACGGTCTTGCTGCGGTTCTTGTTCCTGCTCTCTAGTTCTACGCACGATACGCGTGCGGACGTAGATCAGGAGCGCAACAAGACCACAGAGAGCCACCAGTAACAACGTCTCCGTAAACTCGTCTACTTCTTCTTGCCTTTGGTGTCCACCACGAATAGCAGCTTCGAAATAATCCTCGGGACCGAAGTCAGTGTCCCTTTCGTTTTCCGCGTTCCTTCTCTCTCGTGCCCACTGTGTTGGAGGATAAGAAAGCGCGTGGCGAAATGATAATAGAGGAAATGCTCACTTGGTATAGATCATCTTCCTCCTCAGCAGCTGCTGTACGAGCGGCTTCGCCCTGCCTTCGTCTGCGGAAATCTTCGCTGGCTTTGCCTATATACCACTTCCCATCATCCTCAGACTCTTCGACAGCCCTCTCCTCGTGAGGGGCAGGTTGAGCACCGCCATCTTTTTGAGAAGTGTCTTGGGAACCACTATCTATTTCCTGTTTCAAGCGAGCCCTTTCTGCTACAGACACTGCAAGCACATTAGCCAAGATTGTGAATTATGGTGAGACGCGCCGCACTTTTGTCTGCATCATATTTCCACAAATTAAGACCATCCTTGCCACCCTGAAGAGTGTACCAGAGACTGCGACCATACAACTTCACGAGGGAGAGTAGCACAGGCAAGTATGCCTCGCTATTCGTCTCGACCGCCATATCATAATGCCTCTTAGCAAGATGGAAATCCTGTCAAGGATGTTCATGAACCACGAGTAACATCCAAGGGTCAAAATTCTCACCTGGGATACGCCAATACCATTCTCATACATCCAGCCTAGATTCCACATCGCCAGCGCACTGAGCTGCGTATCGGCAGCGCTCTGATAATATTTGGCCGCTTTTTCCCATCTAAGTGCCTCGGGTTCATCGGGGACACCAAGACCGTGGTAATAGTAGTCACCAACTTTGACTAGTGCATCAATATTTCGTTGGGCAGCGGAACGCGTCCACTGAGTGAGGGCGAGGAGAGCGGTATCATTGGATGCCTCGATAGGGGCGAACCGTGTGAGACGAAGCATGCTCCGATCTGTAAATAGATCAGGTTGCGAGGGCCTTCAACTTTCATTTGAGCTTACCTTGGTCTAGAACATAAGCGAGATTATTTTGTGCCATTTCGGATCCTCTTTCTGCCGCAACCCACCATTTAAGGATCGCAATTTCCTTGCCACGCTCGGTGCCGCTATACCAGGCAGCTTCGGCATCTGTCAGGAGATCATCATCCCAAACTCCCCGTTCAGCGACAAGTTTGAAGAAGGAAACCGCAGAAGCGCAAAAGCCTGCTGCGAAACCTTCATTTGCAATACGCATGTTTAGGGTGTGAATCTTCGCAAGGTAAAAGTGGGCCTCGAACGTCGAGCCAAAGCGTACTGCAGCTTCAAAGTACGTGATAGCAAGCTTGAATTCGCCGCGATCTGTATGTTGTTGAGCAAATACAAGCGTTCGTTTGAGGAAATATAGGCTCACGATAGTTGTACTTTCCAAGATTGACGTGAGCTTCTGCGAGTTCCTGACCTGCGGCCCTAGTGAAGTGTACAAGAGCTGTCTTCATATCCTGGCGTCCGGACACTAGACCATCTCTCCACATGACACCCAATAGATTGTGGCATTCTCTGTCCTCAAACTCGGCCCCTCGTTCAAACCACATCATGGCCATCGCGTAGTCCTGCTTCACACCTTCGCCCCGGAGATACATCCGCCCGAGATATGCCGCGCTCTTTGGTGCGAATCCAGGATGCTTGACGTTTTCAGCCTTGTAACCAGGTGCATTATGCTGTAAGGGGTTCGTAGGGTCACGAGGCCAAATCTGCCGTGCGATCTGGAGGAAGTAAAACTGAGCTTGATGGAAGTCCTGGGGGACGCGTCCAACCCCCTCCGAGCCAGAACCAATACCACCCGCAGAAGAGTAGATGCTACCCTGGTAATAGATCTTCCCCAACTTGTACGCAAAGTCTGTTTCTCCTCTGTCGGCGTTGAACTAAACTTACATAAGTAGAAAGAATGACATGGTAGATGAAAAAAGCGCACGATGTAGTACTCGAGAACGTCATCCCACGTCTCGCCAGCAGTCTGTGCTAGGCCAGCCTTGACAGCGGGCCTAACAACGTTCAAGCCGGTAGATGCAACACTGGCGCCCGGCCCGAACACACCCCCATCTAAATCAGACAACCGCGTTGCAGTCTGCGGAAGGGTCTGGCCACCAGGGGGACCAGACAGGAACATTGACATCGCTAGGATGCTTTGTAAGAACTTTGCAGACTCAAAAACTATTGTTCATTCACCTTCATCTGCAGCAGACTCATACCATTCGACTGCGCGTCCGCAGTCTTCAACTGTACTGATGCCGCTCCAGTATCGATACCCCAGAGCCATTTGTGCACCTTTGTGACCCCCCTGAGCAGCAAATGTATAATATAATAATGCTTGGGCTTGGTCGATGGGAACGACATCTGCATAACCTGTTGCATGGAAGAATGCGAGAAGAGCTTGCGATGAAGCGTTGCCTGTCAGTGCAGCATGGTGCAAGAGCGAATCATATGCAAGTTTAGGATCGGACGGAAAATGGGAGCTCGGAGGGAACTAGTCACATAAGTTAGCACGTTAAGGTTTGGAACACGTGGAAGCGAGGCCTACCAGAGATATATACCCAAGCGTAAAAAGCGCATCCAGATTCCCTAGTTCAGCAGAATGTTGCAGCAGATCCACCACCTTTATTGCCTTTCCACGCATCTCCTCGTCCCTTCTCCTCGCACCACTTCCACTGGGTCCACCGAACAGACGGAAAATAAAGAATTGTTGACGAAGTTTTAGTGCTATACGGATTGCACTTCCTAGAGGGCCTTGGCCTTGTGGATTGGGAAGGAGCGCAGATAGAAGAGAAGGTGTTGTTGTAGTTGGTTGGGAGAATACGTCGTGGGTATGAGATGGCGGATGTGCGGTGAGGTTAGAAAGTGTGAATAGAGCAGATTTGTACGCTCTTGTCGCTGTGTGATATGTGAGATTCCTGAAGCGCTGAAGCAGACCCTGCTCACCCTCTGCATCCTGGTCGAAATCTGGTTCCGAATATACGGTAGCCTATACAAGAATGAGCACTGTCCAAACACGGGGATATCTTGAATCTGCCTGCATACGTCATGTGGGACTTGGGCATTTTGTTGTACACTGAACTCCAGCTCTGACTGGGTGCTCTCTATATTATCCTAAAGAACACGTTAGTATTCATGACCGCGCAACCATCATAACACTGACGGTTTGAGGCTGGGCTGAGGCAGAGAATGCAGCGAGCGCCACCAAGCCAAAGGCTAACCACGTTGCCCGCCTTGAACTTGCATTTTTTCGAGCGCTCATGGCTTCATGAATGGCTGTAGCTTATAGGAATCCTGAAAGCCGTATTAGTAATTGTCACTTGGTCGAACGAGCTACAAGTTACCGCGTTCTTCCAGCGGAACCTGGAAATGCCACGTTTGCAAGCAATTACTTTGATCTGATAAGATAACTCTGTGGATGCTTGTGTACTACGGACTCCAAGTCAGTACTCACTCCACGCCATTACATCAAGACTTGTCCCACTTCCACCCATCTTCTTTGGAGATCGCGGTGTCAGCCAGGTAAAAGGATGTATACCTCGGAGTCTGCAGAGAAGTTTGGCAGGCAGACGATAACCATGAGCGCTCGAGCACTGAACAACACGCAACGCTGGGGAGGCGGCCAACAAGCCACCGCTCTTCGACATCACAGAAGAAGTCTCCTGATACGTTAACAACGGATGTATGCTACATAGCTTTTGCTATTTCGCAGCTGAAGTAACGTTGAATTTGGGTCAGTATGACTCAGAGTATCAGGCCGTGCAGCATTAATTATGGCCTGTTCTGCATGCCCAAGTCGCGTGTAATACACGAGTTAGTACATGATCCCTCAAATTCACCCAACTGACAATATACAACAGAACTCTGGCATCGCGATCTCCCCCTGAGTCATTTGCCTCCTTCAGAGACCGCGACGCCAGCATCAAACATACAAACCTAATGTTTGAGCGGAGATTTGATCGCCAGTAGCCGCCACAACCTATACTCGTAACGAGTCTGGCTATTCAGTTTGAGATGGAGCATCGTGGCAGTATACGTAGGCTGGCCTCAAGCCTAGCCGCGACCACGAGCGGTCAACGTGTTGCTGGCGGTCCTGAATGCATGGAAGACACGAACTTCAAGCACTCCCGAAAAAAATCATATCTGGGATAAATTCGGAAACATTATGCATATGTACGTGGCAGCCAGTACTATCTCTTGTCACATTGATGACGGGTGCATGCTGCATATTTTGGCTTACCCGTGGCTCAAGTAAAGTAGTATGTCGCTTGCACAAATCGGGACGGGCAGTCTCTAGCCTCCACCTGGGCCTGTTCTTCATGTCCGAACAGCGATTAAATTTACACAGTCACCAAGGCCAAAGCAATCACAAACTATAGCTTGTAGGGGGTGCAGTAAAAGCGTGTTACTAATAGAATATCCATTCATTCACCTCTACCTCTACAAGCCTTGAGCCTGGACGTTGTACGAACATTGAAATTGGTGCAGGAGCTTAATACTCGCCACTGGAGTGACCAAGAATATCCTTGCAGTGTGGAGTGGTAGGGAGTGGTGACCACAACATACTAGCGGCTAAACGCCGAGGCCTCCCTGACGCGGAGGAAATTCAGTTCAATGCAAGTCACTGATGAGCCCGGTGTACTTCTGTAGGATATATGAAAAGAGAAGCAATGCGGTGATGTGTCAAATGGGAATAGGTCGGACATGCTTGAAGCAGGTGGAAAATAAAAATAACAACCCTACAAAAGAATAACGAAAAGATCCCATGCATCTCAGGCTACTAGCCTGATACCGGTACTATCCCATGCGCCTGCACTCGTACAGCATACCATAATGGCCCCAGACAGAATGCGCGCCAGCTGAAAGAACTGGGCTCTATGGATCCACTCGACAGTCGGTGAGCAGAGGAATGGAATTTTCAAGCATAATTAAAACGCTTACAACTCTACTTAATGTAACTGGTTCTTATTCTTTTTACAAAGACACTCTACTTTGGATACCGTATGCAGCATATGCGGAGATCTAGAAAGGGCCGGATACCCTCGCTTCCACTGGCTTGGAAGCTCTAATTCGTGTGTGCGAGCAGCTCTTTCAAAGTGGTGTGTTGAAACAACTCATTCATACAGTAAAGCGGAAAGATGCAAAGCAGGAAAAAGCGATAGGGAGATCGAAAGCACCCTGACGACTGTGAGCAGTCATCACATCTCTCCTTTGCCTTCAATTTGCCTACAAGCTGCTATCTTCGACTAGCGCTGCAAATGATTCAATCCTTGCTGAAACTGTCATTTTGGTATAAACATGATTCCAGGATTTAAGCGACTTGTAGTTGGGGGCGGTCACCGGTTGTCGCGTAATGGCATTCTCAAGTACATAGTACAGGACTCGAGTTTGAGACTCGGAGAAGGTGCGTCAGCGGGAACCTTGGGAAATTGTCCGTCAGACCAGGAGGTGAGTTTCCGTAAAGTCCCTATTTTCACAAGACAAAATTAGTGCCAGTGACTATGGAATTCGTGAAGCACTCACTACTACGACTACAGCACAAAATTTTCGAGGTGTGCAAGACTGGTCTCACCTTGTGCTCTGATCCCGGGTACCAGAGTTCACGATTTAGCGAGGTACTGCTATTTGCAGAAAGGGGAAACATGGAAAACATCGCGTAGCCAAATTCATGGCATATTGACATTTAAATCCGCTGCCGAGATATCTTGCGGAACAGGAGAGTCGGATGACTCGTTACTTTCATCTCCCGCCAAATGAGAAATTTCGAGGGCGTGAACGATGCTGGAAACCTCGCCGCCTTCAGTGGAGTCAAATAGATCTGCTATATTGGCCTGACTGTACGAGACACCACTTTATTCATATCACGGATTGTAGCAATCAGAAAACGAGTGCACCTGCTCGTGTGGCTGCGCCGCCAGAAATAGTAGTGTGTTTGGCCGTCGCAGGGATGAGCTTATAGACATGCTCAAGCTCGCTGTCGACGGCCAAGAGCGCCTTGCCTTTTCCTGCACCCGGTTGACACTGTCCGATTGTCACGAAGGATGGAGTGACACGCTTCTTCATAATCTGTCTGGATCAATTAAGTATATTTGTAAGGTAATGACAAGGGCAGAAAAATGTCTATACCGCTGAAAACGACGCGCAAAGAAAAGACGAATGATTACATATGACTGGTCCAATTGAGCTGACAGTGCCATGAAGGAAGGATGTTCTTGCCTGCAGCGAGGAATAAGAAACAATAAGGCGAAAATGCAACCAATTATATTCTCGTTCGGTAAAGGATGATTGACGAACGAAGTATTGAGGAGGCTGTGACTGCTCCCGGATTCACTCACCGCCAAGAGATAACAAAGTGAACCCTGCGGAAGAGGAATATCAATATCCATTATAGGTGGCACTGCATGGATAGGCTGGCAAGTCCGTAGTGTAGAGAAGCCTTGAAGGTGACGGGACCATACTTTGACCAAGGACATCGCTATTGACATTAGCGTGGCTTGAGGCTGAAAAATGGCAGAGGTTACAGAAGCGGACCATTGCGGTCAACATCTGAATGTGGGGCTTCGACGAGAGGGAGGGTTGTGCTCGAGCCAAAGGTGATATCAATGGAACAGGGTGCACAGTAACTGTCGAGTCGATGGTGAAAGAGACAGGGTGAAGAGGGAATCACAAGATATGAAGCGTATCTCGTACAAGATGGACGTGAACTCCAATCATCATGTAAATGTGGGAGGTGGTGCGAACAGCTACTTTACCGAGCACCAATCCTCGTGCACTACGTCCCCCTTGAACTGCATGATATCAAGTACGAGTCTTCCTTGACAGCAGAGGTCAAGAAGCTATACAAGCGTGCGGAGAGCATGTAGTAAGTAAGACATCACACGGGGAAATCATGGAATTCTACTAAAGAGCAACTAAAGACACAAGGGAAACTGACAAAATATTACATACAGGCGCTGATCGTACATTTCTCGGTGTGCGGGAACTTCGAAGTGTTCGTTTTCTCACGGTTGCTCACTTCAAGCTTCAATATTTCAAGATTCAATGCCACCCGGGACGATTCAATGAAAGTCCCACTCACAAATTCTTGTTGATCAGACTGATGGACGGGCTGGTCACCAGTCTATGATCTAAATAATTGCAGTGATCAATATTCTCCTCTATTATATATACGAAGGCAGCTGTTACTTCTATGCTATGCCTTGTCACGAACTCCAACCTAGGTAGTCGAGTTGCCGATCTCCGTCTTCAGCTCAGGGACAACATCTTCCCCAACGCCACCCAATACAAAAGCTCTCAAGTTTCCCAATGCTTGCAGTTCTCTTGTTCTGTTTGACTCTGCTGACTCTCCCCCAACATGCGGCAGAAGCACACATCGTGGGAAGGTCAATAAGCGCGGATCTACGTGCGGTTCATCAGGGTATACATCCAAGCCGACTGATGAAAGCTGAAAGTCGTGAGCAAAGACGACAAGACGATAGAAGAAGTGTTACATGACCGTCCTCCAGTGCTCGTATCATCGCCTCTTGGTCCACTATTCGTCCTCGTGACGTATTGAGAAGCACACTTCCTCGTCGCAGGGTTCTGATCTCCTTCTCTCCAATCATACCAGCCGTGGATTGGCTGAGAGAGACATGTATGCTCAGTACGTCAGCTTGCTTGCAGAGCTCCTCCACGCTCGAGACATATTCGCACCAGTCTGGTACGGATTCTGCCTTCCTTCGTGAGAAGTATACGATGCGCATCGGAAAGGCGTGCGCAAGGTGAGCGAATCTCAGACCAATGCGACCTAAGCCAAAGATACCAAGCGTGCGCCCGGTAACGTCATGGGTTTGTGCTGGATTAAAGAGTGTCCTCCATATACCAGAGCGAAGGGAGCGTTCGGCCATCGAGAAATGTCGTAGGCACGATAGCATAAGGTATAAAGTGGCAGTGGCAGTGGCATCCTCATTCGCTCCTGGAGTATTCGACACCATTATTCCTGGACAAACACACATTAGTAAAACTTGGTTCTAATCGAAAGCGGATATTACCTCGTTCTTTGCAGGCTTGCACGTCGATTGCATCGTAACCACTGCTACTCTGAGCGATCCAGCGGACCTGGCTTGTATCGGCTAGAGCGTAGATTAATGGTGCGTCAAATTTCCCTATGACTTTAGAAGATCCGGTGAGCCTGTACAAGGCGACAGTCCCTTCATATGGCCCACCGGGCCCGAATGAGGAGAGGAAATGAGAACGAGATTTTGAAACCAGATGCTAAAGAGGAGAAGTGATAATGACGCATAAAGCTAGAGGTGCGTTGAAAGGGAAGTTAACTTACTATGACTTCGGCGATCCCATGAAACATCTCCTTCAACTCATCCTGGACACACTCAATCTCACCTGAAACACATGAGTCAGAGTCCGGATGATCATCGGATAAAACTAGACACCAACCACACAATAACACGCGGGGGAGCATTTCAGGTTATGCTGCTTATCGCAAGCCTCGTGGCGGAGGACAAGACCCAGGAAGCTGTTATCTTTCGTTAATCCAACACGTGCTGAGGACATGAGACTAAAATAACCGATGGACATACCACGAGGTCGCTCATATTCCACTCGCATAATTAAAAGCTTGAAGGTAAACAAATTTGGGCAAAATCGTCACAGGCACATCAGACTATCACTTTTAACGTCATTTCTGTCAGTAACAATTCAACCTCGTTTGGTACAAGCAGAAGACCGCTCATTACTGACACTCCTACTAAAATCCACTCTCCGTCATCTGTCGAAGTAACGTCAGACACATAGATCGAAGGTATGCAAACACCAGCATGAAACTTGCCAGAGCAGCACGTAAGGCTCGTATGCGAGGTGGTACGGCGTGACCTTGTAAACTTCACCAGGGGCGGCGGAATAGAATCGCGGACAATCGGTGCTGTTATGGCCAGGAACCCAGGTGCGGTGGAACACATCGATCTTCTTCGCCTTGACCAGCGAGAGTAATGTCTGAAACAGTATCATTCAGTAACTTCCTGGAATATGTCGCTGGTCATTTAGACCTTTTTATCGCGAGGAAAATATTTCTGGTCTGGACCATCATGCTTTTGACATGTTCGAACGCATGCACCACAAGAGCAGCAGGTCCCTCCTTAAGATTGGGCACGCATCTAGACTGTCCCTGATGGCAGAACGGACATTGGTGCAAATGGCAAAGTCAACGTTAAGTACCATGACAGATTCGGTGCCGGAAAAGAGACGCGCAACATTTCGCCAAGTTTGAGGTGTAGGTCGACGTAGGTTGACGTCGCGGGTGTTGACGCATACAGGTCATGCAAAGCATCCAGAAGGGCGTGTGTTGCACTAGGTTCGACATGAACAGTTGCAGAAATCGGACCTTTGACAACAAAAAATGAGGAAAGATTGTGAAAACACAAACGATCTCAAGACCTTGGTAAGTTGTATGTGCAGATGGATAACAATGAGGACGCAGGCCAAAGTAATACTTCCTGATATAAGTTTTGCCAGCGACATTGGCATCTTGATGGACCTGGATAGCGGCTGTATCGTGGGCCAAGTTTGCAAATGTCTGTAGCGGAGACTGAATATAATTTGTTGTATGGAGGACCGCGATCGCGACATACAAAGAAGCTGCCAGACGGATAAACTTGAGGTCACGATCGAAATCTGGCCAAGCAGTGGAATATAAGTGTTGCTAGTCTCCGAGTTCCTTGCATGCAGATTGCGCAATAATCAGCGTAAAATTGATTCAACTTCTGGAGGAACTAGAACGGTTAAACGTCACGTGATGCGTGTCGCTTGAGATCAATTTGTAAAATTTTGTCGTCTTTTCTTCAAACGCACTCAAGTCAAATTGCAGACCAGGCTTATCTATCAGGCTGGTCTGCGCCAAAGCAGGGCGGACATGAACGCTTGCACATCTTAGTGCTTCTGCTTTTTTCTTCCGCTTTCTCTAGGAGTTGAAAGCAGGCCGGTGGTTCATACAAACATCTCTTCATAATACCGTCTGTTAGCAGTGTATGTATCTAGCTGGATAATAACATTAATGGCCGCGGAACTGCTGTGCTCACTGATTTTCATGTAATCTAAGATGCCATCGGTGGATGCAACAATGGCGCCCAGCTCGAACACACCCCCATCTAGATCGGACAACCGCGTTGCGGTCTGCGGAAGGGTCTGGCCACCAGGAGGACCAGACAGGAACATTGACATCGCTAGGATGCTTTGTAAGAACTTTGCAGACTCAAAACTATTGTTCACTCACCTTCATCTGCAGCAGCCTCGTACCATTCGACTGCGCGCCCGCAGTCTTTAACTGTGCTGATACCGCTCCAGTACCGATACCCCAGAGCCATTTGTGCGCTCTTGTGACCCCCCTGAGCAGCAAATGTACAATATAATAATGCTTGGGCTTGGTCGATGGGAACGACATCTGCATAACCTGTTGCATGGAAGAAGGCGAGAAGAGCTTGCGATGAAGCGTTGCCTGTCAGTGCAGCATGGTGCAAGAGCGAATCATATGCAAGTTTAGGATCGGACGGGAAATGGGAGCTCGGAGGGAACTAGTCACATAAGTTAGCACGTTGAGTTTTGGAACACGTAGAAGCGAGGCCTACCAAAGATATATACCCAAGCGTAAAAAGTGCATCCAGATTCCTAGTTCAGCAGAATGTTGCAGCAGATCCACCACCTTTATTGCCTTTCCACGCATCTCCTCGTCCCTTCTCCTCGCACCACTTCCACTGGGTCCACCGAACAGACGGAAAATAAAGAATTGTTGACGAAGTCTTAGTTCTATACGGATTGCGCTTCCTAGAGGGCCTTGGCCTTGTGGATTGGGAAGGAGCGCAGATAGAAGAGAGAGTGTTGTTGTAGTTGGTTGGGAGAATACGTTGTGGGTATGAGATGGCGGATGTGCGGTGAGGTTAGAAAGTGTGAATAGAGCAGATTTGTATGCTCTTGTCGCTGTGTGATATGTTAGATCCCTGAAGCGCTGAAGGAGACCCTGCTCACCCTCTGCATCCTGGTCGAAACCTGGTTCCGAATACACGGTAGCCTATACAAGAACGAGCACTGTCCAAACACGGGGATATCTTGAATCTGCCTGCATACGTCATGTGGGACTTGGGCATTTTGTTGCACACTGAACTCCAGCTCCGACTGGGTGCTCTCTATATTATCCTAAAGAACACGTTAGTATTCATGACCGTGCAGCCATCATAACACTGACTGTATGAGGTTGGGCTGAGGCAGAGAATGCAGCGAGCGCCACCAAGCCAAAGGCTAACCACGTTGCCCGCCTTGAACTTGCATTTTTTCGAGCGCTCATGGCTTCATGAATGGCTGTAGCTTATAGGAATCCTGAAAGCCGTATTAGTAATTGTCACTTTGTCGAACGAGCTACAAGAAGTTACCGCGTTCTCCCAGCGGAACCTGGAAATGCCACGTTTCCAAGCAATTGCTGCACATACCTTAAATCATCTGATAAGATAATTAGCTTGGAGACGCAGACTCAGTACTCATCACACCACTTGCCCAGCAAACTCATTCCATTTCCACCTATCTTCTTTAAAGATCGCGATGCCAGCCAAGTACAGATACTCACCGAGTCTGGACAGAAATTTGGCAAGCAGACGATAACCACGAGTACTGAATAAAATGCAATGCTGCACTCATCACAGAAGTCTCTTGAAGTGACTTTGGCTATTCGGCGGCTCAAGTAACGTTGAACTTGGGTCGGCATGACTTGAGAGCAATGATTAGGCTGTGCCACATTAATCATGGCCTGTTCTGCATGCCTAAGTCGCGTGTAATACAAGTTAGTCCAAGTAACGACATACAGCAGAGCTCCGGCTTCATTCGATCTCCCCCTGCCTCCCTTAGAGACCGCGACGCCAGTATCAAGTATGCAAACCTGAAATTCAAACAGAGATTTGGCCGCAGCAGGCGCTGCGACATGACCAGTCCGACTACGCGTCAACCTGAGACGTGAGCATGCTTGGTAGTATACGTCAGGCTTGTCACGAGCCTAATCACAACCATGAGCGGTCAACGTGTCGCTGGTGGCCCTGAATATATGAAAGACACGAACTTGGAGCACCCCCGAAGATAAATGCAGTGGCGGCCAATAACATCTCTTGCCACATTGATAACGGATGCATGCTGCACATATGTGGCTACCTCGTGGCTCAAGCAATGGTCGCTTGCGTTGGGTCGAGCAGTCTAAACCTGTTGTTCATGTCCAAACAGCGTTTAGTGTTTCGAAAACGATATTCATGCTACTTATCAACAAGGCCAAATCAATTATTGGCTATTTGTGGGCCAGGGACAGCCAGGTATAAGTAAAAACGTTTAAGGAACGACTATGCTCACATAAGCTCAGGTCTTTCAAGAATAGAACATCACATGACATAATTAGCGCAATTGAAATTTCTATATCACGCGAACTTGACCGCCTCCGGTGACCTCTCCAAAGAACCTGGACGTTGTACGAACATTGAGATTAGTGCAGAAGCATCGCGCGTAATACTTACCACTGGGGTAACCAAAAACGTATCCTTGCAGTGTGAAGTGATGATCACCGCATAATGCCGAAGCATCCCTGTTCCGGAGGAAAAGTCGCTGACTCAGACTCCGTTGAGCTCGGTAGTACCGCAGGAGATATGAAGCGAGAAGCACTGCGGCGCTATCTCAAATGAAATAAGTCGGACATGCCTCAAGCAGGTGGAAAACAATCACAGTACAAAAAGAACTCCCATCATCCCAGCCTCTAATGATACCAGTATCTCATACGCTTGTACTCATACAACACGCCCGAGTCAGAATGAGCGCCAGCTAAAAGAACTGGCTCTTTGGATCCACTCGACAGTCGGTGAGCGGAGAAATAGAATTTTCAAGCATAATCAAACGCTTACAACTCTCCTCCACGCAGTCGGTCCTTGTCCTTTTTACGAGACACAGTCGACTTCCGACACCGTATTCAGCATATGTTGGAACGCTCGTTCGCGCAATTAAGCGGAAAGATGCAAGGCAGTGAGAGAACGATAGGGAGATTGAAAGCACCTTCATGACTGTGAGTATTAATCACATCTCTATCTTGCCTTGAAGTTGCCCACGAGCTGTTATTTTTGACTAGCGCTGCGAATGGTTCAGCCCCGGCTGGAATTACCATCTTGGTTTAAGTATGAGCCAGGATTCAAGCAACTCGTGGTAGTTGTGGGCTGGTTGTTGCGTAATGATATTCTCAAGTACATACAGTACTTCAGATCTAAGAGAGGGTGTGTCAGCAGGAACCTTATGTACCAGTCCGAGTATCTAGCAGTAGCAATAACCGCAGGAAATTGTCCGTAAGACCAGGAGGTGAGTTTGCGTCACTTCATTTTCCGTCTCTATTTCCACAAGATAAAAACAGTGTCGGTGAGTATGAAACTTGCGAGCCACTTACTACGGCTACAGTACCGAAAGTTTGATGTGTGCAAGACCAGTCTCGCCTTGTGCCCTGGTCCCGGGTACCAGAGTCCACGATCTAGTGAGGTACTGCCGTGTCTATAAAATTGCAGAAACGCAAGTATTAGACAATTTGGCCGACAACGCATGAGCACGTGCCAAATCATCAAATGAGTACGAGTCATCACTGGTAGACTATCAATAAAAAGACTCAGAGCAGACACTGACAGAAGGACTCCAGGTGGGTAAACCGCGCTCTCGATACTCCGCGATGCTCAAACAAGCAGGAGACAGAAACACCGTCATCAACTATCTGCTGATCTGTTACAACAAGTGAGACAGGCGGAACCAAGGCGAATGGAGAAGGCAAAGCGGATCATGATGAAGACTGGCAGCCATGACACAATCAAAGGACTCAAATCGAATGATGGCTAAGCAAAAGACAACAGTGGAAGCGCGGGAGATTGCAAACATACGCATGTAGATAAAAAGAATGCAGAGTAATCTCACACATTAGAAAGGTGTGCCGCGATGCCGGATGTCATATCGTCACAGTTTGAACTTTGAAAGCCAGCCGTGGTCTGCCTTCCCCAATAAACCTTTGAATTTGTAAGGGTGCAGCTTCTTCGTCTTCTTCCTCTAGCAACTCTGCTTCGTTCTCTAAAGATTGAATTGTCAAATCGTCCATGGTGGTGGGTGCGGTCGATGTTCTGTATTAGCCTGCGGATTAGTATTTTGTGCAGATTATCATTTTTTAATTTGTTTTCGCACTCCGATATATGATAATCCAGACTTATCGGAATTGCGCAATTTATTCCAGTTTGCTTGACTTTCAGAATCACCCTATATGAAAACCTTCACCTCCTCGCTGATTCCGCGATGGCAGTCTAGGCTATCATATGGATGCTTTCAACGTTCAACGCCGCAATGGCGAAGCTATTAAATTGGTAGTAATATGCCATTACCATGCCAGCCTCGGCCTTCAGGTTATTCCGATTTCCAACGGCCAAAAGACTAATATGTCAAAATTCACGAGGTCAATCTTCAGCGTCTACCCGCCGCAATATCCGTCCTGGCAAGGCCTACTCATGCACACGCCTCTTGGCCCCTGCGGTCGCGTTTTATTACTGACGTCAAGCTTTGAAGATACATGATATATACAAACAAAGTCTCCTGAGTTATATCCATGTACATTCCCCCTTGGATCTGCTAGAGATGGTATCACTCCTCGCCCACCTAGATGGTTCACAGGATGGGGCTATGATTATAAGGTGCATATGTTTTAAATTCCCTCCGACTCAATTGACGAGACTCAGCAGTAACACAAATATGGCCTCTTTCAATAGTGACTTCGCCGTTGATCCTTTTGAGTGCGTTTGTTCCTCATAAGCTGACATTCACTGGTGATAATTTGGTTCTTCTAGTCGAAATATAGTTGTAGCAAATGTTGTCACTCATATACATGCGCCGCAGCCTCGCCGTCTATGCCTCGGTAAGAGGATTCATGCACATGATTGTTAAAGACACCCTTCTTATTTGGCTGTGTTTTGTCCAGATACTATATACACGAGCTCTCACTCGCCGGCGCACAACCAGGCAATTGGATCGAGCATTTCTCGACCTCCCGCTCCCATCTTTAATCATTCACAACTTCACCGTGCTCTGCGCCATGACAACACTAGCCACTCCACTTCATCCCATATCGACCTCTCCATTGAGTGCCATAGTACCCGTGCTTGCAGGTGGGACAACAATGGAACACCTTGCAGTCACGAGCTATCCCAGAATATTGTTGCCCATTTTCACCAATATCATCGCATCGATGTCGACTCAGATGAATCGTTCACCTGCTCCTGGATCACGCCCCACGCCGGCCGTTGTGGGAGGAAGCTGAAGGTCGACAGCTTTAGACGCCATATCATTACCCACATTGGTATCAAATTCAGGTGTTCCGGTTGCAAGAAGAGCATAGCGGCTCGGAAGGACGTCGCGACCAACCATCGTCGACGCCACCCGGCTTGCTCTCAGGCAGCCTTTGACACTATACAGACCACCATACCCCTTTCTGATAAATGACCACGCTTCCTTTACGATGTGTTGAATGGTTCAGTACCTTATCGTGTCATGTTGTCATATAACCATCGGAGCTGCGCCCAATGTGGACGACGTTTAATTATAGCCATCTATGTTTTTGACCAAGCAGTGACCGGACGCGTGCCTGAGTACTCGGGTTTGTTGGACCTGCCCGATGGTGAGCCAATACCCCATGGTATTCCAAGATAGGACCGGACTTGGAACGTTCTCATTGATAGAACGCCTCGATTTGTAAACAGGTTAGCTATTCATTGTGCTAGCCCCACGTGTACTGTGTTCACCATCGCGAATTGCAGGACGGGAAATGCATGTATTCTGCAATGCCGGATTTGGGTAAATTTTGCCACTCATTTCAAAACTCGTGAGTCACTTGGAGTCTGGACTCTGAAGTACGTCTTTGTGTCTTCGATACATCTCTTATTACCTTATCATTACGTTCCTGTGGTTTCAAGCTCGATGTGCCTGGTCCTGCGCGTTAAGCACTTTGGTTTCCTCGACGGTAACAGCCTGAATGTGCTTTCTCGTTGTAATATTAAGCCTACTTTTATGGCAGTCTTACCAGTCGGAGGGACACAATTGGTTGGTATGTCTCGTATCTGCAGTAACCAGTATACTGATCTGGATATTTGCTCGAGGTTCCCATAATGCTGAGGCCAAAAATACGATCCTGGCGGTCGTCCACGGTACTATGTATTGAAACAATATCGACCAGCTTTCAATCGTAAAGTCGTGCATATTTCTTGTCCAGACCGTGCAAGGATGATATGCTGTGTCCATTGGTTCAAGCAGATGCGATGTGAGTGCATTGCTCATCCGTCTTCTTCATCGTCTGCGGGCGCTTGCTATGAAATGAAGTAGCGGCTGCGGTTGCGTAACTGATGGGGTGCCTAGCATGCGGAACATGTGCATCTGGCATAGGCGGGCAGGCTGATACGCCGTGATGGACAGTTTTGTCGCACTGGTGGCATTGCTGGCATGTTGGACTGAGAACTTGTGTAATGCAGTGGAACTGTGGAAGTGCTCATGTATACATGTGTCCCTGATCCGAGAGTATTGAGCGGGACTACGATGAACAACAAGCAAAACAGCGATTGCAACACGACATATCCGATCCGTATCGTGACCGCAGCGAGTGGACAGTACCATCATGAAGCTGAATATGAAAGCATGCAACTATGCAGATATGAAAGCAAAGTAGGAGGACAAGACATCAAACAAGAATAGTGGTCATCTGCAGCAGCTTCATAGCAGTACGAGCCCGTTTACAAGGTTATAGAGAGCCTGCAGGCTAAATGCTACGATTCTTACCAGTGGATTTCGAACTCGAGCCCTCGGAAGCGGAATAGCCGGATCCCTGATATCAATGACATAATGTTATGGATCAATCAAACGATATGAAACGCACCTTTGATCTGATGTGAGACTAAGATTGGCCCATCAGAAATGTTCCCACCTGCAGGCTGTTTTTGCTGCCTCAGTGGTTGCTCAACGATCTGAATTATCCAGCTAAACACAAATGAACGGAAGTCACGATACCCGATTGGCACCACTCGCTGCACTCGGGACAGCGCATAATCCATCTCTGTTGAGGGCTAGCATTGATTCCTAACTAGTCGGTGTTGAATAGCCGGTGAAGCGGGTCGGGTGTATTTCATTTAAGTTCTTCGACGACAGATAATGCAAATGACGCGTTGAGACTGTCGAGAACCTCAGAAGCAGTCCCCGAGAAAATTCTGGTGGCTGTGAATTAAGGAGTATATTCGGGACTTTGCGAACGCACCTCTTGTGACTAGGTTACCGAAGTGAATACAAGGTCACTCCCAACTGACAATTGTGGCTGTGCGTACCACGAAAAAATACCTGCGAATAAACTACCATTTATGTGATCATGATCATAAGCAGCGTTATTCGAATGCCGCACACGGTCGATAAGGGTCGATATCATCGGATGATCTTCCCAATTGTCTACATTTGTTCTTGGTGTATTTCTTCAGTTCATGCTTGGGCTTCAGTATATTAATACAAAGTGATCTACCAAATGGTGCGTTTTCATATTTTACATATTTCAATTCAAACAGTTTGTGTCTGCGCCATTCCAATAGCAACCAAATCTGCACGGAACAGCGATCTATGAGACAAAATTTGTCTTTGAATTGTGTTTTCTTACCAAGTCTAATTAACTTGAATTTTCATGTATTGTCCACCATTTCTCTGTTGCCTCGTCAAGTTTCATCAATCACTGAGCGCTGACGCTGATCCTCGATATGAAGGTATTCATTGGGGTGACTCGTCAATAATTTGTCATCAAAATCCCGAAGCAGCCGAATATTTTATCCACCATGTGCTCGAGACAATGCAACATACACCGCACTTTATATATATATGCTGAATGGAGTGAGTTCACCACTGGGTGGTGTTCCGATATCGATAATAGAATATTGCTAATTGTTTGACCTTGAGCTTGGTAATCCGTAAATGCATATGCTGGTATTAATGGTAGTTGCATCCGTGTTATTACTTCTTCATGACAGCTGATCGTGACACGAAATGTCCGTTGCATTGGTATGATTGGTATGACTCTGAATTCCAGATTTTCGAGACATTTGACCTTCGTGCAGTCCAATTTGATCAGAATATACGCCGGAGGACACTCTAACTCCACGACAGCCTTTCAACATCAATCTGCACCTTGCTTAATGGTATTTCGGCTGTCCTCCTCAATATATCCTATAGCTCGCCCTCACTTATCATATGTGTGGATGATCGATTGAGTTTGAACAGCATCTGTGTCGCCATCGCTGGGTTACCTCTCATCATTTTAGGTGTCGCACTCCTCCTCTAGGTGATGATTGCATCATCAGGGAGGCCAGTTGTCAAAGTCCTGATGTGGAGCTCCTCACCTTTCGACTTGACTACCACACTCGTCCACCACACACAATTGACCCCTGCTAATTTCTGGTGCATGCGTCATGTGTCTGACCTAGACACGTATGGAGGACCAGCGAAGCCACCAGAGACACAGTCCTCTGCGTGGCATGCTCACCCTAGCACACTGACACTACAACATGTAGTAAAACAACAAATCTTGCACGATGATTCTTGAACATGACGCCAACGCAACACTCTCCATAGTTCTACTTTAACCTTTAACAAACAACTTACTATTCAAACTATCGTGTACATATATTATAACTCATGCACTCCATTTGTTACCTGGCCTTGGAAAACAATGATCAACGGACTGAAACACAACTTCAACACTTGTGGAGCGAGGTTGCTGCCGGCGAAGCTCGGCCTTTATCTAGTATATTACATACAACGGATTGGAGGTCCAGCTCCGTTCCATTTCCGCTTCGACCCCATCTTTCTCGGAGACTATGACGCCAGTCAGGCGTAAGGATACAGAAAGTCGAACGTAAATTTGGCAAGCAGACGGCGACCATGAACACTGAGCATGTCATGGTAAAGACATGAAGGATCCCCGAAAGATCTGTCTGTCGGACAAATACAACACCGCGATGGTGGCCAACAGCAACTCGTTCCTGTTACAGAAGAAGTTCTTTGCCACAGTAACAAAAGTTTTTCTCATGATGCCAACCAGGAAGCGTCATTAAACCTGCCAGCTCGGTGAGAGCATCATGCCGTGGCCCGTGCAGCATTCAGCCTGTTCTTCATGTCCGATTGGCGTTGAGTGTCTGAAAAACGACATACGCACGTCGCCAGGGGTCATTGGCTATTTTTATGTCACACTGGCCAACATCCAAATCAGTGCAGAAGCTTATCACTTCGAACCTGTACTTAGTACGTACAAAATAGAGATAGAGACATTCTAGAAATTTGATGCCAATACAGTCCGGGATTTTTCGATGTCTTATGCAACTGAATGTCTGTATGAGGATGGCTTTGGAGGGTGAAGTAAGGTACATGTGGCACTGTACAAAACAGGAATAAGAATAAGTTATGCATGCTAGGCTCATCCGGAAACAAAAACTCGTACCCCAGGACCGTGGCACGCAGGCAGACAAGCGTCAGGGAGAGTACAAGAGAGGATATTCCTTGAACAATGTTGAATATTTAGCACCCTGCAGTGTGCTATAGCTTCTACGTCTAATCACTGGCGGAATTAGATGGCTAGAATGAAACTCGTGTGAGAACAGTTTATCACCCGAAGACACACCAAATCGGCAGACACTGGAATGAGCGCCAATAAAAAGGCCCAAACCCACGGACTCACTCGGTAGCCGGTGGACAACAATGGAACACTGCTCACAAGTAACCCTAATTGCAACTCCTAGAAAGAACAGTTATCTTCATTAGTCTAATGGAGACTAGAAATCTCCGGTCAGAGTATTTTGTTATGGGGCCGATCCAGTGCTTGTGATTTTACAACAACATCGTGTTTGGACGCCATACTTCACAGATAGCCCAAAACGGTCGCGAATAACAAGGATAGCTCGAAAAGTCTTGAGGTTATGATGCATTCTTTGTCGCTGGCATCAATTGGTGCTACGCACATGAATATGGCCGTGTATGCGGAGTAAGTACCCAATACAAATGATTTATCACCACTCACAACACGACAGTCGAAGCCAAGAGCCCGGAATTGCCTGAAATCTGTCGTTCTTATCTCCTTCTGCTCTGATAAATTATGAGAGCAGTTCCAACATGTTCACGCACATGAACCGGAGCTTCCGAATCCAGCGATTGAATCTGATAGAGAGGAGGGCCATAGTACTGGCGCTCACCTGGAGCTAGGGACATGGCAAGGATATGCTAGAAGTTCAGAACACGATGTTGGCATGGGCATGAAGCTATACAAGCGTGCAGAGAGCATGTAGTAAGTAAGACATCACACGGGGAAATCATGGAATTCTCTGACATTTTACCACCTTTTGCCGCCAGTGAAATTACATTCGAAAGGTAATCCAGAGTAGTCTGGAACACTCTAGGCTAGGTCTGGAATTAATGGTCTAGCCAGGTCCAGATCTGCTTTTGATTGAAAAGAGGTAAAACGTTGAAACCCCCAATGACTGAGAGGGTTCTCAACTTCTCAAGATCTCCGAGTCATGCTGTGCACGCCCTACATTTTGGGGTCTGATTACATAAACCGAATTTTGATGCCTAAAAGAAATTGAGACTACGGTTGTCGGGGACGTATCGCATTTTGCAAGCTAGATATTTTACATGAAGGAAAAATTTAAAACAGCTATTGAAGCTGTCCCATTTATATTCCGCTACCTGGATCTTTTTGTCGTCAATGAGGGGGAATTCTGAGTGGCGGTATGTCTTAGGTATATCAAGTGTGTTTCTCACGTTTTTACAGGCTGATATCGATACAGCAATATTTCTGCACAGAACCTACTAGTTCTCCTGATGCTGGAAACCATCAAGCACACGGCTCCGGATCATTTGCTTTCAAGTCAATCTCAGTTCAATTCTACGTCATCAACATTAATTAATAGTCCACCGATATGGCACACACTCATTCTGGCAACTACAACGTTGCTCCCCTTGTTGGCCCGTCTCCATCATCTAATATTTTGACTTGGAGCCTGCCGCAACCTAGATTGGCAAAGCCTCATACGTCTTTGGGACTTTGGCAGTGCAACTATTCCAACTTTCAAGGGTGACGCCAAAATCACCTTTGTTGCTCATGAAGATAAGCATCCTCGCAGTTTCTAGGAAATGAAGTAGTGACCGGTGGCAAAATCATCGGTAGCTTTCCGAAGTCTGGCACGTTCACCCCTGCCAACATTCTATAGCCGCATTCTATGATATGTCCCTACAGAACCCCTCCGCTGCTGTGTATCCAGCATAACTTGGCATTGTAGATGTCGTAATGATAAACATGCGAGTACCTGCCCACAATACTTGATTCCTCTCTTAAAAGCCGAGCAACATCGTCTGCTGAGTGGTATCGATGGATTCATTTGACTCTTTTTCTGAACCTAGTGATCTGCTAGAGGGTTTTGAATATCGTTACACGTCTGTCTCTGCCTACCAATCTGCAGGTTCACATGGTAGTTTTGTGCCTACTGATGACTCAGATCATTTAGTCACTGTTCCTTTCGAGAGGTGTGTCCGTTCTCCATAATCTTAGCATTCACTGGTGAAGACTTGGTTGCTCTAGTCGAAACAGAATTGTGGTTGATGGTCCCGTATGGCCTACTCATATACTACACGCGCCACAGCCCAGTCGTCCTCTGGTTTATCCGTGGTCTGGTGAGAATATTCGTGATGATCAATATACCCTCCTAACTTGGCTGTGCCCCCACCTAGGTTCTATGTACATGGGTTTTCACTCAATGAACAACCAGATAATTGGAATGAACATCCCTAGACCCTCCGCCCCCATTCACATTCTTCAGATGCAAGACGACTTGCTTGCAAATTTTCATGACATCTCCGATAACCTACCACTTCGCCTTCCGCGTGGTACTAGTCGCTTCGAGCCATACCATAATGACCGTTCCCATAAGTACCATGGCGCATTTCTTTGCCAGTGGGATAACGAAGGAGCACTTTGTGGTGATGAGCTTCAAGCTACACCCAAAGATATTTTCGCCCACCTGCGCCAAGATCATGGTATTGGGATTAGCAACAAGGGAACCTATCGTTGCCTCTGGATTACAGCTTATGGTCGCTGTGAAGATCGGCTGAAGTTCCAGAGTTTTGGGCGTCACATCATTAAGCATGCTGGTATCAGATTTAAATGTTCTCTCTGCGACACGACAATGCCAGCTAGGAACGACCTCGCTACCCAGCATCGCCATCACCACCCAAATTGTTCTCAAGCAGACTTCTTCATCATCCAAAGTCAAGCATCATCTTGACAACGGCCACCACTCTTTTGCGATGTTTCGGATGATTTGTCGCATGTCATGTGATATGTGAGTGTCCAGCAATCGGGAAACCATTATCCAAAACTCAGACATTCTTTCTAGTTAAACCCCTCTTCAGCTGGCTGAGATGGGCACGATTTCCGATTTTGGTTCAACAGAGTTTTGACGTCCTTTGGCCTGCGGCCTCTCATGACTTAGTCAGCCCCGCCTTCCCCGTTGGCTTCTCTTCTCCGCGCGCACCAGTTGCCTACTTGGTCGGGTTGTCAATTATTCATTCTGGATACGAACTTGAACAATTCCTCTCTGTTGATATAGAATTATATGCGCTAGGCCGTCATGATCGATTCGTGACGCTGAAGTATACACTTGGAACCGTCATTGGTACTCTCTTATTATAGTCTCCGGATTGTTTGTACAGTTCTAATAGCCCTCGACGGTCAAATTCTACTGTAGCACATCGGATAGGAATTGGTTTACTGGCGCGCAATTTACGATGCATGTTGTAGCGGTACCATTTCTTATTTTATTGTTGATCCCACCACTCTCCTATGTATACTATACGCAATACTCATGCCTCTTGCCCCAACCACGCTCGAACCACTAAACATTAACATTTCGGTGCCAGTTGAGTCACTGGAATGACACTCCTTCATATGTCATTCATGAGTGACGGCGATAATCAATATTTCAGTTTTTGTAATTCATGTACTTTCACCATTTCACTTCTTCACCGACTGACGGACTTAACGCGCGCAGTCGCTGGGGAAACGAGGAATGATCGTATGTGAAAAGGGTAGGTTTAGGGCTTTTATATAGACACAAAGTATAGTGTAGAAATAAACACAATGTACCGGTCGAAGTACATAAAGCACAAGATTGCACACTACCCAATAGCCTACCGCGAAACGGCATACACAAACGCGCGCTCATTCAGTTCCGTCATCAGGCATCTTTTGTTTGCTGTACTTGCTCCCCCTGCCTATTCGCCATCGTTCGTTGGCCACATCGACGTGATCAAGTCTCTTCCTCTCCAACAAAGGAATGTACCTTGCGTTGCGCTTGTATGTCCCTGCACCGAGTGGGACACCAAGAACCGGTTCTCGGCCCGAGGTCGAATGAGGGAGCGTGTGAGGCGTCAGTCCTGTCTGACTGAAAGGGAAGTATTGAGGTGGTGGAGAATGATATTGAGTGGCAGCTGTGAGGAAGTGCTCGTCTAGGACTGTGTGGATGAGGGAGCGTTGATGGATAGAATGGAGTTGGTGATAGAGCTCTGAGCCGGTACCACTTTCTGTACCGTCGCCATCTGTTTGCCATGTGACATCCGAATCTGCGTATGCACAGTCCCAAAGCATGAGAGGAAGGGCATCTGCCATCTGATACTCAGGTTTGCGATCTACCAGTGGCAACAGAGATTTAGTTGATGAATCTGATTCTGCATGAAAGACGTTCATAAGAGCTGGTATAATGGATGGCTGCTCAACTCCTGTTCCGACGAGGAAAAGGACAGCCATGATATGTCGAACTTGATGGTATAGGAAAGCAGATCCTACGAGATCGAATACGTATACTCGGTTATCGCCATCAGATTCTGGAGAGAGCGGATTGATCTGTGCGCGCATGACACAGCGGTGAAAGTTGGTGATTTGTTTTCCTGGATCAAGCTTGCACATATTGCGAAAATCATGTTCGCCGACGAGATGGTTTGCAGCTGATTGCATTAGAGATACATCGAGTCCATGAGAGGTGAAGAAGTATTTGTAATGTCTGTGTTTACAGTTGAATCGAGCGGAAAAATCGGGGGAAATGGAAGACCATGCTAAGACGCGGATTGTTGGAGGGAGCAAGCGATTTAGTATGGATACGTAGCGGAGCTCGTGCTTTGTAGAAGATTGGAGTGAGGTGTTTTGGGGAGTGTCCTCCGTGGATAGGTCCTCCTCAGACGATGGTGATGATGCTACCTTGGAAGAAGTTTCGGCGGGGAGAGCACTTCGAACCCATAACGAAACTACCTGACCAGCAGCACTCACTCCTCGATCTGTCCTTCCACATTTCTCCCATCCACACCCATCCAAGCCACCAGTTTCATCGACGAGCCTTGCCTTTACAAAGGCTTTGAACAAGACGTCCTCGACCGTTGGAAGAGGCGTAGGACCGTTTTGATATGCCAGTCCATTATACTCCCACCCCGAGTAACAAAACTTGATAGCGATCTTCCGCTTCGGGTGGGATGAAAAATGAAATGGTTTTTTAGATGTTGGTGAATGAGTTGACTTGGGGTGCTTTTTTGCCTCCAGTTCTCTGAGACGTGCGATCAGCTCATCCTTTGACCAGGATTCGTAGTTTGGTGTCATGATGCGGAAATATTGTGTTTTGGATGGTAGAAAACGGTACGTGAATCCAAATCCTCCAAAACGCATGAGACTGCAACAACTTACTGGTCAGCAAGCTCTTGGTACGCAGAAATCAATTCTTATGTCCGTCCGGGACTTCGGGCCGGGCCCTCAGGCCAGCTCATTATTTTCCTTTGAAGCCTCTGAATCCAATCCACCATGATTCTGTCGTCCGCGCGCCAGATGCTCAGCGCCAGCGCCCACCACTGGAATTTCATCAAGCGTTCATGTGCTGGAACTCGCGGCATGTAATCGCTTTCCACCATCGTAATAGAAACACATCCAGAGTCAAGTCAAATCGGACTTCCGCGAGATGCCTGCATGATGCCATGGTTCGCGGTCACTACCAGCGCTCAGCATAGCATTTATGGGTCCAAGTTTGATGCAGTTTCATTGGATCCTCGCCTTCTTCAACGCTGTGGTCATGGCCAAGTCACCATAGCACTTTCACTTGAAGTAGACTGACAAATACTTGTTTGTCTCCACAGTGCAAAGGATTCGGAATCGAAGGGAGGGAAATGCTATACCCTATACCGCCGGTTCTTGTGAATTCACACTTCAACTATTATGTCGCCGGATACCACACCGGTACTGGCAGTCACTTGTCGGGCCTGGCCTCGTCGGTCTAACCCTAGTCCGATTGGTACATATCTCAATGATACTACGGGTTACAAGCTTCATATCGAATCCAGATTCCTCCACCATCCCGATTACTCCGGTACACTTGGCTCCTTCGAGATGTCATAACAATACGCGAGACATAACATAGATACCATACTGTTTGTTATTTCGCTAATGAGGCGCGCTCACAGTGCTCCTTTACCAGATGATTCGTCTAGGTCCGTGTACCGTATCTGCAGCTAGTCATTTCATCCACTGCACTTTGGTATCTCAGCTGCTGTCAGTGAACTTTCAAGGGACGTGCTAGTCGGGTGGCTGTGGATCGCATCCCCGATCGACGGAACAAAATTGGATCTACCCTGGTGCCACGAAGGATTTCCAATGTGACACCCGTCATATACAGAATTTACTTCAGAAAATACTCCAATGTGAAATCGATTTGATAAGTGGGTCACTTGTGGTGATCCGCTCTGGGATGGCAACATTGGCACACTGACCAGAAGTGACTACCATCCATTCAACTTGCCTGTTTGAAGGTTGCGACGACACAGTGCGTAACTAATCTATCTCTTCCACCACCATTGTAGCGGAATTTCACAAACCCAAGAGCTTAATGGAAACCTGGCGATCCCAGCCAACACTCGTGCCTCTTGTCGAGCTGCGATGGGAAACATTGTCAGGGATCAGTCAAGTTGAAAGCCACGAAAAGGCGACTTATCTGCGGAATTTTAAATCTAGACAATGTCACAACCTGTCTCTAAGTATAGTGTAGATGTCAGTGTCTAGGTGATATAGCGAGATGCTACGAGTTGGTCATATATATGGTTTCGTTCGTCTCCCGGGCCGACTCATTGTCGTACCGCGTTGCAACCCACGTGCCAGTGCGCAGCGTAGATGGCCAAATACCAAATAATATATTCATTCAGTCAACACAGGATCCAGAAGACACATAAACCAACACCTCTCTGATCTAATATGAACACAGATCGGTCAGCGGCAACATTCTCTACCATTTCTTTGTGGCTCACTGTTCTTTATTTCAGCTCGTCTGAAAACTTCATGGTCCATGATATCATGATGCTCCGGCCTGAGTATAACAGGGCGAATCCTATCCTGATTGATCGGGGTATTCTGTGCGACCACAACACCAAGGTCACAGTGCACCCATGTAACTGGGATGGCTGCATGATGCATATTGCTGTAGAGCACAAGCAGGTCTGCAAACATCTCCAGCAACACCATGGTGTCAACACCACCAGCCCCACGAGCGAGGACATGCAGCATACTACGTGTCTTTGGACGGGTTGCCTCGGTGCCCACATGAAATTGGAGAACCTCCCACGTCATATATTGTTATCACACCTTGGAGTACGGTGGATTTGTTCGACATGCGGGGGTTCACTCTCGCGGGAGGATGCCTTTCGAAGACATACTCTCGAAAGACCGGGCTGCCAGTATGCGAAAGCCTTTGTCAAGTATGGAGATGGATCACTGGTAATTGACAACAGTGTACTTGATGGGGGTTGGTCGGCCAGCCAAAAGGTCCGAGTCACGGTCATGTGAATCTTCTAACTTCTCTTACAGTAGTATCCCTATCATTCTGTGTTCCAACCTCAAGTATATGCACCTCCCTATAGCTCCTGTCCGTCCGCGTCATCAGTGATCAGGAATTGTCTTACCGTGTACTCCTACTTAGTTGATCTGCATTATTTGTACCGGAAATATTTGTGTCTTTTCTCCTTGGATTCGTTGTAGTGTCGATCATTAAATTATTTGATTGCCTTTACATCAACTTGAAGATACTAAAGTGTCAGTCCAATTCAACCGCCTTCCACTGAATTTGACGCCTACAGCTTAAGTCATTCCGCTTGCTTCGATATGGCAGTGCATTAAAGGAACAAAATACAGGTTCGACAATACATACGTCCACAGATCAAGATCCAACTAAAGTAACAAAATGAGCATACAAGCTGTGCTGTCGTCGGTAATGTGCATAATAAGCTGCAAGAATATCAGACGGGAAAATCATGGCCACGACAGGCAAAGGCGTTTGGCACGACTGTCATGGGGTTCAGATTCTCTGCACTCCTTTCGTTTTGAAACCTTCAAGTGGCGCAGCTTAGAATCTGACCGGGTAAACTGCTTTCCGCAACTACCACATTTCGTTTTGTCGCTCAAATGAACCGTGACGATGTGCCGCGATATGCTCTCCTTCTGCATCTCCTTCCCGCAGCCGTCCCAGTGGCACGGCATCTTATCTTTGTCGCCGCCAGATTTAACACCGTGGTGCAGATGGAGGTGTTTCATCACTTCGGACCTGTCGACAGTTAAAACTGAGAGGCAACCGCCATCCCAGCGGCATCGACCCGGGCATGATGTGTCATTCAATGATGCATAGCCACTCCTCTCCTCCGACCATGACGGTGTAGGCAAATGAAGATCGGTTCCGCCACAAGAACTAGATAGATAAACATCGCCGGGGCTCTGCGCGTGACTTAGGATGTCGCTGGATGATGGCTCGACATGATGATCTTGGGCGTGCTTGTGTGCCCACGCGAAATAATCCCCAGATGAACTCCCGTTGGAAGATGATGCATCAGGTGACTGCGGGAGACTCGTAAAAGACATCCACCACTGGGATGGATCGTCATCCGTAGAGCGGGTCATGGAAAGCTCTGGAAAGGAGTTATTGGAAAACGGTTCCAGGTTGGAGCTGCGACCTTCCAAATGAGCAGGCAAACTAAGATAGGGTGCATCTATTCTGTTGTCTGGATCAAGAGCGTGAATAAAATCGGACTCCATGAGAGGTGGGCCGCTAGAGCCGGGCGATGCGCCAAGCGAAAAGGGGCCCCTGTTGAACGCGGAATCGCCGCGTGTCCAGTCACCGCCAATGTTCGAGCCATAATATGATTGAAGAGACAACCTGTAAAGAACTCAGTAAATATTTCCGCGTATGCGGGCAACCACACGAACTGGTGATAAATGGAGTCAGGTTCTTGGAACAGACTGTGTTGCGCTTTAGAATGGGAAGGGAAGGTGTGTTGTTTCGGTACTTCATCATGTTCACTGAAAAGACGTAGGACCAAGTGATTCCGGTAGTGCAAGTAGTATTCATACCTGAACATGGTTGTGTTATAAATTCTGGAACTTTTTAGAGCATCCTCCAACTCTTTTATTCTATCCCGCAAGTCTTTGCATCTATCAAGCAAGTCTTGGCATCCCTCTCGCCTGTATTTGGATGAGGTGACGGGTGACTTCATTCGCGCTTGGGTGACGCCATCGTCTTGGTGGTGTACATAGGATCTATCCCGTCTATACCGGTCCCATGTATTATGGGAGGAGTCGGACGAAAACAGGATTGTGTTTGTCGACATTTTTAATTGTGTCTCTGAAGTACGGATATCTGTCATCATTGTCAATAGAGACTTTATATCTGTCCATGATTAGCGCCTTGAAGGGCAGAACTAATTGCGGGCAAGCCGCAATTGTGCCGGCACGAACCGTCAGTATAACGATTCCGCCACTAGATCTGCCACCTGGTCAGAGCGCTCATAGGCTAAGTACTGTCACTAGCCACTGGAAGTGTATTATCGGTTATCAACTTCGGACGGCGGACAGTCACACAATGTCACATCCGCCGAAAACAAGCTCCGCTCGGTATCCAGTAGCTGGCACAGGCAGTGTTTACATGCGGTGTCGTGGCTTTGTAGCATTCATCATTGTTATTACAGCTGTTTTCAAAAATATGCGGAATCGCAAAAGTTGAAACTCGTGCGTCGGAAATGCCCGGCCAGGACCCCATAAGCACTTGAGTGACCAATCCAGCACCAATTCAGAGTGCTTCGCTGAAAGACAATGTCGTCGCCATCACCCTCCGTTGAGATACCTCAATTTAAGGCTACATTCATTGTCCATCTTGATACATACACAAAGACTACTACTGAAACTAATGGCAAAGCAAAGTCCAAGGAAGTCAAGTCTACAAAAGTCAAGGAACTTGTATTTCAAATCTCTGAGCCCAACTACCTCGAATTTCTGACTATCATCCTCGCAAAACATGACAAGTCACAATACAGGGTTACTGAGAGGAAAAAGTATGGTTTCAAGTACCTTGTTGGCAATTCTCGTGGGTAAGTGATCTTCGTGTCATCCATGAGGCTTGATCTTATCTCAGTGGTTTTTTATAGCCGCGTCGAAGCCATGGATGTTGACAACAAAGAAGATTATGCGGAGATGGCAAAGAAGCTCATCTCCGAAGAGCCTCAAAAGGTGAAAGTCTTTGTTGACATGAAAAATGTTGAGAAACTCCCTGTCTCTACTGCTCAAAATGAGGTACGTGGTGACGAGAATTGGTTGTGTAATTGTTGTGGCTGACGAGAACAGACTGCAGGTGATATGGCAAGCCAAGATAGCGGAGCATCAGATGATGAGATTGTAGCTGTAGACTGTACTACTGAACTTGATCGTGAAATTGCTCGTTATCGCAGGCTTATCATCAAGAAATGGGGTAACAGTTATGATAACTCTGTCACATATGTCCACCAAAGTGGGATGGAGATCCCATGTACACCAGCAATGATAAAGGACTGGGCTCGTGCAATGGTATGTGTCTACATCTTTGCATTGTATGCTTATCAAGTATGAACTATCAAGTATGATGGGGAAGCTACCACCACTGTGCCACCCAATATCCCATCTTTCGACCCTGCAAAACACGAGCCTGCTTTGCATCCGATGCGCCGATCCACTCTTGTCACTTCGACACCTGCATCCACATCAATCAACACAACTGACATCAATTCACTCACATCTATGCTCCTTTTGCGAACTGTGCAAGACCTCACTTGTGAGACAACTACCCCTTTGACACCACACCCAGCTCGAGCTCCAACCTCACTCCCTGTACCTGGAATCATATCACCTCCTGCACTGACACCTTCGATGCTCACTCGTTTTTTGAAGCATGCTGAGGACCACCTTGGTGTTGCATTTGCTACAACATACGAATCTTCACTACGTGGTATTGGTGCAGGGCCAGATATACTTGCAGAAATGGCTGACCAGGATCTCGTTCGAGTTGGTCTCAGTGCAGGTGATATTATTCGGCTGAAAAAAGGCAGTATTACGTGGTGGAATGGCCCTCTTGCAAAGAATACAGCAAAACGGCAACACAGTGATACCTCTGAATCAAATGTTCCTGAATCGAAGAAATTCCAGTATGAGAGGAGATACCATGATGGGGGACGAGCACGCATCAGTGGAAGTTGTATGAAACGTGATGAATGTGCACCTGGTGTGTAGTTATATCTCAACTCGTCATCGTCACACAACCTGATGAGCAGTCAGACAAGCAACCAGAACTCGACTATGATCTTTATTACTTCTGCGAAAACAGGCAGAGTTGGGTTATCTTCCCTCCAGGGTACACTTTCGAGTCTGAGGGTGAGCGCGAAGATGCAGAAGATCCTTTTATTTAGAACTACAACACAGTGGAACGGCTATGCAATGTATCCTGAAGCACGGAAATATCCTTCTGCCTTGTTAGGTGTGATGCCTTGGCATGCTTGTACTATGCTTGTTAAAGACTTGTCCTCGAAATGGCGTCGTAGATAAGCCTTGATAGACGAAAAGGCTTGTTCAATAGGGTTATTATCAGGTGAGTATGGAGGCAAAAATACAAGCTTGCACAAGGCTTCTTCCTCGACGAGACGACGAACTTCATCACTATGGTGAATGCGACAATTGTCTAAGACTAGTACACTGCGTGGCCCAGGGTGTGGATTAGTCAAAGGCAGCTATAGTGAACAATCAGTCAACTTCAAATCTATATCACGTTCATGAGACTTACCACATGTTCACGCAGGAATCGGACGAAGCGCTCACTCGTGACTGGTCCTTCGATAATGTCATAGGCAATGATCCCATCAAGAGTCAGGATTGGCAGGATCGAGTAGTGTTTGCCTTGCACGAAACATTTCCTTTGGACACACCTTGGACAAAATGGTCATTACATACCAATAGAAGCAAAGTTTGACGTACCTTGTTCCAATTTTTGATCTCCCATGGCGTTGAATGATTGTTCTTTCATCTTTTGCAGCCTCATCTCCGAACATCAACATTTCTGGGTCAGGCGCTATCTCAGCAATACTATTCATGAACATAGCACGTAGTTCCTTGTTCCTTTCAAGAGCATATGCCGAAATACACTTGCGATTGACATGCAGCCAACAAAATGTGCGAAAAAGTGTTGGTATAGACACAAACACACCACGGCGAGAGCACAGTTCCTGTTGCAGCTCATCGAGATAGATGGTAGGACGATGACGAAGGATGGTTGTAATGAATGCGATGTCGTTGACAGTGAGGCTGCGACGCCGGCCTTGATTGCTGCAGCGGTACTGTGAAACTAAGGGAAAAAGTTGTAAGACTTTGTATACGAGAGTCTTCTTAACCCCAAGCAGATGGCATATATGCTTGACAGAATGCCCACGTCGACGTAGAATAGGAATCCGAGCTTTTAAGTCTGCTGAAACAGTGCGTGGTGGCATACTGACTATGATGGTGCACCTGTTCATGGCAGGGTGATACTTAACCATGTCTAACTATACACAGTACATTTTGTAAGTTTGTCTCGGAGCCACCAACATGAAGCTTCACGAAGCTTAACAGGCACGATGCCTCACTGGTTCTGAAGATCGGGATCTCTCTTGTGATCTCGATGCTACTGGAAATGTTTTTCTCAGGCTTCCAAGAATAGCGCTACCACCGGAAAATTTACCAAATTGGGATATTCCAATAATCTCACTATTCCCACATACCTCCCTGGCTCTACTGCTGCACCAGAGCTTTCCCCTTGCTCACTCATGTATATAAGTAGTAGAATGGCATGTACATACATAAAATGATACAATAGACCGCTTTTTCATTGTCTGAGAGCTTGTACAGCAGTCTACAGTGCTGACTACAATATGTGCATCCCAGGACTAAAACATATTCGCATTTTTGCCCCTTTAGCAGGGAAGCAATTCTGGCTGTATATATCATATATTAGAGTGTCAATTAATATATTACACCGCTTGTTTGAGCCTCTGTAGTGTCCTACATCAGTAGATATGTTAAATTCATGAATACCTCTCAAAAAACATAAACCAGTTCGCATTTTTTAGTGTTTAAGTATATAGACTGGTGAATATTATTTCTAACATCTCTTTACTAGTATATACATCATATCAAGAGTATAGGTCAGTAGGATCAGTCCCTAGGGTGATATGTATTGTCATCTTCCTGGTGGTTCACTCCCTGGGAAAAAATTTCCTGCAGCTCCGGCCCTCTAGGATGGTAGGTAGTCTTTTACTATGAACATATGAAATATATTCATCACATAAGTATACCAGAACAATACCAGGATCCTTGTCTACAATCCAAAGTCACTTCCTGCGTAGTGAGAATGTAGTGAAAAACCTCAAAAATGCGAAAATATGGTACATTGTAGGCAGGAAGTGACTTTGGATTGTAGACAAGGATCCTGGTATTGTTCTGGTATACTTATGTGATGAATATATTTCATATGTTCATAGTAAAAGACTACCTACCATCCTAGAGGGCCGGAGCTGCAGGAAATTTTTTCCCAGGGAGTGAACCACCAGGAAGATGACAATACATATCACCCTAGGGACTGATCCTACTGACCTATACTCTTGATATGATGTATATACTAGTAAAGAGATGTTAGAAATAATATTCACCAGTCTATATACTTAAACACTAAAAAATGCGAACTGGTTTATGTTTTTTGAGAGGTATTCATGAATTTAACATATCTACTGATGTAGGACACTACAGAGGCTCAAACAAGCGGTGTAATATATTAATTGACACTCTAATATATGATATATACAGCCAGAATTGCTTCCCTGCTAAAGGGGCAAAAATGCGAATATGTTTTAGTCCTGGGATGCACATATTGTAGTCAGCACTGTAGACTGCTGTACAAGCTCTCAGACAATGAAAAAGCGGTCTATTGTATCATTTTATGTATGTACATGCCATTCTACTACTTATATACATGAGTGAGCAAGGGGAAAGCTCTGGTGCAGCAGTAGAGCCAGGGAGGTATGTGGGAATAGTGAGATTATTGGAATATCCCAATTTGGTAAATTTTCCGGTGGTAGCGCTATTCTTGGAAGCCTGAGAATCACCAAAGGAATCAGAAGCCGTTAAGCTTAATTGTAGGGGATTGATAGTTTACAAACAAACTTACAAAACCATACCGTTTCTAGTCAGTGAGTATTATGCTTAATTTTAACAGTATAGCCTGGATGGTGAGCGCTGAAGCGCTGACAGCACGCTGTAGTGCCTCAAGTGCTTGCGGGGTCCTGGCCGGGCATTTCCGACGCGCAAGTTTCAACTTTTGCGATTCCGCATATTTTTGAAAACAGCTGTAAGAGCGATTAATTGAATATGCATTATCAACTGGTATGAAATTATGAGGGGCCATAGGTACTGTTTAGATGACTTGCATATGGTACAAAAGAAGGTGCCACGAATGAGTAAGTAGGTTGGGCTTTGTAATTGGTCAGCATGTTGAATGGACTGGCGGCGTGCAGTGGCACGATCATGTAGAGTCTGAGCAGAGATCTAAACAAAATGATCCGGTGTCTTCATATTATGGTGGATCTCAGCTGATGAGCTTTTGCTGCTTGCAAAGTATTCGAACCAGCGGCCGTCCGAAGTTGTGATAAGTTATAACCAATAGTATTACTCTCAGCGTGTCCCACAACCGTGCTGAGTTCCTATCAGAAATAAGTTGAGTTACCTCGCGGAACACTATAATAAGAAGGGCTCATTGTCAATACCATGTGCTGAATCAATGAAAAACGCGTGTTGGTGGTGGGAAAACCAATAGAGTTCGAATTGAGTTATCCGCCTAGTTATCATGTCATTGTATCACAACAAAGCTTCCTTAACTGCTCTTTGTCTATTCCAGTGATCGAGCCTACGGATAGTTACCCTATGATCTATATCTCGACTCCGAAAAACTAGCTGATGGTGCTCACTGGTAAGATTTTGGCACCTGGGCACTGCCATGCTTCCATAATAGATTATATACAAACATGAATATGTATGAACCACCGACCCATCGCCTCTCCAGAAAAGTCGGATGACGCGATAACGGGTACTAAGACGTCCAATTATTCAGGACACGGCCTGACACTCAAACAGCCGCGTGGATTATGGGCAGCTATGAGCAACATGGGGAAGGTCTGGCCGTGTCGCCGCACAAAGGAGAAAAAGAAAAAATAAGGTGGTTTTTGTATGGGGACCGTGGAAATATTTAGGGCAGGTATTACCTTGAGCTTGTTTGACTGAACTTCAACTATACTCAAGTAACAAATTCCATAGCTAGCGAGCAGACAGAGACTCATGTCCTCCCTAAAGATGATAGCCCTACCGCTCCTACAGCCGCAGCATCGTCAACGAACTCCACATATTTGAAGACATGCCCCTTCTTCGCTAATGCCTCACGTACCAACGCCCTATAATCCTCAATGCCAACTAAGCTCCCTCCAAAACATAACACGGCCTTATTTGCTTCCACTGCTCTTGGTTTCAAATTCGGATCCTCTCCAGGCTCACGGCAAAGCATGGCGATCTGATCCGCAAGTCCCTCAGCACAGACCTTCAACACATTCAACGCGAAGGGGTCCTTGTCCTTGAACGCAGCCTCAAAAACGAGTGGCGCAAGCTGGCTTAACCGTTTCTCGCGCGCAACGAGGAGGTACGATGGAACAGTTGCAGCTGCCTCTGCTGTACTCGGCTCGGGCAAGTGCACCACCGGCAACACTTCTGGGGCATCCTCTACCCTGTGGATCCCAAATCTTTCAAGCACCTTCGCTTTCAGGCTACTTGGGGGTAACGGCTCCATCCCCAGCGACGAGCGCGCAGCATCGTACATCATCTGACGCATCGTCTCGCGGCCCACGTGAAATCCTCCGCCTTCGTCTCCTAGAATCCATCCCCACCCGCCAGTCCGCGCAAGTTCACTCAGCATGCCCGAGGGCTGGTGCTGAAATGAAACGACGCAGGATCCTGTTCCGCCTATCGCAGCAACAGCATGCTTGATATCAGGATGAAGCCGGAGCGGGGCAGCAAGGAGATGTGTATCGTTGGCCACGACCAACCGCGGACCCAGGGGTATCCTGAGGAGAGCGGAGAGCGCTGCTGAGGCATTGGCGACTGCAGCTAGGGAATCGACGCCGGAGATACCGAACCATGCGGATGCGAACATCTCAGTGTTGGGAGGGAGGGGAATAGGGTCGATAGATGGTGGAGAGACGCAGGTCTTCAATGCATTAGATACTGCTACGCGAACAGCATCTGTAAATGCAGACGCAGACATGTACGCAAAGTTAGATGGGCCTCCCAGGGCGCGCCCGAGGATCGTGCCAGACCTGTCTGTAATGACAGCAGACGTCTTGGACCCACCACAGTCAACACAGAGGAAAAGCGACATGATGTTCTTCGAACACGTCAGTATGCGTAGTCACCAGAAGCGCTGGGCACCCACCAATTTCAATCACTTGGTAATGGGGCGAATGAGGATATAAGTTATAATGAACAAAGATGGCCACCTGTAGTGTCTGTACCTATATATGAGCAGCTATTAAGCCAAGCTGGAGACTTTGGCAACAATCTAGGGCTTTGGGCGGAAGGAGACACGCCCAAATTTACACATAGGCGAGCACATGGATCTCTAGCCGGTTCGATCCGCGACACTGCCAATACTTGCCAGCTCTCAGATCTCGAGCTCAAGCTCAAGGCCCCAGTGATTAATATTGTCAACTGCGTGATCCAAGTGTTTTTCAGATTAGAAGTGCGGGGTTGTCTGTCCGGTGCAACTTTACACAAAATTAAGGGACAGACTATCCCCGAGTAGAGAGAGGGTTATGTCAGATGAAAACGTCTAGGCACCTAGAAGAAAATCTGCAAGCGCGGGAACTTATTACCTCATTCGCACTCTCTATGTACCAAAAATTCTGTAGTAATTATATTAGCTCCTGCTTCGGGCGAGCGGATCAGAAGGCACGAGAAGCCAGGATTCGAGTGGTATTGTTAAAAGAAGCCCCAGTACGGTGTCAACAAAGAAAGGGAAACCAATACTCAATGAGTACTGAATAATAGTGTTTGTCGGCCGAGTCGGGGATTGGCGCACGCGCGGGACAAACTCTATCTTGGTCTCAGTACAACAAACGATTCAAACTCCAGTACGGTATGTATGTATGTATGTATATAGCATCTTTGCATTTTCCAAATTATTTCCTCCATTTCCGTAGTACATCATTACGAGTTCTAACAAACAATCACAACGTTCAAGGACACACGTGAAGTAAGAATCATGTTCAAACCAACTGACTGGTGAATAATCATCGCCTCCCAATATGCGTCCCCGCAAGCTCCTTCTCAAGCGCATCGCTAGGGTCATCCATGATAGGCGATGGTGCGCGCTGGGACGGCGCCGTGTAGCCAGACGTTGCACCGTGTACAGGGCCGTACTCCTGCACCGGCGAGCTGATAATCTCGTCCCGAGAGGGAATGGGCAGACTAAGATGGTTTAATGATCAGGTTCGTAACGAGGGAGAGAAAAGAGGCGCCAGGATGATGCTGACCTGTCTTGTCTCTTGATCTGGCCCGTGGCCCTCGCCTGGGCGCGCACCTCAGCACGGAACGATTGGACCTCCTCGACAATGAGCCTCTTCATCCCCTCGATAGAGTCCTCCTCCTCAAATGAGAAGTCAAATTTCTGAGTGCGTCAACCTAGTTTGAGCATCCTGGCCCTTCGAAACGGGAAATTAAACTTACGGCATCGCAGACTGGCTCATCGGCGGGATCGTGCCACACCTGCAGATACGGGTGGTTGAGCGCAGCCTCGCAGCTGATGCGCTTGGCGGGGTCGAAGCAGAGCATCTGCTGCAGGAGATCGATGGCGAGTGGGTTGGCGTGCGGATAGAGTGTCTGGAAAGGTACGCGTGGCTTGATGGGAAGAGAGCGGATGTAATCTTGAGCCTGTGATTCGAGTGAGTTGGGTATATTGACGACTTGGCAGAGCACATACCCTTGGAGATCCGACACGGCGAAGGGTGTCCTCAGAGGGCGTACCGAGGTAGTGAAGAATTTGGTTCAGTTGGTCAACATAGCTATGCAAATTATCGATAGTCAGTATCAATTCATCGATTCGATGCATGCGCAAATTGCCCGTAATGAAGTAGGAATGAACATACTCTCGTCCTTTGAAAATCGGCTTGCCACCCAAGAGCTCGGCAAGAATGCAGCCGACAGACCAGACATCAATGGCCGTTGTCTATAGACATTGAGGTCAGCTAGTGTAAAACCGGCTACGATAAAGAATGCCGAAGTGATAAACGAGAAAGGAAAGTGGCACACACATAATTCGCGAAGCTAAGCATAATTTCTGGCGCACGGTACCATCGCGTTGCAACGTACTCCGTCATGAAACCCTGGTTTCCGGCGCTCTTGCTCGTGCCGCCACCAGGGGTAAAGCTAAATACAACGTTAATTTAGTCTTTGGAATGCAAATATACTAGCGAGGAACATGCGCACCCTCTAGCCAAGCCAAAATCGCATATTTTGAGCTCGCAATCTGCGTTGACAAGAAGATTTCCGGGCTTGAGATCGCGGTGGAGTACATTGGCACTGTGAATGTATTTGAGCCCGCAGAGGGTTTGGTAAAGGAAGGACTGGAAGTGTGCGTCGGTGAGCGGCTGTCCAGACCGAATCTGTGTGCGTCGGTTTTTGAGTGTCAGATCAGTCAAGAGTGGGAAAGGACGCACGATGGCATGAAGATCAGCCTCCATCAATTCTTCCTAATGTAGGGATCAGTGGGACCAGAGGCGAATAACGAGGCGAACAGACATAGAGATAGACTTCGTCAAAATTCCCGCTAGATTGAAAGACGATATCCATATCGTATAGGCATGTTATCTGTAGAGGAATGTGTGAAATGTAGGCATAAAGCACATATGGTTGGCGTACGTTCTTGTGTCCCCTGAAATGGTGTAACAATCTGATTCATGCTATGATCAGCGTCATACTCGGGATGTACTTGACTGCACGACGCACCTAATCTCTCTCAAGCACCGCTTGGTGAGGATCCTCTATGATACAGCGCTTGTTTAGCCTGGTGCGCAGTGAACAAGCAGAAATAAGCACTTTGGTATTAATGTTCGTGATCTTCTTGATCGCACATCCCTCGCCTGATCGGCGGTGACGGGCAGCAACGACACACCCGTACGCGCCCTGACCAAGCTCCTTGACGAACTGGTACTCGCCGTCGACGATGAAAGTGCTATTAAGCGCGGTGAAGGTGTGTCGCGAGATCGGCTGGCGGCTCATTGCTAGATCGACTATTCAAGCTTGGAATCCGATTTGAGGGATTTGATGGAATTTGGATAAGCCCTGCGAAGGGAGGATAAGAGAGAGAAGAAAAGAAAAATCCTATGCTTGTTGTAGAGACGGTGTACAGGATATTGATTCAGATCACACCAAACATGTCCATACATGAAGATTCCGTGGTCAGTTGTTCTCTGCACTGCATGTATGACGATAGATTTAGTATGGCCTGGCGCTCGATGCAATACAGGTCTTGAAAGTTGAAAGGATGAAAATTTACTGCTGCACGTATGATCATGACGGAACGAGCCCAACATTACACTCATACGCATGATCCATTGGATCAGTAAGTACTGTTCACCTTTATTTTCTTGCGTATCGGGAGTAGGCAGCTTGTTGAAGCGGCATAACGTTACGTTTCATGTTTATTTTGGGAATTACCGGTCACATGATGACTCAAGTACTCACGCGCACGGTTCAAACCAAGTCCAAACTAGCAGCTGTGCAGTTGATCTGGCAACTTGGAGTTTTAGCTCACTATTGAAAAGTTAGATTTTTACAACGAATGATATGCTCGACACCATCCCCAGTACTCGCAAAGCTCCTATCGACCTCGAACAACCACCTACAACTATAAAACATACGTACACACGTGCGTTATGAGCATCAATTCAGCAAATAGGTATTTCAGTTGCTCGTATCATCAGTGTGTATGGTGGTTGCAAAGCCGACTTGGTTGTTGGTGGTGTCGAAGACAGAGTAGTGGCGTTGACTGTGTGATAGGTCGTCAGTCTCATACCAGCCAAAGCTACTCAAACACTAACAGGAATGTGTAACCGTTGACGAAATCCAATCCAGAACCAGAGTCGGCACCGATATCAGCAACGATAAGGTAGATGTTACCACTGCTTCCGCCTAGGTAAGTGTTGAGGGAACGTGGCCAAATTTGGGCGTTGGGGGTCAGATCGTAGGCTCTGTCACCAATGATGAAGGTCAGGCTTTGCAGCTTAGCATACTGACTAGAGGTGATGGTCAGGAGACCGGTGGTCTGATCCAATACGCCACCAGTGACAGCCTGGTACGTGCTGAACGCATCTAATATTCTCCAAGTCAGTATGGCACGTCCCATTTATGAATGACTTGTCCTACTGGAGGCGATGAGAACGAGAGTCGTGCCGGTGTCGACAATACCAGCAGTCTCAGACAAAATGGTGGAACCTCCATAGGAAATAGACTGGTCGATGCCCCAGTAATTGCTAGCAGGTGATGTAGTCGTGAGAGGGACGTAAGTCACCGAGCTCGTTATCTTTAAGCTATCGTGCCCACCAAAGGTGAGCTCGCCAATACTGTCAGAGGCAGCAGCAGGAACAAAGTATATTCCGAGTGCCCTAGTGTCGATGACGCCCTGGCTGTAGAGGTTGTCTGTGACAGTGGGGACAACGTCGACGTTGGAAATGGTACCCTCCGTCAAGCCAGTTGGTCCGATTCCGAGAATTCCATCCACGCCTTCGAAGCCTTCTGAAAAGCTCGCAACTCCGATGGATTGTTCGTCAATGACAAGACCAGCGCTCAAATGAACGGTGTCCGTGTATTCCTCTCCGGAGAAATAACCAGAACCATATGACACGGACTACAATGTTGTTATAAACACCTTTTCATGAACAGAGTATGAGAAACAGCATACAACAGTGTTGCCAGTATCCACACTGGTACTAGTGGGACTGTATGAGGTGGCTGCACCTAACCAGGTGTTGGAGCTGCCCGTATCAATGATGAGTGTGTCTGATAAACCGTCTGATCAGAAGTTATCTGAGCTAGCTGACGGTCGATCTTACACTCAGTGGCAGGGCTGCCGACACCAACTTGGGCAGTGTACGTAACGATAGCGTTGGTTATGCTGAAAGAGTTGTCAGCACGCTTGCCCATGGAATTAGCCTGCTTCATCGCCTGAACGCGAGCCCTGTCGGCGGCAGCGATATTAACAGCACCCCTGACGTTCACCCTGGCGGCAAAGCTGAGGGTTGCCTTGCCAGCGTCAGGGCGTAAAGGAGATGCGTCGGCAGAGGACAGCACGACAAAGAAGATCGACAGGAAAGCCTTGGAAGGGAACATCATTTGGAACAGCTGTTCGAAGGCCAAGTGAGAGATAAGATCAGCTCTTCAATCATCAAAACGCTTTATATGAGTTGGCTCCCAATTCAATTGACCATGTGACATTCGCAAGCTAGGTTCTAAATCTCGCGAGACGCAGGGGTGAACTTCCTGGATGTTCTATCCTGGGTTGCTGTGATCGCTGTACGTCATCAGAGGATGATTCGTCGCTATAAAAATCGCCGAGCCAAAAAGCGCGCCGACAGCCGCATGGTGGTCGTTTAAACGATTTACCTGGATATCTGGATGATCACCAGGACATGTTAGATAGCGTCACAATCAAGTAGATTGCCTACCGTATTGAGTTCTGGCATGAAATAAAACATGATTCTAATGGCAACGCTAACCAGGGAAACATTTCGCACTATGAGATGGATATAGCATAGAACCCGTGAACTTGAACGCTTCTGGCATGGCATGGCAGTCCTTGGCATGTATCCAGCTTGAAGAAATGAATCAGCTCCGAGTTAACGGCGAAGAATCAAAACCGTACCGAGGACTGTCATAGTCAGAGTCATTCATGTCCAGACCAAGATCCTAAAGTGTTGCAACTTGAAGACTCCTAGCACATCGACGTCTGACAAATCTGGACAACCAGAGTTATCAGACGATGGGAGGTGAGAATGTTGAACACGTTCAATCCCACTCAAGTTATGGCTATGCTCTGGTTTTCAAGCATATGTTATCAAAGCTTGGTGTGGCATTGTCACGACTCGGAAAATCTTGGGATCATCATTATGGATTTCCATTTTGCCAAGCCTTGAGGAGATTCGGAAATTGGCAACGTACTCGCTACGAACTTCAAAGCTTGGTTGAACCAGTCTCCCTCCAGGCAGATCATATGGCAGATAATGAGACGACACATAACGGGATGCTGGCAGTGAATGTTCGTCTGCACTGACACGCAGTTCAACTGGGCGTAATAGACGGCTCGGTTTGTGTTGAGCCTTCTAGCAGTGTGCTGCCAGAACAGGTTCAATGTGAGCTTGACATGAGCCGAATCGTGTTTCAGTCCATGATGCATGATGATCGAGTCAAGAACTTCAATTATTGTGGTTTGACTTGTGGCACACCGTGACCTTGAATTATGTACACTGTGTACGTCACTCTGCAGAGTCGATCACCGTGACTCTGTTGACAACAAACCTGACCAATCATCGATGCATCCTCCAAGTCAACTAGGCTACGTGCGCATCAATCCAAGATGTCCTCTTTGTAACCTCACCACAAATCCATTCACGTCCTCAGCCTCGAGATTATTGATAGCATACTCTCGATGCACGACTCTTCGGCTGTTGATTTGGTCCAGAGCGAGTTTCAGGTCTTCTTCAGGTCCACAGAAGTCCTGGTCACCTGTCGGATTCGTATGGTCGAATGTCTTCGAGATAATGCTTTCAATAACATGCGGATCCATGAGTGGAGCTGTAACATCGAACATATCTTTTGGAAGAGCTTCTTTCGAAGCGGTTGCAAGGTGCCCAGGCGACGTGGGATTGAAGCACTTGCCGCAGAACTCCAATGCACTCTGAAGCTCCTTCTCACTCAACCGGCTCCCCATCTCCGATGCACCCTGGATTACTGTGCGGCAATAAATGTCAGCATCTTTGATATTGGCCATACCATGCAATGATAGTAGTACCTGGTCGAATGGCAGCGAATGCTCGATCATAATTATCTTCGTCAATATCGCTCAGGATATCAAGATCCGTCGTTCGTATCTGTTGATAGGCGCTCATCACCACTATCTGGAATCTATACAGGTTACGTTGCACATGGAACTCTGATCAGCAAGAGTAAATCCATCTACTTATGGACGGACCTTGTGTAACTCAATGAAAACCTCTTCGTGTGCCATGCAGCTGCTTCGACTTCTGAACAATCTCCTCGGACTGCGGCGCATATAGATACTGCTGCAGATAATGCGGAGGTCATTGCGAGGTGTATCCCGGAGGAGAAGAACGGATCTATGAACGCTGAAGACTCGTGCATCAGCTTCGTCATATAGACAAGGGAGATATGCAATTTCGTACCACCAGCGTCCCCGACCAAACGAAAGCCAGGTCCCCCGTAGCTCGAAGCGGAGTAGCTGAAGTCAGACGCTGATCTTACCAACAGGTCAAGCTGCCCAGGTTGTCCCCCGGCAGTCTCCTTTTGTACTATCTTTCCAGTTCCAATGAGCTTGACTAGTGTTGGAGCTAGGGTTATGGAAAGCCGATAGCGATATTCCAGAGATTTGCCTTTCAAGGCACGGACTTTCTCGTTATGAATGTCTTGATTCATAACGACGCCAATGGAGGTTGTTCCATCGTGTAGAGGAATAAACCAAGCCCAGCCGGATTCATCTGGTGTGCATTGGCTCAATTAACGCATTCTCACTATTGACAACACGATGCGTACCTCTCAGTGTCTCAAACCAAGGGGCACCCTCTCTTTGGGTATTCGTGCCATATGTATTGACTCCCACCCAATAACCCCACAGTGCAATGTTCTTTAATGATGCATTAAAATGACGGTTGCGTAAGTATTTGGTTGACATCAATCCTGAGCGTCCAGATGCATCAACAAGATAGTCGAATGAAATCACTCCGGTTTTTCCATCTGCAGCACGTAACCATTCAGCAGCCACAGGCCTGGAAGACTCGGTTGGGGAGAAGCGGAAGGATTTCACACTCGTTTGTTCAAACACCTTTGTTCCGCAGGATGTTGCGTGGTCAAGCAACATCTTGTCGAATGTCGAGCGCACCTAAATGGAGCGTTGATTTTCAAGGAAGGAAAAGATGTCAAGTACATACTACGTTCCATGAACTGTTAGTATGCCCAAGCGCAACGAAGTCCGTGTCTGGAAACAGGTGAGTGTGACTCTCTTGGGCCCATTGCTGCTATCACTCACATCCTTCCCGTTTAAATTGATTAAACTTTATCGCAGCCCCGGGCTATTAATGACAATACATCATTGGGCCCTATTTATCCGAGAACACTTTGATCGTACCTTGTGCTTGAAACCCATCTCGACCAATTTCTGCTCCGCATCAATGAACCTCAGGTAATGACGAACTGAAGGAATTAGGCTTTCCCCAATGTGATACCTACATGATAATCGTCAAGGGGGATGCCTGAACACTTTTGACAAGTCTATTACCGAGGGAACTGGGCAGCCTCCAATAAAACGACGTTGAGGCCTTCCCTGGAAAGGGCCGAGGCAGTATAACTGCCAGAGGGACCTCCACCGACGACAAGGATTTGAGCATGCTGCACAGTAACATTGATGTCAGTCCTGCTAGCGAATCTACTGAATGACCAACCTCTGGTATCTGCGAGGCCATCGAACGCTAGTGGATGTGTATAAGAAATCGACAATATTTGTTCATCGATTGTCTGAGCTTTTGTACCAGACGCGTCTGAACTCATGAAAGTGAAGCCTCAAGGCGTCAATATTGCAAATCTATGCAAGAACACTTCCCAAACCAATTCAGAATACGTCACCAAGCTTCTACTAGAGTGCCGGTGAGTTTGTATCAATACGTCAGCGCCCTCACCTCACAATTCCTTGTTCTGCTTGAACTTTGTCATCAAAGTACTTACAAGGACCTTGAATAACTACTAGACATACACATCCGCCAGTGATTCGATGTCAGCTCAGTCGTGGAAACACGTACGTGACATGGGCACAACCAACACAAAGTTGAAGAGGAAATCCCTCGTTCTCGTATGCAGATTGCCAGGTACTGGTAAAGGGATCGTCAAAAACAGAGGTACTCGAGATATTTATGTAACATCAGGTGTCAAGAAGGGTAAAACCCTCATCTTTCAAGGGTCCGCAGTTACATGCCATTGGTGTACGCAGTCTCGGCAAACCCGAGAGCTCTGGAATTCGTCATGTCGAACACTGAGTAAAGGCGCTTCCTGGGAAGACATGATTCAGTAACTTCTTGCTTAGTAAAATGTAGCATGCATGGAAAACAAGAACGGTTGACAAAATCGAAGCCAGAGCCAGAGCTGCTCCCGATGTCACTTCGGAAAATCAGGCATATGCCGTCGGGGGTTACAGCATTCAAGTATTCCTCTCCAGAAGCAGAAGTGGGATCGTTACTGCTATTGTATGTGCAGCATGCATGCTGGAAAAGTTGCTGTTATGAATCAGAATAGCAAGTACCACCTATATGAACGTTTGAAGCGTGATGAGTGCTAGTGTGAAGAAGGGAGGGAAAGGGAGGGTAGCTGAAATGTATCAAAACACTGTTACGACGACATGTAGGTGAGAAGAGATGTTATTTAAACCAACGTGAAACGACGTACCTGGCACGACGACGAATAGGTGAGAAGAGGTGTTACACCCCTAAAGGTTCGTCGTCCGTGTCAGGTAGAGGTCGATGAGATCACTGAGATCGCTCGGCATGATCGACAAGCCGAGAGCGCCCTGAGCGCGTGCCAAAAAATGTTTGGCAATGGGACTGGCCCTAAGGTAGGCCCGCACGTGAAGACTCGAACGTTTCGACCAATTAGACTTGTATAAAAAGAATTAAACTCGACTAATTGGTCTCACTAGACCTCGCGAGAGCGCAGGCCGCGAGGATTAGCCAGCAAGAGGGTCCTTCGCGCGAGAGCGGCGAAAGACCCCATGAAAATTTGAACGTGCTAAATAAGTACAAAGCAACTGCCGACAAAAGACGAGAAGACTCGAGAAAACAGGACCGAAAGGAAGAGGCCGTAGAATACATGTGCGTGATGAGTGCTATAAAGTGTTAAATTTGGGAGGGAGGGTGGTGATAGACTGGGGGATGTATATTGTGGGATGATAAGTAACAGAATAAAGTTGAGTGTTAACGATGAGAAATACGCACATAAGACAATAGAAGACCAAATCAAGAGACAGCGGCGAACGGATCACCGCTGTCATGTGCGGACCGACCATTGAAAATCAGGCTGTGAAGTAGTGTAGGATTCTTCCGAATGTAGATGCGGAAGGCTTCTGATGACCACCGACCCATTGCTTGGATCTGGTGTGATGGTACTCCTCCTGCTGCCAACGAAGTTGCGCCACCAGCCCTCATAGAATGACCCGCTATTGTGGATGGCACAAACTGCCGCAGTTTTCGTAAAAACCAAGAACGAGTTGGCACGGAACCGTCAGAACGAAGCCATAGGGTTGAATGAAACGGAAAAAGTTGGTCGCGTCTTTGGAGGTATTGTTTGAAGGCTTGGTGAGGATCTGGATTTCGAGATGATTGACGGATCACGATAGTTGCACCTTCAAATTGACGGTCTGATTTATGAGTGCGAAGGACGTATGAGTGGTAGTCAGCTTCTATGACAACGGAAGTACGAAGTGTCAATTTTTGGTGCCGTCGTAATGCTTTGTTGTCGGGCCATACTAATTCGCCAAGCCGAAGAAGGGCATGAAAACCATCGACGAGCTGAGCCAAGAAAAGATTGTCGTCAAAAGATAATGGATGAGGGAGGCTGTCTTGGACGAGTTTGAGGTCCGCAAGAGTCAAAGGAAGCTTGCGGTTCACAGGTACTCCATAACGTCGCTTTGCGCCCTTCAAGGTGCGAGCGATAAGCGGAGAACGGCGAACAGAACGAACAGTTGGGTAGAACTCTTCGAGTTGGCTACAAATACCCGATAGGTAGTTGTCGACTGACCGTGGATTGATATGGGCAGACATATATGTTACGAAATAAGACAGAGTATCAGGTGTGGGTTCCAGCGAGAAGTGGTGTAGTTCACAAAACGTGATGTAAGAGTTGAGGGCGGAGGAATATGCATGGTTGGTTGAGCGTTCCAGAGTCATTCCGAGATTGATTGAACGTTCGTGAATCAGACGTTCAACAGACCAGGCCTCCCGGATGGGCTGCCTGGTATGACGAGATCTCGGCATCATTTTCTTTGCACCCCCAGCGCATCCCGAGGGGGTTCAAAGTGGAAGATTCGAAGGTGGTGATTACAGTTCAGGGCTTCCTGAGACCTATTCCGGGAAAGATGGTCCGCGACCACATTTTGATCACCGGAGATGTGAAAGACGCGAAAATCAATAGATGCAAGAAGGATGAGATCCATAGAATAAAGAAGCAGTTGATTAAAGCCGGAGGGAGCTTTTAGTGAGTTGAACATTGCAACTGTGTTCAGGCTATCTGTGAAAATCGCTAGACATCCTCCCGGTGACAGGCGTGACACCGCGTCACGAATTGCGGATGATACGCAAAGAGACTCGAAGAAAAAGATGTCTTGCACCGGTGCACAAGTTGGTAATGGAGCAGTGAAGGCCAAGTTCAGTGATGGATACCAGAACCCCATTCCTGTTCCGGAGGCGTCACAATAAACCCTGAGTGCGTGATTTGAAACTTGGGAGAAGTCCCAAGATACAGATTTGAGGAGGTAGACTCCATCGGATTGTTGTAAACGGCTCGCTACCCAAAGAATCTCCCTGACAACATCTCGATTCAACCAAATGAGGCCACGTGAGTTAACTTTCCCTTTCATCTTCTGGTACAAGGCTGAAAGCCCTGGACGGAGCAATGGACAAATGTTGAGAGCCCAATTAAGGGAACCAGCGACTTGCTCGCATTCTCGTAAGGTTCGTCGACTCTTGTGTTTTGCAAACTTTCGTAACTCCGAAACGAGTGATACTTTGGACTCCTCTCGCAAGGTAATGCGCATCTGATTTGGGTCGACGTCAAACCCAATGACTGGTAGGGGTGAGCCATAAACCTGTTTCCGCTCCTCGTGAGGGATCCCTAATTCGTCCCAGAGAGATAACAAGTTGGCCATATCTCGAGGCAACATCTTCTGATACTTCTGATAGAAAGTAAAGTCCTCCGCTTCTGCGTAAGAAAAAGAATCGTCAACGTAGATGTAAACAAGAATGAACCGAACGAAAATTGCAAGCCATATTACTAATGACATGAAAGCATGAAATATTCTCTGAGATGCTCGGCCACCAAAAACATTCGCCCGATCTACGTGCCTTCGTCCATCGAAGGATACGATCTGTTTAATTTGCCAAAGCGGGTGCATCGGCATATGACGATAGGCCTCCGACACATCCGCTTTCCAAATAGTGAGGGGGTGATTTCGATTGGTTGAACGATAATGTCGAAGAGCATGACCCAAATCTTGAACGTTGTCGAGTGTAACTCCAGCGATATCTTCTTTAGTAATCATCGAGTTAAGCGAATATTCACCGGCACTATGATTCGTCACCAGACGAAATTTTCCTCCCTCCTTCGGTACAGCATGAATTGGCATTGAGTACATGCCTGGAAGGAGGTCAGGTCCAAAAGCACTTGAATACCTTCCAACAGCTTCTTCCTTCGCAATCTGATCTCGCAGAAAACAAAATTGTTCTTCAGACTTCGGGATTGGAGTTGGAACATCCCACGTAGTTGGATAGACTCCATAGTGCGTGTCTGCCCAGGGCCAGAAGCCTTCGCGTAACCCTGTGCAAACAGATTGATAAAAAGCAGGATTTGGATGACCGGAAGACATAAGCATGGATTCGAAAACATCAATATGAATTGGAGTCGAAACTTGAAAGAGATCAGGATAAGAATTGATAGTTGCCAGAGCTTCTTTGTTTTGATATTCGTATGAAGGTGGACGAGGCAAAGGTTCGGCAGTCTCAGTCCATCGAGCTGTGTGACTAAAAATAGGTGAATTGTTACTCCAGACCATTTGTCGTTTGAAACGTTGGCCCTTGGCAATATCCTCATTAAGATCCCTTTGCCAGTGGGCACTCCGTTCGCTTGTGCGAACCCTTGCAGTTTCCCCGGTCGCAGACGTGGAAGTAAAGACACTCTTTTGCTTCTTTTTCACATTGTCCTCTGTTCCACTTGTGACACGGCTCTCCACCCCTCTTCGCCGCTCCTTGATTCCTTCCAAGTCTGTCAGTCGATGTACCTCCTGGCTTCGCAAGTTGGTTGACGGCAACCATTCCAAAGGATGAAAGGTGGCTGGCTTGGAGATCGTCGAATTGTCTGAAGCTATTGAACCGCAGGAATTTCTGTTGCTCCACGAGGAGTCGCACGGCTCGATCGAAGTCAAGAACCCTTTCATGGAGTGAATAGTGTCTGGTTGCGAAGATGTTCGAAATGAATCTCCGGTATTGCTTAATTTCTCGCTCTCTCCAAGGCATAATGAAAGAAAGGGCTTCGCCCCAGAGATCTGCTGCAATGTTCCAGTCTCCGGCAGACTTGACTTTATGAGTCGGAGTTGGTTGGGATAGCGTGAGTTCAAATCCGCTCCCAAGAACTTGGGATTGCTTGGCGTCAATGGCCGTTGAGTAGTTTCCAGAGAAGACTTTGTCGAGATCGAGAGCCCTTCCTTCAAGGAGCAAGAGCCATTGAGACGAGGGGAGGCTGGGACATCCGGGAGTAGTGGTGACTTTGGTTCGATAATATTTTGGGTCCTCAGACCATTCTTCGTAGCAGTCAAGGTTGAGCTGAGTCCCTTCGTCTTTCGAAAGGTTTCTATACTTGTCGGGGTCGAGCCAAGGATAATAACAGGCCTTTTCTCCCGAAACCTTCCTTCTCCTTTTTCGTAACTCAAACTCTTCCTCGGACTCGAACTCCGAATCCTCATCTTCTTCTTCTTCCCTTCGGCGTCGTACTCCTCTTCCAACTCTCCGTTGAGAGGTTGACCCCTTTTCAGAGAATTCCCCATCAATGCGACTTTGACGTGTCTGTCTGGATTGTCGGACGTTCTCTTCGAGTTCATCGTCCTCCCGCGCAGAGTCGAGGAGCTCAAGATAGTGCGAGAAACCAGATTTGAAGGTTGGATCATCCTCTCCTCTGGATACGGCTGTGAGCTCTCTCCGAATTGCGAGGATAGCTTCCCATTTAGGGATTTGTTGCTTTCGATAGCCAAGAACGAGCTTGATACATCGTTCGACGACTTCTGAGTCGAAGACTGGGAGTCTCGGAGCATTGCTTTCACTCCTGGTGGAGGATGAAGTGGGAGTTTGCGAGGATTCTCTGACATTGCTTGACATTGAGAAACTTGTTTCGATGATAGAATTTATGTAGCTGAAATGTATCAAAACACTGTTACGACGACATGTAGGTGAGAAGAGATGTTATTTAAACCAACGTGAAACGACGTACCTGGCACGACGACGAATAGGTGAGAAGAGGTGTTACACCCCTAAAGGTTCGTCGTCCGTGTCAGGTAGAGGTCGATGAGATCACTGAGATCGCTCGGCATGATCGACAAGCCGAGAGCGCCCTGAGCGCGTGCCAAAAAATGTTTGGCAATGGGACTGGCCCTAAGGTAGGCCCGCACGTGAAGACTCGAACGTTTCGACCAATTAGACTTGTATAAAAAGAATTAAACTCGATTGAACACTCACAAACAAATTGCGTGTATCCTGCGACAGGGATTTGGAGGCAACCATCCTCCAGACCAACAACTTCAACTGGGCCATTTTATGTAAATGGTGGTTTGTAAACCGTCGAGTCACACCGAAGACAAACAATATCAAGGCTTCGAAATGAGGTCACCAACAAGTGTGACTCAGGGTCTTTTTGAGTGCAAGACTGGTGATACTGACGTAGTAATGCTTCAAAATTTCTTTCGTAGGATCATTTTCTTGACAATTCGTTATGGCGATCGCATGAGGGCGAGCGTAGATGTTGGTTTCTCGAGCATGGAGAATAACCGACAGATTGATCTTTCTTTATCTGGACGGAGACGATACGTACATATCATTTGCGTATTATAATCAAATACTAGTAGTAATAGATGATCCTCGGCGTCCTGGGATCTCCCTTCCTCAAGCCAACCCATGAATAGCGGTAAGAAAGTAGGCCACCACAGCCCGACAACTCGGGATTTGAGGGCATCGATAGATATGTGTAGCAGTAGATCCAATGAGACAACTATATGGTTTTGACAGGTGAAATAAGCACCAGCGCTTCCACCGACGATGTGCATAGGTCACTCAATCACCGTGATTCTCGGTACCAGCGAGGCGGGCCAGTCTTCTGCAGCGCCTCCTTCAAAGCCTTGTATTTTGACTCGGGGGGCGCGCTGGTCGGTAAGCTTTCCCGACCATCGGAAGAGGCGGCGAAGGCAATGCACCAATGGGTTTTCCCCTTCCGAGTCTGGACTGAACGAAGTTTGGTGTAACGGTAAACGCCTGTCTGTAACCTAACGTCACCCGAAGCCAGGACAATGATATCTAACGAGTCTTTGTACGTCTCGGGGCGCGGATGACCCATCTCAACGCCTCGCTGGTACAACCACTCGTCTGCCACCCGTAGAATTTGACCATTATTCAAGCTTGTAAAAGTATAGCATTAGGACACAGAGAGGGTTCCGACGCAATGCATGTACTTACTTTGGTTTCGCGATGATTAGCAGTGAGGATGTTCAAGTTGTCTTCCCTTAAAACATAGGAGAGAAATGGGCGGCTGAGATTGAAAAGGAGACAATAGGAGACACCAAGATCGGGAGTGCAGGAGCAATTGGAAAGCAGGTGGCTCTCAGCTGGAGCACGCACGTGGGGTAGACACTTGGTCCCGCGAGATCAAATGCTCCGTGCTTATATGACCAGCTATGGTTACTAAATGGACGCAACATTGGTGTACATCATTGCTTGTTCAAGTTGGCTAGACTCCTGGTGCTTGTATCTCTAATGCAGAATCAACAAGGAACGAGTGGATTCCGAAAAAAAATCACCTGCAGAAATGTAATCGTTGATGACATCGACTCAAGGGCTGGCCACGGAGGGATTCAGCTAGTCGAAGTACATCGCTTGTGCAAAATATAAAACTACATATACAATACTTCGTCGTTGAATTGGTACTTCAAAGCCTCAAGCCTCGAGCGCACATCCTACTTATCCTGACCTTTCATTCTTGTGGTCCAAACTTGTTAGCAGAAACCGTAACCAATAAACATTGACACATACCTTTCAGCATCATCAACACAATGACATCGTCTCCCACCCGTCTTATTTGTGAGATGGTGATTGAACTTGGGGCCACTAGAACGGCGCGCAGGTATATTATTGAGTGGAGGCCGACTCGGAGGTTGCGTGGTTCGATCATCGCGAACAGAACCAGGAGCATGCAACTTCAGAGTCAGAAACTGAACGGACTTGTTCCTCTCATCCTCATCAATATCCCGTACGTCTAGTGACTCCACAACGAATGACGTCCCTGGAGCGAATGTGTACTCATTCTTCTCAGAATCATCCGAGAGCGGCGTGATATAGCTTGCCGCATCCCAGACCCACGAGTCGTTGTCGGGAGGGTTGACCACCACTATAAGGCCATTCTGGTAATGTTTTGCGATGTCGATCGAATCCGCAAAGCTCCAGACCATCTTGGTTGTGATAGTGCTGCCCACCTTGACGAAAGTTGCCATCGCTGCCTCCAAAGACACCACGAGCGACTCGCTAGTCGGCCCGGCGTTGAGGGGGCACTCTAGCATTTCCATGCCGAAGTAATCGAGACTGAGCTGGGATATGTCAAGCTGCCCGCTGAATAATTGAGGCGCATAAAAGACGGATGTACGAGGCATCGCCGCAAAAGCAGCACTGAGTAACCGGTTTTGAACGGCACTAAACTTCTGCAGGAGAGCCTTGACATCGCGAAGCTGATCCTGAACGTCTTGCAACGTGGATGCGGGCTTCATCATAAACGAATTCATGTAGGCCTTGTTGCCTGGAACGTACGAGCCCCAGTTTGACTTCCAGATCGCGGTTGCGATGTTTGGAGAGTCAAGAGGATACGGCGTGGCTGAGATACTAGTGTACTCGAATATTTTCATCAGCACCATGCGCGCAAATGATGCAGTCGTCCAGTCATACACCGCCATTGCCAGCTGAAAGCTGTGTGGCGAGAATGGAAAGTGGCGTAACCCTAAAGCTTTAATCTCCTCTACGTCCCTGCCTGGCGCGCCTGGTACGCCTTGGTATGGCACATAGTGCAAGTCCATCATCTTGTCGAAAAATGATACATCAACACCCGACACCTCTGGCAGTGGCTTTAACGTCCCCGTCAAGACAGATCTGTGAACGGACGTAGATGGAGTGATTGAGAATGAGAAAGAACCATCCCCAGGGATTGTGAGGTTGATGTTCACCGAATCTTCTGGGCAGATGGCGACCGTATTGTTCAGGTCGACGATAGACGGAAGTACTGAGTAGGGTACAGTGATATCGATGAAACCTTGTTTGTCAATGATCAGCCTGTGACTCGACTCGCACCCGCCACGGATTGCTCCGATGGGTTGGCCATCGCTGAACCACAGCTTGGCGTCGGCACCGTTGTCTATGATTACCAAAACCCAATTCATGTGCTGCTGTACTGCAAAAGATAAGAACTTAGTAGCATTCGTCCAAGAAGATTGCGGTCCCAACACCCACATGTGTCGCTGGAATTCAAAAAATGAAGGTTGCACTAGAGTTCGCACAAGACTTATTCCTGTCAATACATTTTGAAGAGTTAGATTCAGGTTCAGCGTCGAAGGATGAAGTACTGCAACTCACAGTAAAATTCAAAGTCTTGAAGGAAAATTTGTGATAATCTTCGAGTTCAATAGAATGAGAAGGATGGGTGGGTCCGAGTTGTAAGTATGGAGGGTGGGTCACCGACTCACCGTCCTATTAAATACATTTTGTACAGAGAGGCCCAAAGAGGCATAGCTGCATATCTAGGGGGCTCAGCGAAGCGCTAGCAGCAGTGTTAGCACAGTCACCGGTAGTAAGTATCCATCTCCTACCGATTACCCCATATCTACTACATGGCGTTAAATCGAACTTTTATTGTGTGATAAGATGCCCTACTGACATATCAGTGATAGTTCGCGGCTCCGGTACTAACCTATGTATGATGAATGAACTTGAAGCGTGCCTTTCCAAATTCGAGCTGGCGTTACTGTTTAATGGAAATCTTCTTCAACCGAAGGCAAGGCTGGGGGTTTGAAACCTGCGTGCCGATGACGATGAATTCAACAAAGCGAGGCTTAGCAGCCTGCAGGCGACGCAACTTAAAAATTTATGAGCCACGCCACTGTTCGACTTGATCACAGTAACAACTAAAGCTGCCGCAGGCCCGCAGCTCGGTTCGGGTCCGGTCCTCTATGAGCCGTCCACACGCCGCTCTTGATCCAGACAACAGAATGGATCCACACACCTCTTGGAATGGATACACCTTATCTTAGCGGGCCTGAATATTTATTCAACCCGGAACCTTTTCCTGAGTTTCCCAACAGCTTCCCTCCAGAGCTTTCCATGACCCCCTCTATGGATGACGCTTCATCCTAAACGTGGAGTCACCATGCTCTTCCGCAGTCGCCTGCCGCCACGTCGTCTTCTAACAGGAGTTTGTCTTGCGATTGCATGCCAGTGGGCGAATGGGCACGCCAACGATTGTCATATCGAAACATCATTCAATGCTCACGCGCAGAACTTCGGCGATGATTATCTATCTAGTTTTGGCAGCGGAGTCGATCTTCATTCACCTACACCATCATGGCCGGAGGAGAGAAAGATGACTGTACATTATTGATGGATGATATGAATGGCACCTCAAGCTTCTGCGGCTGGGAGCGGCTGGGATGGTGGGTCCCGCTTCTCAGCTCTAACTGTCGACAAGTCCGAAGTGGCGCAACACCTCCAACAACACCACGGTGTAAAACCTGGCGGCGACAAAGATAGGACTCCATGCCGACGGGAAGGCTGCGGGAAGAAAATGAAGAAGGAGAGCATATCGCGGCACATCGTTGCGGTTCATTTGGACAACAAAACGGAATGTGGTAGTTGTGGAAAGACATTTGCTCGGTTAGACTTGTATCAACTTCTATCCCTCCGACGCACTGCCATCTAGAAGCAAGCATAATGACTCAAGTTGTAGGGGTCAAATTCAGGCCTTGGAAGGCGGTTGGATGGCACTGAAATTTTAGTACCTTGATCTGCAGAGAATCAAACAACTTAATGGTCGACACCACAACGAAATCCAAGGAAAAAATACATAATTTCCAGTACAAATAGGTTAGATCAACTTAGTAGGAGTATACTGTAAGAGACTGACAGGAGCTATAGATACATACGAGGTTGGAATACAAAACAATAGGGATGTCACTGTAAGGTAACACCGAGGACTATATCAATATGACGTTCTGGCTAGCCGACCAACCTCCATCAATGTACACTAGGTCAATCACCCGTGATTCGTCTCCGTAGTCAACAACGACTTCCGCAGACTGGCAGCTTGAACTTTCGAGCGAATGTCGTCGAAAGGCATCCTCCCGCGAGAGTGAAGACCCACACTTCGAGCAAATCCATCGTACCCCAAGATGCTGCGTCAGGACATGACGTGAGAGATTCCCTGGTTTCGTATGGGTATCGAGACAACCGGTCCAAAGACAGGTAATTTTTTGCGTGTCCCCGCTGGTGGCACTGGTGTTGATACCATGATGTTGCTTGAGATGTTTAGAAACCTGCTTGAGCTCCACAGGAATGTGCATCCTGCAGCCCCCCTTCCAGTCACACGGGTGCACTCTGACCTCGGTATCATGTTCATGCAGAGCATCCCGAGCGATCAGGATGGGATTCACCCCATTGAATTCCAGGAGCATATCTTGGACCATGGACTTGTCGGACGAACTGAAATAAATGACAGTGAGCCAAAGAAAAGGTAGAGAATGTTATCACGAACCGAACTGGGTTCATATTGGATCAAAGAGGAGTTGGTTTACGTGGAGTTGGTTGATGTGTCTTCTGGGTTCTGCAGAATGAGTTACCTTTATGACTTTTGACTTGCCTGCTCTATGGCGCTGTTCCCACCGCAGCGCGACAAGAGGCACGAGCGTTGGCTTGGATCGCCAGATTTCCACTAAGCTCTCAGGTTTGTGAAATTTCGTTACAATGATGGTGGAAGAGATACGTTGGTTACGCGCTGTGCCGTTGCAACCTTCAAACAAGCAAGTTGAATGAATGATACTGGTGAGTATGCCAATGTTACCCAGAGCGGATCAACACAAGAGACCGGGTTACCAAATCGATTTCATGTTGGATGGGGTGAACTATGTCACGAGGGTCCGGGAGCTTCGTGGCACCGGGTAACTCAATTTTTTGATCCGTATTGGGGATGTGATCAGCGCAGCCACGCGACTGGCATGGTATTCATATCTTGTCTCGCGTATGCGTGTTATGACGTCTCGAAGGGGCCAAGTGCACCGAAGTAATCGGGATGGTGGAGGGACCTGAGTTCAGTAAGAAGCTGGCGACCTGTAATCATAGTGATACCGAGATATGTATCAATCGGACCAGGGTTAGACCGACGAGGCCAGACCCGACAAGTGACTGCCAGTACTGATGCGGGTCCGACGTAATAGTTGAAGTATGAATTCACAAGAACCGGCGATACCATTTCTCTCCCTCCGACTCCAGAACCGTTATGCCGTGGAGATATTTAGTCCACTTCAATCGAAAGTGCTGTGGTAACCTGGCCATGACAGTGGGGAATTCAACGAACCTGCATCAAACCATAAATGAGCGCTGCCAGTACCCGCGAACCGCGCCATCATGCAAACATCTGAGTATGCCGCGGAATCCTATCTCATGAGCGTGCTTCTGTTACTATGTAAGGTAGCACCGCATGGTGGACATACACGCGTTCCAGTGTATGAGCGTTTGGCAGAAAGATTCATCTCAAATCACTTGAATTGCAGTGCTGAGCGCTGTGCATGGCGCGCAAACGACAGAACTATCAAATAAGATCCAGAGGCTTGAACAGCAGCAGGTGTGATACGTTGCTAGGAAAATAATGGGCTGGCCTGAGGCATGATGACCACCATGGAGTTTGGCAACATTTTGATTCGGTTGATCACGTGCAAGCGCCGGGCTGTGCAGCGCTCGTGACAGCCTTATACTGACTCATCAGAGTTCTCACACACCTAACGGTGCCCTGTTCCAACTTGGAGCCTTGTTCAATTCCAGTATGAGGTGACACTTCAGATCCGAACATCCATAAAAGCCTCTGTGTAGACGTTATTTAGTAAAGGTAACCGTAAACTGGGTGAACTTCCTCGCAAAAGGTACACAGGCAACTTGAACGTTGGTGATTATTACTTATGTCCTTCCCGATTGGTAGAGGATGAAATATTCGGAGGTGCCGATGACATTGTGGCTTTAAAGCTTTACCCTCCGCTTTACCTCCCAAAGCATGTGTTGAAAATCCTCGAGCGTCTGCTGGAAAGTCTACAGCACAGCAGAAATGGACAAGACGTACGTACTCCTCCACATGTTTATCATCCGTGATCGTGACCGTGATCGACAGCAATCTCAACAAGCTCTTGAATTCAGGCATTCTACCACGTCCCATGTCACTCGTATATGGATACCCGTTTGTTTTCCTATGGTGTGCTGTTCCGGAGGATTTTTGGGATGCTCACCTGCAGTTGTTCAACGTGAAGGTTGGAGGTGTCGCACCTTTTCTGATGCGAGTCCCTGGGCCCTGGCATAAACGGTGCCGTAGCTATGAAGGGGTGAAACTATGGCAATGAGCGAACGTAAGAGTGTAGGGATACGCTGCCGAGGCTGATAGAACAACTCCAGAATAGAATCACCTCACTGAGTGTAAGACTGGGGATGGTCGCCAGTCAGAAGCGAAAGTATAGTTTTCCCGGAACCTGTAATAGCGGATCAAAATCCTAAAGCATCGGTTTCGTGCAAATGTTGATGCACCATTCGCGCCAGAAGGTGCCAGCGCGGATGGTCCAATTGATATTTTTGAGCACCTGGATCCAAACATCGTCATTGACACGGAAACAGTGAAGAATAGTTACCTTGGGTGGGCTGTATGATACGTTTACGTTCTTCATGTCAACTACTGGCTTTCCATGACCAAGGCCAGACTGCAGATATGACCGAGTGGTGCTTGCCATTTTATGCTTAGCTTCCTTTGCGTTTGCGTGATGTTCCGCATCCTTGGACATGATTTCATATCTGACACCTGTCAAGATAGTTTCGCCCGTCACTAGAGCGATGTGCGAGATCCAGTCAGGAACAGGGTCCTGGATCCTGAGACCCATGATGATGCGTGGACTGAGAGACTCGTGCAGTGACCGAAGGACATTCAGCAACATTGGGCGAGTATTGACATCAAGGCCGGCTGGACAAAGTACAGCCATTATACTTCATGCTCGTCATATTTAAGTTCAATCACTCACTTAAAGATTCGTCAGGTACGAGGAGCTCTGGTTCAGACAAAATAGCCTTCACGATGCGTGCTCGACGCGTCTGGCCATTTGATGAAGCTATTAAAAGGTAGATCCAACAGGGAGGAAAGACCTAGTCTCGAGGTTAGGCCCTCAAAGATGCCCTTCTTTACTTCGTTTTGTGCAATTTCAACGGGAGTCTTCACCTTTCCACCTTTCGGCTGGACGTTCGGAAAGTCGTACTCTCCAAACATACGTTCTCGAAGGGTGATACGGTCTTCTTGTCTGACTGCGCCGTATGGAGAAGTGTAGTTGTAGAAGGCACCACCTGCTGCACGGGGCCGATGCGGGAATGACACAAAGCCCACACAGTTGTGTGGGTCGCGTGGGATGAAGATGATGAGAGTAATACCATTCAGCCAGCGATCCATGTTCATACTGAATGGTGCAAGGGGAAGGACGATGAGTAACGCCAGCATCGAGACCGCTGCATAAACTGCACGGCACGTCAGTTCACTAGATCAATGCAACACGAAATCCGTTGGGCGCTCACCACCAGAAGGACTGGCTCCATCTGTGAGCGTCTGATTCATCGCAAGGAGCAAAATGACGCGATATGAGACATTAGGATAACGGGCAGTGGAACAACTAAAAGTTGGGCAATCTAGCGCTCTGCTCTTCACCTGATGGCGTGGGTTGGCCATGCTGAGTGATGAGAGGTGTAATCTCTGTCGGCTCAGCTTCCTCAATGACGCCTACGCGCTGGTCGCCGTTCTCAAAGTCATGGTAGCCGTTCTCAGCAGTGTCCACGGCATCATAGTGCACACCTCGCACCTGACGCCTTTGCCTTCCAATTTCTTCCTCGTCTTCATATCCCCGAGCGCCAGCCATGTCTTCCACCCACGCAAGGATGGCGCCAAGGAAGACCGCCGCGTTCCAAGTAGTTATGAAATATGTTCCCCCAAGTGCGACGGCTGATGTTGTGTATACGAGCGGTACCCATGTGAGAACATACTGATGGAGAAGGATAGACAGCTTTTGCTGTTCTGGAGCAGGGACGACGCCATGCTTCGTCAGTGGGAAGGTGAGAGCGAGAACTGTTGTGAGATAAGCCAGTGATAATGCAGACATAAGCACAAGCCAAGGATGATTGTGAATGACCTGACAATTGATGTGTGAGTGAGTGCGGAGAACGAGAAACTAAACACTCGCAAATGGATTCAGCTTCGCATATCCTACCACTTAAAGTATCTGGAAACCAACACCGAGCAACGAAGCAATCCAGAATTTGGACCAGACCCAAAAGCCTTTAAGGAAATGTGTTGTTTTCGCCGATGCACGCGCCACAAAGCTCTCGCGGTGTGTATCACCATTTGCAGTGCGGTGATATCCGGAATGAATACAAGACGTGACCCTGATGATATGCTCGAAGTAGACCAACATCAGGAGAATGACGGGCTCGACGGTAAGGAGGATGATGTTCACGATCTGCAAAGTTTGGAATGTGAACACGATCATAACGGCACCAAAGACTGATGAGAGAAGGTTTATAGAGGAAATAGCAAGGAAAGAATTCACGGTCGAAATACACTGGCTCACTTCCTTGTCCAACGGACTCGGTCAGTCCGGCTTGCTCAAAAGTCTGTACCACTGCGGATAACACCACGTGAAAACGCATCACCAGTGATGACGTTTGCGTGGGGACGAGAAGTGCTCCAGAGGAGCGCGAGAAGTCGTTCGGAAAAGTAGTGGCCGTCTTCAAGATTTCAGTCAGTAAAGTAATACGGTACAGTTTGATTAAACCGTTCACCCTCTTGCCGCAGCACCTTCAAGGTTCAAGAAGGTATTAGTGTATTGACCCACGGATGCTCTATGAAACTGGCAGTAAGATGAGTGAGTGCAAAGCAAAAGGCAAAAGGCAAAATTACAGCGTACACGTGCGTTCCATTCAAGCTGTCCTCTTCGCCATTATTGATGTTGAACACCACCGTCCGGCTGGGCCTGTTCTCTGCAAAGAACTTCACCATGCTCAACAGCGTCACCACGCCCATACCATTATCTGTGGCACCAGGAGCGGTACTGACAGAGTCTCAGTGTGCACTGAGCAAAAGCCCGCCTGACTCTTGATACTCCTCGTCACTCTCCTCGACCTGGAGCAATACATTGCCAGAATCGTGATATACTGCGTAAGAGTTCATGGAGAGGAGTCCTGAAGCCCAAGACGCATTTGAAGAAAGGTCGAAATCAAGGGAGACATGGTTGTAGGAGGAAACGATGTCCTTCACGCGGTTCAAGATGTAGGAACGAACTAAAACATTAGCATGTGAGTTGAAAGGATGCAGACGAGCGGCCGCCTGAAAGAGCTAAAGTGAATTATTGCTGATGCTACTTGGGAGAGTTGGGACAAGATGACAAGATGCGGAAACCCAGTAGAGTGAACAACAAGCAGGAGGTTATAAAAGCGAGGTGTGACTAGTATTTCACTTCACCTCGCTTTTATAACCTCAGTACTACTGTTCATAGTATTTCACTTCATGTTACAGTAGAGTAGTGACATCCATGCATATCATAGATGCTAACTCCCAGGAAAGTACCTCTGGTGGCACCAGAGGTACTTTCCTGAGAGCAGCGTAAAAGCTGACCAGGAGGAGTGCACAAGCGAGCCAACAACATAGCTAGGTAGGTAATAGACTGTTGCAAAAAAAAACGGAGCAATTTGCCATTTGAGGAGAGAGTCTGCATCAATCTTACGTTAAACATTACCATAACAACAATTTAAAATTACGTACATTTAAACTACCAGGCCCCAGGTGTTCGAGTCTATATTGGTTGATGTTACAGTTCTCTCGATCGAGCTTCTTCCTTGGTATCTCCGCGCACCGTATCGGATTCCGATGAAATCTCGCTGTGAGGATATTCCCAGTGGTATTGGCTTAAACATTTCCACATTCTCTACGACTCATCCTCGTCACATCAATGCATCATATATCATCAGGATTTCAGCTGTTCATGTACTGTTTTGCCATACTACACAACTGGTATCCTCGACCTGGTGTGACAGACACCCATAAATGCTACACTCCAGCTGGCGAGCAGACGTATGTCCATCAGTTCACATCTTGACTTCTCGGTGCCACAGGAAGCCAGTGGGACGGCCCACGAGCCACGACGTCTTCACCGAGCTTCGCAATTTCTTGGAGTCCCTTGCCACTATCAATCCTCTGCTCACGCGCACGTTGGAGCAAGCCGTACCTGACCTACGCACATTTGTATGACACCACTGTCAAGAGTGCGATATCGACGAGACATTCAAGCGCTGTTTGCGACAGAAGATGAGGAAAAGATGACAGTAGACATAGTGTACAGACACTTCTTGTTGTAATTCACAACGGCATACTGTACAAGACATCGTATATAAGAACTTGCCACAAAACGCGTCAAGTGAATTGAGAGGATGACCTCGGGACCTAGACGTTGTAGAGAGCCTGTAGCAGTACATCTTGAGTTCTGCCTACTACATTAGCACTGCGGGTACGGTCTTCCGTACCTGGGGTAGCATTATCTTACTGTCATCGTAAGCCCTGCAGTTAGGGTGCCATGACAGTCCGAATCAGCACGAGTGCGACATCACGACAATGAAAATGAATGGCACCACAAGAGGGAAAGACTGAGGAAGAACGCTTACTCGTGCATCAGCCATTCATTCAATCGCCAGCCAATTCTGTCTATGATGTCCGAAAACAGGAGAGGGTAAAATAGTCTGTATTAGCCGGAGCAAGGAAGTAAAGAGTAGCCATATAGGAATGATAACTTCAGCATGCGCTGACTTCAGACAAGTGGGATCAATAGACTTACTTGGCAGGTACAAGCTTGCCCGTGCACGATTCACCCGAATAAAAGCATAGAGGTTGCAGGGTATCCGAGCCAGGTAGCGGTTTGTGGGCCTCAATCTCAAATATGGCATCTTGATGATACACTGGCGAGCTATCGTTGGAAAGATGATACTCGAAAGACCAGTATTCTTTCCGTGTCATATCAAAGTGCAACACCCAAATACGTCCTTCAGGACATAGGGTGTTCGTATCAGCATGGACAACAAGCCAAAGTCACGGTCCACATACCCTGGGCAACAAATTCGACCTCGACTTTTCGTGCAATACGCAAACGTTTCTGGAACATCCTGCAGACGATATGAACATAGAAATGGTTTTTGCTGCGATCCGCAGTGTCCCATTCATAGACTTGGATATCATCTCGTGGACAACCCAGCATGCGTCTCGAAGACTTATCCTTGGCTGATGATACGCAGTGAGTCGAATAACACACTCTCAGGACAGTATGCACCTGCACTTACAATCGAAATTGTCCCCCAAATTCAGTAGCATGAACGAATCGTGGTCGCTCGCTGTCACGCACGCAAGACGCAAGTCGGCAGAGCAAGCACGTGAGAATTTGGGAATGAATTTAACAAACTCCAAGAGGGCTTCTCGCCGGTGGTTTACAATCGCCCAATACAGCGCCGTGTGGCTCTCGATATTGCGTTTTTGAAGTAGGTTGGAGAACTCTGCTGTTGGGAGAGCAGCGGCACAGGATTTGATAATCGACAAAACAGAGGAAACGTTGAGATCAGGAGAGGAGACGATTTCATGGATGCGAGATAGAACTAGAGCTTGGCGGCGTTTTTGCTTGGATTGTAGGAATGAAAATACTGATCGTTTACACCTAGTGGAATCTGTTGATACGGATGTATTAATCGCATCATACGAGGGAGGTGTGTCGGAGACGGGGGATGCACTGTTATCGAGGGCCATGGTGGTGGAGGGCAAAAGGAGAGCAAGGTTGAAAATAGGGGCTTGCCAGGCATTAATATTCGCACGAGGGCTGCTTATTGCGCCCACTTACCAGCGAGCCACGGTCAAAGACATTCAAATTGTCGAGGAGGGAATCATCACTGGCCCTTATATTGCAAAATGTCTTACAGTGGGAGGGGCGACAATCCTGAGTCCTAACTATCATATGCCACATGAAAGTTTTCACAAAGCGCAAATGTCGATGTTTCTTGCCGTCTCATTCTTAATGGCAGTACCTTCAGCAGAAAATCCGTGAGTTCGAGCTAGTGTTGGAAAAACCACGCACCTGCGAGCTGCCTACTCCGAGTTGTACAGTCCCAGACTGCACTAGTATCCTGTAGACGGATAACATACTGACTTCCTGTCAATGGATGGACAGTGTCATTGTTGAGCAGGACTCAAATGAAATGATGAAACTTACCAGCTGTGAACTTGATTAGCGGGACTCGAGGTAGACAGAAAATGATTACTGTCACCAGACCGGGCATCGAAGTTATGGAGGTCATCTGCAGACATGTCACATGGCAGAAACGTTCGTTCTCTTCAACACATGTTGCGCCTTACCTGAAGAAATGGATATAAGATAAGAATAATTTGACGATTATGCTTACTTTTGTGGCAATGATGTTGGAGATCTACGGTTGTGGGTCAAGGTAGACTAGTGACCAGCCCACGCGTGCAGCATTCAATGTTGGGATTGATATTGATTAATGATTGGCATGGCCGTTCGAAGCATCGAGCGGAGTTTAAACACCGCTCGGAGGTGCCGATGTCCCTTCTGTCCAGGCCATTTTTCCTGAGAGCGGCTATATTGGTGATGAAGATCTGTAGAAGCAGCGCTTCTAGAGTCAAACATACCTTTGAATTAGCGTCATCTGCATCATTACCGACCTGCTTCCAGGTTAACATTGAAACATTGATGTATCACACTCCTGTATTCGCATGTCAAGAGAAGGCGGGTGTCCATGTGAGTAAATTCAAGTCGTTGTCTTAAAGTCGGATGGATCTTCTTAGTGCAGCAGTCATCGCCATAGCTGGTTTCATTGCAATGATTGGAGCAGGGCTGAACCCAGTTCCCGGACGGTCTTTGACGGTAACTGCCTCCAAATCCTGTGGGTACCTTCTTATTTCTTCGAGTAACTTGCGTTGCTTATCTGCTCATTAGGTTTTTGCATATGCAGGTACGCAATTTTGTGATGTTAATCAACATTCCTAAATACTTTACTAGGACACTTCATGTATGACTTTTTGGGCATGATATGCTGAAACTGACCTACGACAGGTTCTTTATTCTGACATCTGAGATGCGTAAACCCGAGGACACTATGAAGGTCAGAACGCTCCTGTACTCGATATTGTGACTGAAGGCCATTTTCAGTGTCTACAGGGGTTCGCTACAGTATTCTATGTTGTTTTCAGCGTAGTCATGTATGTCTACATTGGACACACAGTCCAGTCCCCGGTCCTCTTTTCTCTTCCTCCGGTATGGTCAAAGGCAGCGTTCGCCATTGCTCTCCCAAACTTCCTGTTGTCAGTGATGCCTTGCTGTTTGGTCTAGTCCTCACTAATTCTTTATACACTCATACAGCTACAAAGCTGGTGTTTGTTCGCATATTTCGTCATTCAGAGCACGTCCATTCGCATACCTTCGAACGTAGCTGTTTATTACTTATGTCCTTCCCGATTGGTAGTGGATGAAATATTCGGAGGTGCCGATGTCCCATATTTCGTTCCAGACTGGCCAGATCTCTGACATTCTGAAATATCTCACGAAACCAAAGTTCTCTGTCCGATTACATACACTGACTGTGGCTTGACCCCCCGCTTTACCTCCCAAAGCATGTGTTGAAAATCCTCGAGCGTCTGCTGCCTACCAAGTCTGTTTTGCTGGAAACGGTCGACACAATGTGATATCGCAAACAATGAAGAAGGCACGGGATTGAAGCGCTTGTAGAGCTGTCTCAGGGCCTGTTGCTAGCATTGCCACCAGTGAGTAGAGTAGAAAGTGCATTAGCATGCAGAGTCTCGATGTTGTAGACGATTTACAGGATAAGAACACGATAGATATTGTTCAGCCGTTCAGCGGGGGCAGAGGCTTCTGATGGAATCACCAGGGAAGCTTACAGTATCAACTGTAAGAAACGGGTTGGTCTTGATCGATCGCGATCGATAGAGGACCAAGTCTCCTTTGTCGTCATCGTCATCGTTAAATCATGGAATGATAAATTGAGGGTAAAAGTACGAGAACAGAATATCACAAGTTGTGTTCGGCATCAGTCCTGAGCTATTCTGAACTCCATGAGCATCATCCCTACAAGATCATAGGTCTGGGTGAGTACTAAACCAGCACTGGCCCTGCAAATTATAACAAATCAAACATTGTTAACGTATCCGGGTATGGAAGGAACTTGCCCAATGTTCTTGAATTCGTTCAAGGTTCGCTCCTTGCCATTGAAAAGAAGCCACATCGTCATGTCATGTTGGTGAGGTGTGTTACTACCGAAGTTCAATAATGTAGGTTCGGGCGCCTTATAGTTTTGAATGCATGATCACCGTCAAGTTCAACTCGAAACTCACCTTAGTAGTAGACCCATTAACCCCTACACCTGGCTCTTCGAACTTGCGCAAGAGCACACAGTCATCTATCACAGGACGTTGATTCTAGAGAAAACATTACTTTGAAACGCAGCTGGCTCACGAATCAACACCCGGCTGTTTGGTCCCATTACTTTGCGAATATTGTGGAGAATCACACTTGCTTCATCGTCCGGCCAGTCGTGAATGATGCTCCTTAACTATACCAGATCATTGAGCAACCCGCGTTGAATGGGAACAAAATTGACACTTACATAGTAAACATCCTTTCCAGCCACAGGTGACTCCTCCAAGAAATTCAATGGCACGAACTCTACGCGCCCGTCGAGTAGCACCTCAGGAGCCTTCTTCTCCCATGTCTGATCAAATATAAATATAACTTGCCCGCTGGGTGTAAACCTGATGTCTGGACTCACATTTCTCGACAGCTTCATAGTTTCTGGGAGATCCTGATTGGTTACTCTGAGATGAGGAAACATTTTCGCCAGAGGAATAGAGATTGTTCCGGTTCCAGATCCAACATCCACCACGGACGACACATTGTCCCAAGGGTAATCTTATGGCCCACTTTAGTCATGCTGACGATTAAAAAAATGCTGATTTCTCACAATGGAGCGCCGCATACGAGCCATAGATCACAGAATGGCCTATCATGCATTTGTGAAATGTCTGTGTATTGTGAGCCATCAGTCAGTCATGAGCGGAAAAATCAGCACACACTTCGCGTGCTTCATCCTATACAATATGGTAAGGCATGAAAGGCCAGTATGATAACTAAAACTTACGTCCATTTCCCAGAAATCGTTGTTTTTGCCTTCCTTCCTGAGAGCAAATGCTCGAGGGGCCTTTTCAACCTCGTTCGATCTTGCAAACTCTTGGTCGATCATGGTTTCATAGAGAACCGCAGCATATTTGGGACTGTCTCGCTGATCTCGTATACAAAATACAACATCGTTTGTTGACTTGAGTACGAGGGAGAGTCGTGTATTTGCGAATACGTCTCGCTTGACTGCATAATACCAAAGACTTCAGAGAGAATAGTTAACCGACAGTATGCATGTCACCTTCTTTAAAGCAACCCCTGAGGGCCAGAAACCGCAGGACGCGTGCAATCTTGGTCCTGTCGAGGTTGACTGCGTCAGCCAATGCATCCACACTAAGACCTTCCGGGTGTTTGTCCAAGACGTCTGCAATACATGATTGCGTGGCGACGTCTATGCACGCCCAACTGTAATTATTAACAAACTAAAAGATAAGTAACAATGCATATAACGCCGTCCATAATCAGCGCTTACGTTGTATGCTGTGTGTTGGGGGGGAGCCAGTACTGCGTTCAATTGCTCGCATGCACCCTCGAGCAGCCTGATTGCCTTTCTGAGAGCAAGTGTATCCGTCGCGAAGTCGAGTGGGTGGAGGGTGCCTGTGTCGACACCAGGGACACCATGTCCAGTGTTCTTGTATTCCGACATTGCTTCGCGCGCGGAGGAGTTGATGATGCTTAGAAGGGCTTCAACCTTGACTTCATTCGGGTCCGTCATTTTTCGGAGTGTGCGTGTCTCCCATCAGTCGTTCATGTTTTATATGCCTTGATCAAAATACATCATCTAACTGCTTTCCCATGGCGGCGACTAGCGTTATTGGCAAAACAAGTTTTACCAAGCGGTTGTGCCAAATTGGTTGCGCCCGATCATCGCCAAAACTCATGCCAAGTAGAGTGCACATTCTTGGATCTCGGCACAACACCATCCACGCGATGGTGTAATCTCTCAGACATTTGAGACACTTCAAGGCTTTGTGAAATTTGTGCAAACCTTCGACACCACAGCATCATAAAAGCCGCAGAGGCCGAAAAGCCCACGTGCACACTCGTGAAGAGGTTGGCATTACTGTCGAGATTGTACAGGATATTGAAACACCCTACGCTCTCGACCGAACCTCGTGATCTAGACGACCTCCTTGCCGGTCCAGAGAGTATCTTGCTTGACAACGTTGCTGCAGAATTTGGGACCCTCGGAGACTCGGAGAGTTGAAGAAGACAGAAGAAGTTCAGAACATTGACAAAATCGAAGTGCTGGTTCTGAACAGAATCGGATTGGGTATGTGTGATCCGACCCGTTACCGCGTTATGGTCACACTAATAATGCCATGTTGTCTAGTCATATTCAAAGGCGTAGTCAAACGAGTGATTGAAGCGAAGGTATGTAGTTGCGAGTACAATTTGTAGGTTACAGGTACGTGAACAAAAAGCATATAAAGCATGATGAGGGCACTCCGAAAGCTATCAGTGGATCGAGAGTGGACCAGCAATGATAACACTTGATGGGAAAGGCACGCAAACCCACCCCTGTACATCATGATGTGAGTGGGCTGACTGCGGTCAGGACGCACGATTCCTTCCCAAATAACACACCCCCGCCTCAACTCAATCCCCACTTTAGCTCCCGGCCGCAAATACGTATTGCAAGACCACTGGCGACCAGCATACTGATTGTAGACCAATATTGTCGGAAACTCCACGGTCCACGGACCCTCGTCTCGAAAGTCAGTCAGCCCTGGATCCCGCCTCGTTGGAAAAATAAAGCTGTGCCGCTGCTCTCGTCTCAATTCCCGGCTAAACCTCCTCCATTTCTACCGTGCATTTTACAATCTCTTTCACAATCTCCATCAATGATGCCGCAATGTACCGTATTCACTTCGACGCATGAAGTATTATGCAAAGAGTGCAAGCAGCAGGACTTCCTTGAGAAAAGAACGGGACCGTGAAATAGGTACCTCGAACGTGATTCTTGACCTCATAGCAACTTTGCATGAGCATCATAGTATAGAATTGTGCTATCAACTCCACAGAAATACCTTGAATCATTGCCGTTGTTCTAAACTTTGATGCCCTTTGAGCATCCCACTCCATTGGTGGCAGATTGTGTTCGACATCAGTCCTGAGCGATTCTGAATTCCAAGAGCATCGTCCCCACAAAATCATAGGTTTGGGTGAGCACTAAACCAGCACTGGCCCTGCGAATCATAACAAATCAAACATCGTCAACGTATCCGTGCATAGAAGGAACTTGCCCAATGTTCTTGAATTCGTTCAAGGTTCGTTCCTTGCCATTGAAAAGAAGCCACATCGTCATGTCATGCTGGTGTGCCGTGCTACAACCGAAGTTCAATAATGTAGGTTCGGGCGCCTTATGGTTCTGAATGCATGATCACACCGTCAAGCTAAACTCAGAACTCACCTTAGTAGACTCGTCAGCCCCTACATCAGGCTCTTCGAATGTGCGCGATAGCACGTAATCCTCTATCACAGGACGTTGATTCTGGAGAAAACACTACTTTGAAACGCAGCTGACTCACGAATCAACACTCGGCTGTTTGGTCCCATCACTTTGCGAATATTGTTGAGAATCACCCTCGACTCATTGTCCGGCCAGTCGTGAATGATGCTCCTTAACTATATCAGATCGTTGGGTAGCCCGCGTTGAATGAGAACAAACTTGGCACTTACATAGTAAACATCCTTTCCAGCAACAGGCGACTCCTCCAAGAAATTCAATGTCACGAACTCTACGCGCCCGTCGAGCAGCACCTCAGGGGCATTCTTCTCCCATATCTGATCATGTGGATATAAGTTACCCACTGCGTTTGGACCTGATGTCTGAACTCACATTTCTTGACAGCTTTATAGTTTCTGGGAGATCCTGATTGGTTATTTTGAGATGACAGAACATTTTCGCCAGAGGGATAGACACTGTTCCGGTTCCAGATCCAACATCCACCACGGATGATACATTGTCCCAAGGGTAATCTTATGGCCCGCTTTAGTCACGCTGACGGTTGAAAAAAACGGTGATTTCTTACAATGCAGTGCCGCATACGAGCCATGGACCTCAGAATGGCCTATCATGCTTCTGTGGAATATCTGTGTATTGTGAGCCATCAGTCAGTCATGAACGGACGAACCCGCACGCACTTCACGTGACTTGTCCTATACAATTTGTCAAGGCATGAAAAGCCAGTGTGATAACTGAAACTTACGTCCATTTCCCAGAAGTTCTTGTTTTTGCCTTGCTTTCCGAGAACAAATGCTCGAGGGGCCTTTTCAACTTCGTGCGATCTTGCAAACTCTTGGTCGGTCATGGTCTCATAGAGAGCTGCAGCATATTTGGGGCATCTTCGGTGATTTCGTATACAAGACCCAACGTTGTTTGTTGACTTAAGCACAAGGGAGAGTCGCGTGTTTGTGAATACGTCTTGCTTAACTGTGTACACCAACGGCTTCAGAGAAAAATATCAACCAACAGTATGCATATCACCTTCTTTGAAACAACCCATGAGGGACAGAAATCGCAAGACGCGTGTGATCTTGGTCTTATCGAGATTGACTGCGTCAGCCAACGCATCCACACCAAGACCCTCCGGGTGATTTTCCAAGACGTCTGCAATACACGATTGCGCGGCGACGTCCATGCACGCCCAATTGTAATTACTAACAGACTAGGAAGATGAGCAACAAAATATACAAGGCCATCTATAATCGACACTTACATTATATGCTGTGTGTTGGGGGGGAGCTAATATTGTGTTCAATTGCTCGCACGCACCCTCGAGAAGCCGGATTGCCTTTCTGAGGGTAAGTGTATCTGTCGCGAAGTCTAGGGGGTGGAAGGTGCCTGAGTCGATACCGGGGACACCATGTCCAGTGTTCTTGTATTCCGCCATTGCTTCGCGCGCGGAGGAGTTGATGATGCTCAAGAGGGTCTCAACCTTGACTTCATTCGGCTCCGTCATTTTTGAAATGTGCGTGATTCCCCATCGGTCGTTCAGGTTTTATATTCCCTCACAAAATACATCATCCAGCTACTTTCCCATGGCAAAGACATTCAACGATGGGTATTCGTGGAAGAAGATTGAACCCAAACCTAGTCTGACCACTCATAAGACCTGGCTTCTGATACCGGTCGTGGCCCGAGTTGAGCGCGGGGTACATCTAAGCTGTGCTTTGTTGGATGTCATTGTTTTTCATTGGAAGTTGAAATCGATTTTGTTGGCTCTCAAGTTTATGACAGGATTCCGATGAAATGCCGATGGAATGTCATCATATTAAATCTATATATAAGCAAGTAGATCAGCCAAGGTTCAGTCATGACGCTGGCATTCGCATCGTGCATAATCAGTAAGAGGAGATCATCCTGTTGTGCTGTGAGGTTCTGCGCGTCATCAATTAGCTGGCAATAGTCATCAAAACACCAAAATTACTTATAGTTGACCGCTCCCGAATATGTAAATGTCAGTTACTAGGGGTCGATTAGTAGGCGAACCCAGGCTAGCTGATGGCAGAGTTGTGTTGATAGCGGCGCTTGGCCTTTGGGGATAAATTTCTACCCATATTCCGTCTGGCGCTGAAGACATAATCTTCCGCGTCAGTTAGCAGACTCCGTGGCCACCATGTACAAGGTTGGAAAATGTTCATACTACTGTTGCAAATGTTGGGAGCGATTTCCGAGCACAAGTAGTATGATGCGAATGTCACGTGCACCAGAAGTTATCGCTGGTGATTGACTGGAGAGGTCGAGGGCGGACCTATCGCGACCACTCGAGAACCCAACAGAACACCCGAAATCGGAGAAGTAGAATTTAGAAACTCGGTGTGAAAATTCAAATATCAAGGGTCGGGGGTCGCAGGAGCTCGGGGTCTTAGAGTACAGAACTAGACACAACAAGCATTCCATCAGGTTTCTTCCCTCTTCAGATCTTCAGAACGCTAGGCTGGCATTTTCAACGAGTCAATATAAGATAAGCAAAGGACACGTACGTGGCGTGAGAGGTTTAGCAACTTCGTCGAGAACGTCCTAGTCACGGTGTCGTTGGCAGAACTTGGCAAAACTCCAGACTTGCGGAGATGTGACTTGGAAACCTAAAAACCAACAAAACATCCCTTAGTAAAGCAAGATGGCGCATGCTGGAGGCCGCGTCCCCTTGCGTCACTCAATTCCAATCGCGTGGAACAAGTTCCGGACAACTCACATCGCTACTGCAAACATTGCATGTGCTCGAAAAGGTCGTGACAACAACCTTCCGAACCATCTTATTACTGTACAAATCCAGTTGCGCCGCTGCAAGTTGTTCGTCGCTTGAGTAAAGACCAAGCAAATGCAAAGCTGCCGGAATCAGCCGGATCCGGTATTGAAACTCATTGATGCAAATAATATTCCCTTTCGTGTTGTGACGATGTATTTTTCCATGAGTTCGTCAACATCCGTTCCTCATATTCTATCATCCTACGAATATTATCATGACGTAGGGTGGGACGAGACCGTGACCCTGTAGTCTATGGAGACTTTGGATAGCTGCATCTGTCAGTGCTCACGCGCTCACATCCGTTCCAACACCTACTAGTGCGGCGGTGCTAATCTGCAAACAACGTCTTCTGGTCAACTTATTCTGCGCAGTGGGTATTAAAATGCTCACCTGGATGTGATGGGTTGCGAGCTGGAGTCACAGTCATCATGAGCAGAACCTCCTGTATCGATGGACCATCGAACGTCTGTGCTTTAAATCCGCATGATATCATAACGAACTCGTTACTGATGATACTGAAATGGCTGACGCGTCACAGGCGGGTGACTAGCTGATGTATACTACCACAGAAAAGTTCATTGCAAGTCTAGCCCATACGCATGGTTATGGCTATAATACAACAGACCTAGTACTAGTCACAATGAAGGCACAAAAGCAAACACAAAACCCATACCATTGGAGTTCCCTCACACACCATCATACTGAGCATGCCGAAGGTGATTTGGACATACGAACAAGTGCATTGACACCACATTCACCATGTTTCCACTTCGCATGCGACTTCCTGGGCCATGGAACAATCGTGCACTTCCACATCTTCATTGTCCATCGGTAATTTCTGATGTTCCACAAGATGTTGTCCGTTATTCCTTGACTCGTGCTCTACCTAATCCTTCGTTAGGAACGTATCAATTTTATGGTTCAAGAGTTTGAATCGTCCAGATGTATCTGTCTGGCACGCGGCGTTGTCGGACGAGCAACAGGCACTTCTCAGGCCATTCTCTGCCAGTGCGTACCCCGGCTATCTGACCCGACTGTATCACTAACTTTTCCCTGTTGCAGCCATCAGATTTCCTGATCTCGATCTGGCAGTGCGTCGCCGACGTTGGCTACAACTCTTTGGTCGAGATGACCTGGCGCAAACTATCTCTAGCGACAAGCACGCATCCGTCCCTACCATGGGGGACACGGTGGCGTTGACCTTCCTTCGGGAGATCGAGAAGATCTCTGTACGAACTCGATGGTAATCACCAAAGAAGCTTTCAGTATCAACTGCAGGGACCGGCTTGGTTTTGATCGATCGTGATCAATATATCAGAACATTAAGGTTACTTTGTGGTTGACATCTTGGTTAAATCATGGGATAATCAATCGGGAAGGGTAAAAGTACAATAACAGAAGATTGCATATGGTGTTCCGACTCTGTGTTCGTTCGGCATCAGTCCTGAGCGATTTTGAATTCCAAGAGCATCATCCCTACAAAATCATAGGTTTGGGTGAGGACTAAACCAACGCCGGCCCTGCAAATTATAACAAATCAAACATAGTCAACGTATCCGGGCATGGAAGGAACTTGCCCAATGGTCTTGAATTCATTCAAGGTTCGCTCCTTGCCATTGGCAATGAGCCACATGACCATGTCAAGTTGGTGTGATGTGTGGCTACCGAAGTTCAACAACATGGGTTCGGGCGCCTTATCATCCTGGATGTAAGATCACGCCATCAAGCTAAACTCGAACTTCAACTCACCTTACTAAACTCGTTGGCCTCTACGACAGGCTCTTGGAATGGGCGCAAGAGCACACAGTCATCTATCACAGGACGTTGATTCTAGAGAAAACATCACTTGAAACGCAGCTGACTCACGAATCAACACTCGGCTGTTTGGTCCCATTACTTTGCGAATGTTGGTGAGAATCACCCTTGACTCATCGTCCGACCAGCCATGAATAACATTCCTCAACTATATCAGATTATTGAGAAGCCCACGTTGAATGAGAACAAACTCAGCACTTGCATAGTAAACATCCTTTCCAGCAACAGGGGACTCCTCCAAGAAATTCAATGGCACGAACTCTACGTGCCCGCTGAGCAGCGCCTCAGGAGCCTTCTTCTCCCATGTCTGATCAAATATAAATATCACTTTCCCGTCAGACGTGTACCTGATGTCTGGACTCACACTTCTCGACAACTTCAAAGTTTCTGGGAGATCCTGGTCGGTTATTCTGAGATGAGGGAACATTTTCGCCAGAGGAATAGACATTGCTCCAATTCCAGATCCAACATCCACGACAGAGGATACATTGTCCCAAGGGTAATCTTATGGCCCGCTTCAGTCATGCTGACGGTTGAAAAAAAGTGATTGCTCACGATGCAGTACCGCAGACGAGTTCTGAACCTCAGAATAGCCCATCATACTTTTGTGGAATATCTGTGTATTGTGAGCCGTCAGTCAGTCATAAGGAGACGAGTCCGCACGTACGTCGTGTTCCTCATCCTACACAATATGGTAAAGCATGAAAGGCCAGTATGAAGACTAAAACGCACGTTCATTTCCCAGTAGCCATTGTTTTTGCCTTCCTTCTTGAGAGCGAATGTTCGAGGGGCCTTTTCAACCTCGTGCGATTTTGCAAACTCTTGGTCGACCATAGTCTCATACAGAATCGCAGCATATTTAGGGAAGTCTCGCTGAGTTCGTATACAAGACCCAACGTTGCTTGTTGACCTGAGCACGAGGGAGAGTCGCGTGTTTGCAAATATGTCTCGTTTAACTGTGTAACACCAAGGGCTTCAGGGACAATTATCAACCGAGAATATGATGCATATCACCTTCTTTGAAGCAACCCCTGAGGGCCAAAACTCGCAAGACGCGTGCGATCTTGGTCTTATCGAGATTGACTGCGTCAGCCAACGCATCCACACTAAGACCTTCTGGGTGTTTGTCCAAGACGTCTGCAATACGTGATTGCACAGCGACGTCTATGCACGCCCAGTTGTAATTGTTAATAAACTAGAAGATAAGTAACAATATTAATGCATATAAGGCCATCTATAATCAGCACTTACATTGTATGTTGTGTGTTGGGGAGGAGCCAGTATTGTGTTCAATTGCTCGCATGCACCCTCGAGCAGCCTGATTGCCTTTCTGAGGGCAAGTGTATCTGTCGCGAAGTCGAGGGGGTGGAGGGTTCCTGCGTCGACACCAGGAACACCATGTCCAGTGTTCTTGTATTCCGCTATCGCATCGTGGGCGGAGGAGTTGATGATGCTTAGAAGGGCTTCAACCTTGACTTCATTCTGGTCCGTCATTTTTTGAAGTGTGCATGATTTCCTCTCAGTCAGTCAGGCTTTATACTCCTTGACAAGTGGCCCAATACTGGAAACTCGCCGGGAAGACGGCAAGTAACACTAAGACGAATTGACAGGACGAAACTATGAACGTTAAACAGGTCAGCATGTCTGACAAGCATGATGTCAGACGTGATATAAAAGGAGCGTTGGATGTGATTCGCGATATCGGGGCATCATGAAAATGCTGATGCGGCAACTGCCGCGACCACTGTTCCCAAATGGTGTCGGCGAGTGCGCATTAACTACATCTACTGCTAAGCGCTAATCACTGGAACCTCTCAGTACTTGTCCTCCAAACGAGCCGTGGACTCGAGCGTGCTCCGATTCCTTATATGTATATCCCCGCTCCCAGAGTCACGATCAGGCGATATCATCGAAGCAGATATACGAAGATTGTTGCGATGCTGTATTATATATAACCTTCTCATTTGTTCATCAGTTCTCTGATGTCTTCCTTATTACTAAACGATCTTTCATATCACATTGTAGTCTGATTCCTTTGCATACATCAATGTTATTTTTATTTCTTTGTCGCGGGTGTCGCAGTCACCGCGATATTAAGTGACCGCGATGCCCCCGGCGCCCTGACAGGGTGCTGCGACACTGTACTTACTTGTTGGAAATCAACTCAAGTTGTATGATGGATGACTTCCCGTGGGCTGATCATCATAAACCGGAGTTCGAAAACAAGATTTGAAAATGAGTCTGTAAAAAAATACTAAACCGCAAACCAATAGATAATACAGAATATATCGACTGCATCCACCACTAGTACTATATGGACTCTGATAATTTGATAATTCAATTTCTAAAGAACGAAGTAGAGTTGCGACAGCAAGAAGATGCCAGTACCTTGATGTTGGAACATAAGTAAGTAGGCACTGCTAGCCCAAAATTCAGAGATTCAGCTCTTCATAAAGCATCCAAATCACTGCATGTACAAGAAAAGTATACGAGGGATGTTTGAAGTGCAGGAATGGTAGTATCGAACAGACAGAGTCTGCGCAAATACCGTGCGGTACGATTATGTCAGCGGATATCGCTGGCGTAAGTGGCCCTAAAAAGGTAAGTATGGCGTCAGTACCCCTTGACAGATTTAAGGTTTACTGGGCTCGTTGAATTTCAAACGGTAACAAAATGACACCCGGCATCGCGGCACACCTTAAAATTCTATTCTTGTTTAGGCCTGCGAGAAGTCATCCAATAATAACCAAGTGAGATTCTATCAAGTCCCTTGAGGCACTAGTACTGATGCAGAGTCCAGAGCATGCGGCTAGCAACTTAGTACGTAGCAGCATACCGATCAATTTGGGGCGTCGCGGCAAATACCCCAGCGGTCGCCGCATCAGTGGCGCAGCATTTTCCCAGTATCGTCCACGATATCGTAACAGAATGGTAAGCGTCCACCTTCTCATCCTCCGAAGAATCATCTATGTCGTCCATCCGTCCTTCCCCATCTATCGCTTTTGTTGTTTGACGTCGAAGCTCTTGTGCGTCTTCTGTGTTTCTTCTTCTTCCTCGTGTGTATCTGTATGGCGTTTGACGTTTTGCTTATCTTCTTCGGCAGTATTTGTGTCCGTCTTTGCGTTGTACTAGTACTCTTGTAGTATGTCTGTGCCTTCAAGATCTTGTCGCGTGACCCATACGTCGTTCTCCGCACCGTACCCGCGTCGTTTTATTTGTCTAAGACTTTTTCGATCTTCCACTCTTACAAGCCTGTTGCGGCCACGATCGGTCCCGGGTGTTGGAGTTCTCTTGAGGGATACAGGGTGGCGTCGTTGGGGATATGTCGTTTGAGTTCTAAAGCATGAAAGGTTGGATAAACGTTAGTATGTTCAGGTAAGTCAAGTGTATAGGTTGATGACTCTGGATTTGCTGATAGTATATTGTAGGGGCCGTCGAATCGCAGCATGAACTTCGCGACTCTCTTGTTGTCGCCCTTGAGGTATTCTCTCCGTCTATGGGCTGTTGCAAGATAGACGGGGTCCCCGATCTCGAAGGTAGGCTCGTTGTTTCTGTGGTTATTGGTCGCATGTAATCTTAGATGCCAGCAGAGCGTCGTGCCCATCCACGGTGGTTTTTTTAGCGACACGATAGCCTCCAGCGCGTTTGCGACGTCAGCTGGAAAATTTTCCCGTGTTCTCTTTACCCCGTCGGGCGTTAGTGGTGGAAGTCGACGGGGCGTCCGTCCCAGGTGTAATTAAAATTTTGAATAACCTGTGGATGCATTAATGGTCGACATTAGGTTGAATCATACTTGAGGCAGTGCGTCTAGCCATACTGTTTGATGCCGATATCTTGGAAGCTGGTCCACAGTCTTGTTCCCTCTGCGTCTGTTTCCAGCACTGGGTAGAGTAGAAAGTGCATTCGCATGAAGAGTCTCGATGCTGCAGACGATTTCTCGGATAAGAACACGATGGGTATCATTCAGTAGAGCCGGCAGAAACATCTGATGGAACCACTAAAGACTGAGCTTTCGGTATCAACTGTAAGGATCGGCTTGGTCTTGATCGATCGCGATCGATACATCAGAGCATTAAGGTTACTTTGTGGTTGTCATCTTGGTTAAATCAATTGGGAAGGGTAAAAGTACAATAGCAGAATATTACAGATTGTGTTTGGCATCAGTCCTGAGCGATTTTGAATTCCAAGAGCGTCGTCGCTACAAGATCATAGGTTTGGGTGAGAACTAGGCCAGCACTTGCCCTGTGAATTAAAACAAATTAAACATCGTCGACGTGTCCAGGCATGGAAGGAACTTGCCCAATGTTCTTGAATTCACTCAAGGTTCGCTCCTTGCCATTGCAAAGAAGCCACATGGCCATGTCAAGTTGGTGTGATGTGTGACTCCCGAAGTTCAACAACGTAGGTTCAGGCGCCTTATGATACTGAATGTAAGATCACACCATCAAGCTAAACTTGAACTTCAACTCACCTTACTAAACTCATTCGCCTCTACGGCAGGCTCTTGGAATGGGCGCAAGAGCACGCAGTCATCTATCACAAATCATTGATACAAAACACCACTTTGAAACGCAGCTGACTCACGAATCAACACTCGGCTGTTTGGTCCCATTACTTTGCGAATGTTGTTGAGAATCACTCTTGATTCATCGTCCGGCCAGTCATGAATGACGCTCCTCAACTATATCAGATCATTTAGCAGCCCGCGCTGAATGAGAACAAACTCAGCACTTACATAGTAGACATCCTTTCCAGCAACAGGGGACTCCTCCAAGAAATTCAATGGCACGAACTCTATGTGCCCGCTGAGCAGCGCCTCAGGAGCCTTCTTCTCCCATATCTGATCAAATATAAATACAACTTTCCCACTGGACGTGTACCTGATGTCTGGACTCACACTTCTCGACAGCTTCATAGTTTCTGGGAGATCCTGATCGGTTATTCTGAGATGAGGGAACATTTTCGCCAGAGGAATAGACATTGCTCCGGTTCCAGATCCAACATCCACAACAGAGGATACATTGTCCCAAGGGAAATCTTAAGGCCTGCTTCAGCGATGCTGACGGTTGAAAAAAAGTGATTGCTCACGATGCAGCACCGCAGACGAGTTCTGAACCTCAGAATAGCCCATCATGCTTTTGTGGAATGTCTGTGTATTGTGAGCCGTCAGTCAGTCAGTCATGAACGGACGAATCCTCACGTACATCGAGTTCCTCATCCTATACATTATGGTAAGGCATGAAAGGCCAGTATGATGACTAAAACTCACGTTCATCTCCCAGAAGCCGTTGTTTTTGCCTTCCTTCTTGAGAGCGAATGCTCGAGGGGCCTTTTCAACCTCGTTCGATCTTGCAAACTCTTGGTCGATCATAGTCTCATACAGAACCGCAGCATATCTGGGATACTCTCGCTGATGTCGTATACAAGACCCGACGTTGCTCGTTGACCTGAGCACGAGGGAGAGTCGCGTGTTTGCGAATACGTCTAGCTTAACTGTGTAACACCAAAGGCTTTAAAAACAACTATCAACCGAGAATATGATGGATTTTACCTTCTTTGAAGCAACCCCTGAGGGCCAGAACTCGCAAGACGCGTGCGATCTTGGTCCTGTCGAGATTGACTGCGTCAGCCAACGCATCCACACTAAGACCTTCCGGGTATTTGTCCAAGACGTCTGCAATACGTGATTGAACGGCGACGTCTATGCACGCCCAGTTGTAATTATGAACAAACTAGAAGATAAGTAACACTGCATATAACGCCGTCTATAACCAGCACTTACATTGTATGTTGTGTGTTGGGGGGGAGCCAGTATTGCGTTCAATTGCTCGCATGCACCCTCGAGCAGCCTGATTGCCTTTCTGAGGGCAAGTGTATCTGTCGCGAAGTCGAGGGGGTGGAGGGCGCCTGCGTCGACACCAGGGACACCATGTCCAGTGTTCTTGTATTCCGCGATCGCTTCGCGTGCGGAGGAGTTGATGATGCTCAGGAGGGTCTCAACCTTGACTTCATTCTGGTCCGTCATTTTTTGAAGTGTGCGTGATTCCCTCTCAGTCATTCAGGTTTTATATTCCTTGACAAGATACATCATCCTGCTTTCCCATGGCAAAGACATTCAACGATGGGTATCTGTGGAAGAAGATTGAAACCAAACCTAGTCTGACCGCTCACAAGACCTGATTTCCGCCACCGGTTGTTACCCGAGTTCTCATGTAGCGGCAGGATGGATAACAGCTCAGGATACATCTAACCTGTGATTTGCTGGATGTCATCATTTCCGATTGAAGCTGAACTCGATCTCCTTGGCTTTCGATTTCATGACAGGATTCCGATGAAATACTGATGATAATGTCATCCATATTAAATCTGGATATACGCAAGTAGATAAGCCAAGGTTTAGCCTGACATTCGCAATGTGCATAATCAGCAGAAGGAGACCATCCACCCTGTTGTGTTGTGAGGTTCCGCGCGTCATCAATCAGCTAGCCATAGTCGTCAAAACACCACACTGACCTACAGCTGACCGCTCCGGGAGATGTAAATGTCAGTTACTAGTGGTAGATTAGTAGACGAACTCACGCTAGCCGACGGCAGAGTTGTGTTAGTAGCGGTGCTTGGCCTTTCAGGATCATTTTCTATCCATGTTCTAGCGCAGACGGCTAAGTTTTTCCGCGTCAGTTGGCAGAGTCCGTGGCCACCGTGTCGAATGAAAATGTTCATACTGTTGGAACAGTCTCCGAGCACAAACTGTGTGAATGTCACGTGCACCAGAATTTACTGCTAGTGATTGGCTGGAGAGGTCGAGGGCGGTCTCTAGAGCGTCGCGGCCACCAAGAATCACATCCTACCCAAGACTGTCTGTCACTTTTGTTCTTCCTATGCATGTTCGGTTGTTGTCTCTCTTACCGCTTGAATAACATGTTCTAGGATCACACGATGGCCGCATCCGAGTCAGAGTTCCACGGACTGATCAGTGAAAGACACAACGGGGACGCGTTTGGACAGTCAATAGATAAGCAAAGGACACGAGCGTGGGGTGAGAGGTTTAGCGACTCCGTCGTCGAGAATGCGGTCCCCATCGGTCAGATATTGAAAACCGAAACAAAAAGCGACAAGGAAAATCACGGAACAGAGGGCCGTCGCTAAATATAGAAGTCCGAAAGGATTTGGTAAGAGGTTCGCATCACACTGTACTCCTTTCTGGCCTATGCTCTGATCTGCGCGGTAGGGACAACTAGATAAATGTCGGAGCTCATTACAATCACCACTCCCCTGCGATCGTTCAAAGGCCATAAAAATGACATAACTACAGTCGCAGTTTTCCCTGATAAACATCGGATGATTACGGGCTCGTGGAGCACAACGCTTCGTCTGTGGGACTTGAATACAGGTGTTGTGTTGAAGAAGATGGAGGGGCATCGCGATCAGGTATCGATATTGGCGGTATCACGAGATGGGCAATTGATAGCAAGCGGTGATTGGAGCGGAGAGGTCATCGTCTGGCACGGAGAAACTGGCGAATCACTCACCAAAATTGAAGCACACTCGAAATATATCTACTCGCTGGATTTTTCACCTGATGGAACAGTGCTAGCCACTGGTTCATTTTACGAAAAAATGACGAAACTGTGGAATACCAATACCTGGCAGCTGCAAGGAATTTCGATCGAGTGTGGTGCCGCATGTGTCACCTGCGTACGGTATTCACCGTCTGGAGAACTTCTTGCCATCGCAACAGAAACCAATATTGAAATTTACAATTCAGGCACGAGGAAGCGCGTCAGATCATTGAAGGATCACGACTCATGGAACTCGTCACTCGCGTGGACGCCCGATGGCACACGCCTTCTCACAGGCGGCGGTGAGGCCGATCCTACTATACGCGAATGGGATACAACAACTTGGAAGCAGGTCGCTGATCCTTGGACGGGCCACACTGACTACATCCAAGCCATTGCCATTCATCCTGCTGGCACACTCGTCGCATCCGCATCTAGTGACAAACATGTTCGTCTCTGGCAGCTCTCTGACCGACAAACCATTGCCGTCTTCAAGCACTCGTCCTACACGCCATGCGTCACTTTCTCCGTGGACGGCAATTACATCTTCAGTGGAGGTAACGATAAGGTGATCTCAGAGTGGACAGTACCTCGGGCATACATCCAAAGGCATGTTTCCGTCTCTGACTCATATACCACAAATCGAGCATGCTTCTTGTAGACTATTGCCACCACAACAGTCCGCGATGCATGCATAGATGGAGACCTATCTACTGACGCAGAACTACTCATGCAAGATATCAATACTGATCCGAACAACCCTACTCCCTACGTCCATCGCTCAAAGGCATGTTTGCGTTCTTGACTCAGAGTCATATACCATAATTAGAGCGTGTTTCGTGCAGATCCTAGCCATCACGACCTCCCGTATTGCATGTCTAAATGGAGACTTATCTACCGCCGAAGAACTACTCACTCAAGATATCAACACCAGTCCGAACAACCATACTTCCTACGCCCATCGGTCATTCGTCATGGCGCGAAAATGCGACTGGGACCGCGCCCTTCTGGACGCAATCAAGGTGAGAATCATCGCCGCCTTTATATAGAACTAACTCGACGGTGACACAGTCCATCAGCATTCGGCCCTCGTTGACGGGCTATATCTCCAAGGGTATTGCCCTCTGTGGAAAAGGCCGCGTCCTGGATGCGAGGGCAGCATTTAATGTTGCATCCATGTACACGAACCAGGATTCAGAAATCGTTCATTTTCTGCTATTGATCGAGGTATGTCACATTTGCCTTGCATACTCTTCACTTCATCGCGTATTTCAGGCCATTGCGCTTCTTAATGTAGATCAACATGACGAGGCAAACCTGCTCCTCACAAAGCTCGCTACCGGTTGTCCGAACGCCGATACTCTCGCATGTGGCATCGTGCAAGTAAGTGTCATTCATGCTTCGTCATCAACGTTTCAACAGTCATCTTTACAACTCGCACATTAGGCATATCTACACGTTCAACTCGGGATCAAAGCCTTGGATGGCGCACGCTACGACGAAGCCGCCGACCATTTCACTGCAGCTATCGACTCCATCGATTTATCATCGGAATCGGACATTCATGAAGTATACGAGGATTTGGTGGTGGTACGTCAAGATGATGTCTATATGACGCTTTTCATAACTGAATCTCTTGTCCAGCTCTTTGGCTGGGACCTGAAGTCGTTGTGGCAACAGGCACACCATAAACGCTGTGATGCACTCCTTCGGGCGGGTAAACTCCAAGATGCCGTGAAATCATACCAACACATGATGACTTCGAGTGACGAAATTACCAAGGCCGACTGCCTTGATTGGTCCAACGGCGAGTTGAGAACCTGTAATGTCGCGTAGGCGACAATCCTCATCTGTATTCTTAGATTTCAAACAGGAATGCAGCGCACTCTGCGCTGCCAATGGAGAGGCTGCCTTCGCTGCAAGCGATCACGAGAAGGCTATTGATCTATATTCGATGGCGATCGACCTGGATTATGCATCCGATGTCGTCTTTGCAAATCGCAGCCAGGCAAAGTTGAGTAAAATGCTATGGGAGGATGCGCTCTTCGACGCGCGAAAGGTGCGATGGCATCCACGTTTTCGTAGCCCATGTTGACTTTGGCGATGCATAGGTCACCGAACTCAATCCTTCGTCTCATCTTGGGTACCGGTTGTCACACTCAGCGCTGCGTGGCGCGCAACGTTACGAAGAAGCCATCGAGGCCTTCACAATCATGTTGTCCAAGTTGGACGATGCTCCAGAAGTGCAGATACGAGGTGAGCAATGGAACACTCTTGCATTGTCTCGAAATGCCTATATCTTTCTGCAGATCTGCGTCTGCAGTACGTCTGTCCATCGGAAGCAGAAGACGCTATTCGAAGAGCAGTTTGGATTGAACTCAGCAACGCCCCCCTTCGTCTGCTCAACACCTCTACGGGTCTTTTGTGCGACCGAGCAGCACAGCTAAACTCCTTCAAAACAAGTCCAGAATACAAGGAGCTTTTGTCATCCATAACGAAGCGTTCGGATCTCGAAATGGAACGCATCAAGGAGGTGGTGGCAATGCACTTCCGTTGCGTTTTGCTATCACACAGGTGGGAAGAGACGGAGGTGCTGCTGCACCACATCCAAAATACAGATGTGCGCGAGTTGAAAGGACTTGGTGGCATCACGAAACTGCAGTCGTTCTGCAAAATCGCTCATGATGCGGGGTATTTATGGGCGTGGATGGATACATGCTGCATCGATAAGAGCAACAATGCCGAGCTTGGAGAATCGGTCCAATCCATGTTCGTCTGGTACCGTCACTCGGCGCTCACCATCGTCTACCTATCTGATGTCCCTCCTTCGTCCAAACCCGGTGCACTAGCGAGCAGTGTTTGGAACGAGCGGGGATGGACTTTTCAAGAGTTTGTCGCTCCGAAAGTCGTTAGATTTTACCAGAAGGATTGGTCGTTATATCTCGACGATCGCTCTTTCAACCACAAAGAATCTCAAGCAATCATGAAGGAGTTAGAGGGTGCGACGGGAATAGATGCACAGGCCCTGATCTCCTTCCGTCCAGGGATGAGAGATGCTAGACAGACACTGCAATGGGCATCGAAGCGCGTCACCACTGTGCAGGAAGACACCGCGTACTCGTTATTTGGTATCTTCGACGTCCACCTACCTGTCATCTATGGCGAGAGGAAGCAGAGCGCGCTCGGCCGGCTCCTGCAGGATATCGTGTCTCGGTCGGGCGACATCACTTCCCTGGACTGGGTCGGACAATCCTCCGAGTTCAATAGTTGCCTTCCAGCAGACATCATCTCATATGCGGCCCCGCCATACTCCCTATCATCATTGTCTGAAGATGAGATCCAGACAGTGGTCTCCTCGTTGCGAAACATTGTGCCTGTGGGTTCAGCTTCGAAGTTATATGACCTGCTCGAGAACATGAATACTCCGCTCTTCGCAAACTGCAGACTGCGTCTTCCTTGCATCGCATTCCGTGTCACAGAAGTCAAACGGAGGCCTGGTCGTGCTGCTCATTCCACATATGAAGTCAAAGCAGATGGACTTCAGGACTTACTGATCACCACGGCGGACAAGACACTAATTCAGTTCTCGCGCGCAAGACCCACTCGGCAGACTTTCTTTCTTGTCCGTCCATGGGATCGTCGTCTCCTTGGGCTGCCTGATTTTTCAGAGCAGCTCACCTTTGCAGACGAAGGAGAGAGCGTAGCGGATTGGTCCGAGTCCCAGTCTGGATCAGACGACACTGAAGAGTCGTCCAGCAACTCACCTGGAGAAGAGGAGGTGTCAGTTGACTTGGATGTTCACTCACAATCATTGCGTTTGATGGTTCACCTTGGGCAGGCTTTCAGCGCACTTTTGTTAGCGCAGCAACACGTTGGAGAATACAAGAGGGTTGCATCGGACCAATATATCATTGCGCAGATGAAAGACCCGGCTTCGATTGACATTACGAACATCAAGACCCTAGACATATTGTAGCTGAATGGTTTTTTACAATACGTCGACGATCACATTATCATAGCCTCATATATCATACAAGCGCTCCGATTACCTTAGGACGTTTCCTATCGTCGAAATAGACGACGTGAAATTATGTACAAAAATAGTAAGGTACAAAACACTCGGTGTTCAATCCCACCGCACTCGCTGAGCAAACTCCCTAATACGAGAGACAAAGCGATCCTCAACCTCATGACCAACACCAGTGGCAACTTTCAAGATGAGTTCATTCAGACCTGTCGACCCAAGGATATCAACATGATCTGACGTATTTGCTCCACCCCGAGGGATGTTAGGCGCGGGTTGATGAGGAAGCTGTATTTGGCATGAGGGATATCGCAGGATTGGAGAGAGCGTCCGACGTACTTCAACAGTAGTAACTTTGATTCCTCCTGGATTCCATCTTGGTCTCTTCCAGCCTTCTACGCACATTGCTCCTAGGCTCAATAGGCTGACGGTACCATCCCCTTCACCCATCTTCACGCCATTACGCACCTATAATCGACCTACATATGATGTTGGGTTTGATTGAAGTTACCAACTTACCTTGGGCGTCGTGGTCTCTTGCGTGTAATCAGCATCTATCCAGTTCGCCCTCGAAAATGACGAATCCAGTGGTGGGCGTGGTGTGTGTTTGCATTTGTCGGTAGGCTCAGCGCAAGTTGAGGGCTCCACCTCTACAAACGATTCCTCGTGATCATGTGGTCCGTGAGCATACCAGTATGATCTCTGGCACAGAAATCAGTATTGTAAAATGCAACAGAAAACCTCGCGAAGTACTTCAGTCTCTTTTCCATGTCCGTAAACACAAATCATCTTCATAGAAGGCGCATTTGGCAGCCTAGGAAAATTTATCAGTTTGTTTTCAAAAGGCTTTTAACGAACAACACACTGCACTTCCAAGGGATTTGACCATTTCCTTGGATCTAGAGCATTCTCCCTGAGCACCTGTTCATTCCGCTCGATACCGAACGAGTAGTTGGTCCATATCATTTTCTGTCCTTTTATGAGTATTATTTCACAGAAAAGACACAATAGTCATCAACCTGGAATGTTGACGGAGTACGCTCCAAAATCCATGTGCTTGCGTCATCAGCCGTCATATTTCTTGTTGGCTGGGTGATGTCATGCGCAGAAAGTGGCACAGCTGCTTGTCTGAACGCAATTAGTTCACCATGTGTATGTGATGATTCGGGCTCGTCATCAGGTGCCCAGTCGGCATCGCCCCAAACATCCGCTCCTCCCTGTTGATTGTTACGGAGGCGCCCAGGCAAAGAGGTGATCCCACTCACCTTAATCCACATGCTGGCGCTACCGGCCCAACTACAGAATAGCTTCTGTCGTTCTTTTCGCGAGAAAAAGCGCTCGAGCACTTCAGACTATCATGAGATTATTATAACGGATAAACCCGAAAGGTACTGACCATATGCGCCAGCAGGATTCATCTGCACCGTGTCCTTCATCTCACCAGACAAGAAAGCAGCCATAGCTTTTGCCTTTCGCAATCAAAAAAGTAAACCCATGAGCGGTAAACAACAATAAGGCAATGAAACAGGATTTACCACGCCCTGGGAAAGCAATTAGTGATCATTAATTCGAGGAAAGGAATAGCTTACGAGATGCGTCCCTGCGATGGAAATATAGGACTCAATGTGATTCTGAGCAGAGTTTTTTAGGGTCTCGTGTTATAAGGGGGGCAGGGGCTGACCTCTACCCAATGTGATCCACCTCCCCCGTGTTCGGGAGACTCGACCCATTTGAAGCTTCGAGCAAGAGGTCAAAAAAAAATCGCCAACCGAACAGATCTGAGACCTACAAGTACTTTCATCGAATAGTCAGTTTCGCAGGAGGAACTATCTGAGGGGCTCGACTTACCAGCATGACCTAAAAGTGCTACAGTCGACAAGGTGACAGCGACAAAAGAAACTAGGACGTACTGTGCTACCCATTGAATGCGCAGCAATGATGGTCTTCTTGCCTTGTCGTTTCCTGTCATAGAATATGAACTTGTCTGGTACGATGTTCAAATATGGGGTACCATACTTGAATCCTTCTATTGTAGCTTTCAACTTCGAGAAGTACCCGTCTCGTTCTTCTAGATTCCACATGGAGAGCCTCCAGTCATATGGAGCTAAGTGAAGATTGTTTGTGTCATAGTTTACTACAGCAAGATTCTCCACGATCTTGGACCTGAACATATGATGTCATTTTCAACGCTCAAAAGAATGTCGCGTTATAAGAGACGCACCAAAGCCAATAACCGGTCATGAAGCTACTTGCGGCACCTACTCCTTCTACAGCTCGAATTTTGACACCTGGAGGATCGAGACCAGTGACGGGATCAAGCATCATCGCTGAAATCCACTTTTCACGATTGAAGATCACTTGTGAAACCATATTGAAGCCTCCCCAGAGTTTTTCGCGGAAGAAAGGTCGATACTCGGGCGAAGTAGACCAGGATTCCAAACCCTAGACGGTGATCAAACATCAATTGAACGCGGATTAACAGTGTGACTTACGGTAGATACGATACCAGGAACAAGCACAATAGGATAGTGCGCCGTCAAGCCTCGCGCCTTCATCGCCTCCCCGACCTTAAACTCGCGTCCATCATTGTTCAGCTTCCAAACCTCTGGGATATTGTTCCGAAAACGTCTCCATTCTAATTCGACGCGGGATAAATCAATATCCGGTATTCTCAGCGAGATGTCGTACTCTTCCATGAGGAGAAGTAGGTTGCTGTGAATATCTTGGAAGTCTGAAGGCTGGATAAGGATGAAGCCTAATAGTATCCCAACTATGCGACCATGTCATTAAATCTCAGGAGATAGCATACAAATGACGTACGTAGGATTCCGAGAGGAAACAGGAAACGAGCTTTGGCGAAGAACCGACGTTCCTTCTGGGGCGGGCTACCATGAGGCATCGAAAGAACTATAACATGCCGAACATACCTTTAGCTTGTGTATCTGAGCATCGAACAACTTTGCTTGCTGCGTAGCTTCCATTTGCATATCATGCACTACCTGCGACTGGTCCTGTTCCTTTCCAACTTCATTCTCGAATGGAGGCTTGGCTGCTTCTGAGTGGTTCGCTGACCGAGTTCTTATCCGTTGCGACAAGGTAGACATGACTGCGAAAGTTCATAGTAAACACGCTTGCTCGCCATAAAAGATGTGCATGATCTACCTACTGTCAAGCTATACTTGGTCAGAGGCTAAAGCAGCAGAACAAGCAAACTTAAGCAAACACACATTTGATATTAGGGTTTGGCCTTTCTTTCTCCGTCGCACGCAAGTTTTATTTTCTGTAAGTACCTTCGTTTTATTGCAAATGTTCTAGTAGCTGTTAATAACTACACCAACGTGCCAACCAATTTACGATATGTATACCCGAGTCATAGATAAAACTAGTAATTTCCATTCACACCTTTGATCTTCCAGCGCCGTATGATAGTGAATTTGACCGCTACAATAGCATCATTTAAGATGTCGTTGACATCGGTGGGGAAAATGAGAGTGCATGAATGCATAGTAGACAGGAAGGCGTTTCAAGTTGGCCTGAGAATGATACTTCACTCCATCGAAGATTTCCTCGACCCGTCAGGATTCAGGAATATCCCAGTTCTTTGTTGCTTCATCCATCTTTGTTGCGTTCCCAGCAGCTTGTCCATGAGGCGAGTCAGGTATGATGTCATCCTAACACTTTTAGGCAAAGAGGGGCTTTATTTTGCAGAGTTTCCAGGACGTTAATGACGGATATCCAGGGGTAAAACGCGAGCTTGAGTCCAAGTAGTATGGACGCTATAGCTTCTCGGAAGTTGGAACTCACCACTCTTCAGTGAACATCTACCGAACCATGGTGACGGTCCGCCATCAATCGCTGAAAATTAGGACATGTACATACTGTGGGACTTGGAGATGTATTATGTTCAAGGATCCCGCATGACCTGAAGGTGAATTTCTTGTCATGGGCATGCGACCAACCAGCTATAGAACAAGTTTCAGTTAATCACACATCCTGTGCTTCATAGAGTGCTAGAATCTGCTGGGGTGATCGTCGATGATTGATGCGTCCCTTACCATGCGTTACATGCATTTGCAGTTTGTTAGTACGATCTGGAGTACCGCAATAAAGTAAATATGAACCAAGTATACATAGAACATAGAACATAGGTAGCATCTAAATTAAAAGATACAAGCCTGGAGCATTATGACACCGCTTCAGCTAACAATACAGTCACAAAGTCTTCTTCAAATCCAAGGATCCCCTTGGCCTTTTCCTTTTCCCTCCTATGGGGATGTGTTTCCCTCTTCGTTGGCGTTGGCCTGCACCGAAGTGTCTGCGGAAAGACAGCCAAGGATCGACTGGAGCGTACTGAGCACCTCAGACCGGTACTCTGCCGCACGATGGCTCTCTGTCATAACACAGTCTTGCATCACGTCCTTAAGTAAAGGCTCATCCTGGACGATGACCTTGGAGGTGGAAGTTGAGATCTAAGGAGTGTGTAAGTGACATGAAACAGGGTTACTGGACGAGTGAGGACATACAGAATGATCAGGCAGGTCAAAAGGCTCAAAGATAGTGAGGCATGGCTCCTGATCCGGAGGTAGAAAATCCTCGAGGTCGGTCTCAGCTTCCTCGAGGAATTTCTCGGCATTTGCACGGTGGTGGGCAAAAATCTATGCCTCCTCGATGTCAGATCGTAAATCAGCCATAGCCTGCAACTGTTGGATCGTGGTCCGCTGCATTTCAGCTATTTGGCGTATTGCGTGGTTGGCATACCGCATTTCAGCGTGCTTGTAGGCCATCATGTAGCCAATTTCGTCCTCATATTGCGGCGCGCAGGTACGCAAGACGTGCATCATGCACTGCTGGTCGGGAAATTCGTCGTACTCTTGAGCAAGGAGGGCAATTTGTGTAGGCTGATTCACAGGCTGCTGCTGGTAACGGAGAGCCCATGCACGTTCACGCTGCTCGGCGAGATACCGGGTAGCACGCGCACGCGCAGAGAGTAAGACTACGGGGTGGCGGGGATAGTAGTCGGGAGAATAGGGACTCGTTCGGACAGGTTCAGTGAAGAAAATCATGATGCGAATGAAGCAAAGATGAGTTGATGGAAGATGTCATGTCGAGCAGCGAGTTTTGTAGCTGAATAATCGGTGGACTTGTGGACTGGATGAATAACAAACCACTTAATTGAGCAGACGCGTCCACTAGATTCGGTAAAGCGCGACCACGGTTTGCACAATAATCACATTATTGCCACGATGCAACGAGCAAGTACCACATTTGCTCAAGAGCTCCGTATCCACTAGTCAAGCGGCTGATGACCTTCTTGAACCACGCGCATGACTTGATCATGCGCAGCTGGACCGTTTAAGACCACAAACAACCTGCAAATGGTGGATGAGTTACATGTGAGCGGCGTGACATAATGTTCATTTGCTTCCTTGTAGCAAACATCACTACCAATGCTGGATTTGTGCCCACTTGCCTGAGTGTGGAAAGAAAATCATTGTAAAGCGTACTCTGGAGGTACATGTGTACACTGTGACGGTAGGCGCACCTATGGGTTCCAAGTCCCCGGGATGAAATGTGTTAACGGTGGTAACACTACTCTGGACTCTTAGCACTTGTATCGCTGTCACTCTAAGCAAGGGGAATGGTGCATTCTGCAATCGTGCTGGCACTGAGAACAAGTTGAGTTCGCGCGCCCGACGCAACAGCCTGTCCGAGTCGTTTCGACCTTCCACTGCTCTCTGAAGTGCGCGAGTTCGATAGGCTCATGTTCTGGTGTTGGGATATATCATGCCTGTCATCTCTGCGGTCATTCCACACCTGGTAGTCAAATGTCTGGAGTGCGCTCTACCAGCAGTGGTCCAGCACCGACGATGGATATGATGGTGTTCGGTCCCGAAGCTGTCACGGTGCTACATCTTTGTTTACATTTCTGACTGACCACTCCAAAATAAACAACGTCGGTGAGTGAAGGAAAATAGAATCTGGCCTATCGAATTGGAACCAGTTGGAATGTGCAGCAACACCGTGACAGCATGACTCCACGAGTAGACGCAAATTTGTCGCAGACCCGTTGCACATATATGCCTCCTGGCACGTAGTTCCACACATCAATTTCGGTACAGAGCATCTCGATATTGTTTTTCTGCCGTGTAAGATCTTTTTGTGCTTCTTGCAGACCTCTGTGCATGTGTGGCATTAAGTGGGAATGGAATACATATGTTTCTGTAAAAGTAAAGGCGTGTGTAGGAACTTCCTAGCATTATGTCGTCAAGAAGAGAGCTCGAAGATGATGCTGGTGAATATTGACGGTCCTGCGGCTGGGGCACACAAGTTTGGGGTGTGAATTACGTAATCACATTTGCAGAAAAGTGATTTGATATACATATACTTACTACAGCCGAAATGAAACATGTTCCGTTGACAGGACAGTCCATTGGATTGATAAGCCACATCATGATGCGTCAGGACTACTGGCAACGCAATAGCAACTCACCATAGACCACACCAATAGCAAGATGCCACTAGACCTTGCAAACGTTGAACCCTCCAACTCTGCCATAATCGTCGTCGACGTACAGAACGACTTTGTCAGCGGCAGTCTCGCCGTCCGCGATGCAGAGCAAGTCATCAGTCCCATCAACGCACTCCTGAAGCTCCCATTCGCCATTAAAATTGCCACCCAAGACTATCACCCCCCTAACCACATATCCTTTGCGCGCAATCATGAGGGCAAGAAGGAATTTGACCAGATCGTCATCTTTCCTCCCGCAGAGTTGGTAGTAGGGAGGACGCTTGAGGATGAAAGGTCACTTGAAGGGCTAGAACAGGTACTGTGGCCTGTTCATTGCGTTCAGGACACTTTTGGGGTAGCATTTGTGGACGGCCTGGAGCATGAGGGCCTGGAGGTCGTCCGTAAAGGCTGTGATGTCGGGATCGAGTGCTATTCTGCATTCGAAGACCCGTGGGGACTCACGAACACTGGACTCAAGGACAAACTGAGGAACAAAGAGATATCAAATGTTTTCGTGGTCGGCATAGCGGGAGATTATTGCGTCAAGTCTACTGCACTTGATGCAAAGAAATACGGGTTCAGGACGTTTGTGATCATGGATGCGGTCAGGAGTGTGTCTGATAACGGTCTAGAATGGATTGAGATGGACAAGGCGGGAGTGGAAATCATCGATACGGCTGAAGAGCTTTTGACGTCAAGAGTGTTGTCTCAGTAGTTTATGTATAATTAGTCATTTACAAGATCCTACGCCAGCGCTCGTTCAATATCAATGACTACGCACCGAAACGCCTCAACAGCTCATCCACCTCCGTGCGGAGTACCTTCAAAGCATTCTGCCTCTCGTCTATATTCATACGAGCATCCACCGCCTCCGTACCGAGGACCTCCGAAATATTCTGCATCTGGTCTGCATCCATACGAGCGTCCACCACCTCCGTACCGACGACCTCCGAGGCATTCTGCATCTCATCTGCATTCATACGAGCGTCCACCACCATCTGCACCTGTTTCGAAATGCCATCCAAGGCCGCAATCACTGTGTCCTTAGGAAGCATCGCCAAGCCTTCTTCGCTCACACCTCTAAGACTCGACAGCATCTTGTTCGTGAACGCGATGAGAAGAGGGATGACGTCAGGACACTCGCTGAGCATTTGTGGCTCCCAAGCTTGTTCGACGAGCAGCACTTGGTTGTCCGGGCGCGCTTCAAACCAGGCGTTCCACTCTGGCCAGACATAATTGTCAGCGCAGGCAATGCGGGCAAATATCAGGACCAGTCGTAGTGATAGTTCTCTATAGTCTTCATTATGAGGCGGTGGATGAATAGCTTTGGCTATGGAAATACACCGCTGCATGTGGTCGCAGCTGTCTTGGCGGAGCTGCGAGAGCCAATACTCGCTGTTTGCAAGGGCGAAAAGTACTTCCAAATAATGAAGATCGCGCTTTGGATAGATTAATCGATCTGGTGATGTGTCACCTGGCGTGATGGTATCACTCTGGATATTTTGAAAGGTCGCGGAACGCAAGGCTGGGAGGAGTTGATCGCGGACATCATCTGTAATGTTCACTAGATGCTCTTTCAAAACGTGAGCTACCTTCAGCCCAACGTGTCTGTAAAGAGGGTATTCTTCGTGCTGTATTGCGGAGATAATGCTGCGCACTACCGTAGTTGTTGTCCCGGAAGTGAGGATGGTATCGTCAGTAGAAAGCATCAGCAACGCATATGCAGATGCTATGATATTTTGGAATCCCGGGTTCAGCCACCTGCGGGGAGGAGGCTCGGATGCAGCGTGGCGGTTCAATTCTGGATGCCGGGACTGATGATAGGCTGGATCGAGATATTCGAGCAGCACGGAAGCGTCCGCATTTGCCTGACATGAACCCCAGATCGTTTCAGAGTATATAACCTCAGATTTGAAAAGGTTATCAATTGAGCAGCACACATAAAGACAGAGTGCTGGGGTAGATGCGTCTTCAATATTTTGAGGTACGGTGGCTTTGAAGACAACGGTGCTCCATGTTTCCACCTCTTTATTCTGGAAATGATGTTTGAATTCCGTTTCATTGGCAAGGCGTGCTAAAGGCTCCAGTATGGCTCTAAAATGCGAGACTTCATTTGCTGAAAAGGTACGTGACCTTGGTGATCTTGAGAAAGTGAATCGAGAAATACGCGAAAATATGCCGAAGCGTGTCACTTCGGGATGTTGTACATGAATGGGATCAGCTTGAATTGCGGCTGTAGTATCTGGACGTAGCAGAATATCAAGGACGCGAGGGAAGATTGTTTCAATGGTGTCACTGCACGCATTCGATGATCAGCCGTCATCACACATAGAGATCAGGTCAAGTACCTGTTATCTGTCATTTTGATTTCCTCGAGATCGATCGACTGCCAATCGAGGATCGCGATCATGACTTGAAGACATTTTATAATGGTTTTGTGGGAAGGAAGTGGACGTGGTTGATCGATAGGCAGCAACCTGCGGATGATATAAATCGCCAAAGGTTGCAAAAACAAGCGACGGCGATGGCATTCCTCTTTGTACCGCGGTGATGTTCCGCAAAGGCCGTGCAATAGAGAAGGTAAGAACCATTCAAGAGTATCACTGGGTATGTAATCGAGACTGAGTGGGCTAAGCTTGCTGATGATATCAACTCCTTCGGGCATGTTATTAAGCTGGAGGCTGCTAGCGGTGTGGAACCATTGCTGAAGCATAGTCAGCACAAAGCGCAACGACGTCACGTCATCACTGCAGCGCACATCCACAGATAATACTCTAGCGACTCGGCTAACGATGGGCCAAAACTGGATCTTGCTGATGTAGGCAGTGAAATACAGTGAAGTCAATGCTTTCGCATATATCAAGGCCGCAGGGGATGGGGAGCGATGTTTGAGCTCGTCCTGAGCTAGCCTGAAAAGTTTTCCCCAAGCCGCCCATAATCTGAGACCATCAGTGGGGAAAGTGACATCGGGAATTCTTTTCGCGGCGACAAGTACGGTGTCGGGATTGAGGGATGTCTGGCAGAGCCAGAGCACGGAGCGTGATACATCGTCAACCGGCTGGTGATCAGGAGGGGTTAATAAACGTAACCCCACCCCAAGAATCCCTAGTAGACTTGATGGAACGATATATATTAGGTTTATGGGAAACATCATCAATGAAAAAGCGCCGAAAAAGCCCTCTCTTGTCCACTTATGGAGTTGGATAAGGATGGCCACATCTAGCCATTGGCGCGGACGCACGACACAGATCACTATGAACGATTGGATCGCGCTCAGGCTATCATATACGATTGCAAGAGCCGGCGTCGTAAAGGGGCAGCTAACATAGAAGTGGCTGCTGATGGAGGCCACGATATAGAAAAAGGCACCAAAGGACGTTGTTCCAACGACAACAGCAGCTACAGTGCGTTGCTGCGCCCACAGATACGCCCCAAGACCCGTGCCGAAGAGTAGCAAGGAAAGCTGCAGTAATGCAGGTATAACACGAAGGACGGCTTCAAAGTGCCACGTTTCGAGCCCGTCGACTTTGAGCTGCCGCCTGGTGCGACGATACTCACGAGGTCCTCGTGTGTTGTCTGCGTAGTCCCTGAGCCACTTCTGTCCCAAGACGGCTCCAAGAGCAGCCAGAAGGCTGGTGGAGAGACTAGCATACAAAAGGGTCTGGGTCCAGATGATAATCCAAGGGGGGCCATCCCACGAGGGAAGGCTCGGGACTTGCCCTGGGAATGCGGTGTTATTGAGTTGATGGTATATCATCATTAATAAGGCATTTGTCGTGTCGCTGGGATCGGGGCTCAGGTTAGAGAGCATTATCCCTAAGAAAGTGGCACTGACGGCCGAAAAGAGACCCGCCTGAAAGATACGCTCGGTCAACAGAAGACTCATTGCATAGGGCCAGAAAAGCTTACGAAAATTAGACTATTGCCCAAATCCGAGAGATATCTCTCGACGAATGATTTGTCGAACTCTTCTGCTTCTTGATCGTATACATCCCAAAAACCATTCCAGTCATCCGATGGGAGTGGTTTCTTAGCAATGGTCGACTGCTCTAGCACATTGAGAATTTGGCGCAACAAGAATTCGGAACTGTAGTCACAACACATGTTCAATACTTCATAGATCTTGTGGAAGGCAAAAGACGTACTTTTCTTGTTGCCCTTGGGCGGGAACCGTTGGATCGTCTGATACTGGCATCCCTTGTTCTTGCAGGCAACGAGGTGAAAAGCTCCAACAAGGCTGAAGCGCTGACGCCTGCAGGCGGCCAGGCGGCCACGGCCCATAGTACTTGAGCGCTTGAGCTGCGTAGAGAAGCTTCTTTACTAATCGCAAGCCGCTCACAGCCTGAGTTGGCCTGAGGTAGTCTCGACTCTCCCCTAGTCACCACGAATGCAATGAGAGGGCCTCAAGGAGGCCAAAGACAGTCGCAGGTTCTGTGCAAACTTCTGCAAAGTAAGGACTGCGCTTGTAAACGGCATCCGCGATAGAGTACTCTACCCGTAGTACCGTACAGAAGCATCCCCGAGCGTCCTCCGAGTCAGGCCGGTCATCATTCACGTAAACAAATTAACAACCATGAGATGGATTCTCACAGTGAGTTTGCAATTGGATTAGTTCCCCGCAGTTCTGATTCCTGAGGCCTGAGGCTTGAGGTCTTTCCAACCCGCCTTATCCTATTCAATCACTGCCTCAATCCTTCGTGATTTTTAGGTCGAATTCTGAGCGTGCACCACGTGCGTTCGATTTTAAGTTACTAATTGGTAGTAGTACGAGTCTGTACGACCTGCTCTTGTTGCCCGTCGATCCCCCTCCAGCTAAAGAAATTCCAAATCCTGTCCCAAAATCTCTCGAATACCGACAGAATCCAACCCCTTCACTACTTCATCCAGGCCAGGAATGGGACCGTTTTTACGAGACCCGCGGCATACACATCCCAGCTTCACGCCCGAGAAAGCTCAAAAAGAGTGTTCATCTTGAGTAGTAGCCAAAGTCTACTAGGGGTTTATAGAGAAAGACCTGAAGGCGTGAGTTCCATGATTTGACATGAGATTATTGTTTATACTCCCTTTCGGATGGTTTGGACGACCATTTGAACGCTGCAGTGACAATCATAGAAGGTGAGCGTTCTACCTCATTATTCTGTGCTTCTTCCCTAAAAACTTTCATCGCTTGAACGACGGAACACTTCTTTACGAAGTTGGGACGCTTGGCTTCTTGTAGTATCCTCACAATTCAAATGTTCATCATCCATTGTCAGGACAGCGAACATTGTCTCGTCGTCTTCAATCCCAACTTCATCAAGGATAGAATGGACCTTTCAAATGTCGCTTCGTCTCGGAACATCTAGAATATGCTGTATTTGAATCTGGCTGACAGGTTGGGTGCGCATGATACTGCAACAGCATGATCAAACAAGTGAACTTACTTCTACTTCCATAGGAACCAATGCAAAAGGAGAAGCGACAACTACAGATTTGTTGCAGGATACGATGCGGAAGTGGCAAAGGGTACCAAACAAAAGGCTTGGAGAGCACGCATAGATTTAGTCGACAATGTACGTTGCATATGTCATGTACAAACGCATTGCAGCAGACGGTACGTCATTGATTGTGTAAATTCACTGTATTCCGCACACAGAACATTCATCAAGATATTGACTTCATCTTTACATACTGCTAGTACATTCGTTCTGCATCATACGCCATCTTTCAACAACTGCTTTGGTACGAGAAAGGTATGAACAACTTCAAGATATTCAAGAAATGGTGATGTGAACGACAAAGGACTTTCCGTCGGCTGCCTCCTGGACGTACTTCACATTCACCTTGGTTCCCTTTGCACTAGTCTTCTCGATCTCGGACAGTTGATCCCACAGCAACTTGTTCTGAGGGCTGCCGTCTTTGTAGTACTCGGGGTGGATCTTCATCCCCGTGTCTCCAGGTGCGAGGTTAGTATCGATGTCGCACCACCTCTTGTAGTTGTGGATGCCTAGCACCACGAGGAACTCCTCTCCGGTACCGCGCATGAAACGGAGCCCACCAGACGTACCACTGCCACCCATGGTGAGTGTCTGGATCGAGTCTGTATCAGTCCACCTCCCGCCATTGGCGTAGTGCCACACGGTTTTCTCGGCGAGCGTGAAATTGGAGTTGTTGTGGGTGTTGTCGATGACTCTGACTACGATTGTGTAAGACATGTTGTTTCTGTGGGGTCATGTCAGACAATGATGATATGCAAAGCTGATCTCTAACCTGATTGTAAAGAAGATGAACTGGAGAAAACAGTGTACATTGCAGGCTTTTTATACGACGAGCACTCGTTGCCGTTAGCCCTGACTCTGGATAGTCCCAGCTGTTGGTCCAACATGGGCCAGGCGCGATGACAAGTGTTGGGGCCTCATGATCATAGGGGCATGTTTGGCTTGCTTCCATTCATACGTATTAGTATGTCATTCCATCTCCAGATGTAACAACAGGAATCACCGCATAACTGACGACTGCCTCGGATCTTATTGTTGAATACAGTTAGGCTCGAATGCTAAGAGAGGCCTAGGCGAGCTGGTCACTCTTTCGGTTTACAAAATAATGGTGGACATATGGCATGCTGCTGAGCTTCCTTTATTCAACGTTCAACACCCATATGATATTGGGGATAATTTTCCGCCCTGACGAGAGTCACGAGACTCATCTCTGAGACATACCCGGATCTATTGACTTGATCTTGACTTTTCTTTGAATAGCGTTGATTGGGAATTCTGAGGCGAACAATTGTGCCGGTTTACAGCGCTATGAGGCCATATTTATGGCAAGTGTCAGGAAGCACCATTAGAAGAGTATAACATGTCTAGATTCCACTGTTCTGATGTGGATTCAGGACCTGCAAGATCGTTGTCATTGTTCGAGTCTGAGATGCATATGGTGGTGCCGACGTCGATGCCTGGCTGGGCACAGGTGTCGCATGATGTCGACGAATTGGCTTTCCATTAGCCACGGCCTTCTGATGAGTCATGACTGGTGACAAATATTCGCTCGAATCTTTTCCAGTACTTCAAACGTGTCTACCGATATACGAGATAGTACAGGCTGTACAATCTACTTTGCGAGTAAGGAAGTGCAGTTGTTTTGAGTCGATCGAGAAAGGTTGCTCAATTTGCTAGTACTGTGGGGTGAAGAAGGCTATTACAGAGAACATCTTTCTGGATACATAGATGCAGTATGGTGTACTGTCCATTGTTATAGGGGCAAGGCCCCAACGGAGATCTAGTCCTGTAGTTTGACATCCTGCCGGATTCTTCCATGTTTATTCGTACCAACTGTGACTTGACAAAACTCGTGATGTGCTAAGACTATCCACCACGACGAGCGCGTGATGACTTCGCGCGAAGCTAAATCCACTTACCTTACGCCTAAGCCTAGGCCCTGGAGTGGCCATTCCCCGGGCGTTCTCGTTCTCGTAAATAACGAAAGTATACAGTCACGAGTTCAGTCCATGCAACGACGAATGGAGTCATGAGTCATCCGGGAAGCCCCACTGCAACTAGACCTAGGTTGCGCCTTTACCATGATGATAGCCAGACTGGCCGAGGGGACATACAAGCGCTCATTTCCGCTGAAATTATTGAACCGATTAGGGGAGCAAAATGCTCAACGTTGCAACGCCCAATACCTACTCGTGACCGAGATTCTTTTGAAATTGACAGGAGCAAACGAGTAAAAATATAAGTCTAGTACTTATGCTTTGTAAGCACGCTTGAATATTATCCATAATGAATTTACGTACAAGTTCAACGTACACAACGTTGAACGTTCGAACCCTAGGCGCCTAGGCACTGGCTAAGATCCTGAGTGAACGGAGACATGAGCCTAGTACATAAGATACATTTACACTCAACGTTGCGAGATCTTTCGGCTTTTTGGAACTCCGTTACTTTTCACAGGTACGAACAATCGCACGTCTGTGACCGGACGTATTGTTATAAATAATAACACCATCAACAAGGGATCAGCAAAGTCAAAAGGTGCGAGTGCGCAACCATTTGTCGAAGGCGTTTGATCAATTGAGTAGTCTTGAGCAGTATTATGACTCGAAAATGGCCTTGAAGCTTGAAGCTTGAAGCCTTGAACTACTGGCAATAAGATCTCGAATACCTTAATGAACTGAACTTGATCCCGAAGTCGGACACTATATGATGTTAATGCTATAGTCAGAAATACTCGGATATTCGCCTCGTCTGGGGAATATCCCCAATATCATATTTCCTCATTCGTCGAAGGGGCGCTCAATATGGAGATTGAATTCGGTGGAGTACTTCAATGATTCATATCCAGGCCAAAATTCCCCACTCTCAAAAGACCTACGTCAGACTGGTCACGAGTCTAGGCAGTACTTGGCTTCCACTTACCGACGGCATTTCAATTCTCTGGAGTTCTGTTCTACAGGCGGGTTGAATAAAGGAAGCTCAGAAGCATGCAATATGTGCATCATTATTGTGTAAACCGAAAGAGCGACCACCGCGCCTGAACCTCTCTTAGCGTCAAAAGAAAGGTTTCAAGATCCGAGGTAGTCGTCAGTCATATGGTGATTCCTTCTGTTAGCATCTCGGAGATGGAATGTCATACTAGTGCGGATGAACGGAAGAAGGTAAATATGCCCAAAATCTTTGTGATATGAAGTTGCAACATGTAGCGGTAACAAATAAATCACCTGTGAACGATCTCATTGACTCGGAATGATCCGAATAGGAAACATCGATCATGAACGTTTGAACGTTTGAACGTTCTACCTCCCTATTTTGTGCTTCTCCCCAAAATTTCTCAGCGCTTGAATGACGGAATACTTCTCCACGAGGTTGAGACGCTTGGCCTCTTGTAGCATGCCGTTCAACCGTTCATCATCCATGATCAGGACGGCGAACATTGTCTCGTCATCTTCAATCCCAATTTCCTCAAGTATCGAGTGGACCTTTTCCCCGTGAACAAGTATCGCTTCGTTTCGAAACGTCCTGAATATGCTGCACGTTGTATTTGAATCCGACTGACGGGTTGAGCACATATGAGACTGCAACAGCATGATTGAATAAGCGAACTTACTTCTACCTCCATAGGAGCCGATGCAGGAGGGGAAGCGGCAACTACAGTTTTGTTGGGGGATCTCACATATGCTCTGTCCTAGTGTTCGATAAGTTAACCTCACGAGAAACGTGCGTTGACATCACGACTGATAATACCTGTTTCTTGACTTTGTTCTGTTTGTTCTGTTTGTTGGGTTTTTTCTGTTTCTCCTTGGCAGCCGACAGCTGCTGCGAATATCATGCATGAGTTCGAGAGACACAATTTTCAAGACTGACCGTCGAAATCAACTGTTTAAGGTCACTCTTCTCGTAAAATTTTGCATCCTCCCATGGTTTGTCGTCTACCGAGGGATAGTCGTTGGCCACGGTCCTTTTGATGGGAAGAAGCGATACATCGAAGACGGCGGCAATCTCTTTGTGGTCCCATTTACGAAGCTCTACGAGTGCACGAACCAATGCTCGTTTTTTGCGGTCGAGTTTCATTTTATTTCCACCCCTTTGTCGACCTCTTCACAGATGATTAATACAGGATTCCCCATGAGGTATATGACCATACTTACACATTGAATCCCTTCGGTTTCTTTACAGTTAGACCGTTGGTATCGCGAGATTTCGGGTTGTATTCAGATCCGTCTGACAATTCATCCTGCTCGACACCATCATCATGCCGTGAGATAGATTGTCGTTCCGATTGGGGGAACATTTCAGTAGGTTCCTGAACTTTTGCTAGATATGTTCAAATCATCATAATGTATAATTTTATGTAAAAAATTTGTTGAACGTACGGCTAAGTCTCTCAAAGTTTCTGAACATATCGTTAACATTGCCGACGGAAGACATGGTGCGAGAGGGAGGTTGAGACTCGCAAATATAGGGGCTTGCGGGTCATGTCATACTGTCAAATAAAACCAAATAAAGACTCCTATTCATTCCACTCGAGAGTCAATAATTCGCTCCAAGTCCACGACAGTCTGAGAATTATTTAATTTGAAAGCAAGCTGCACTCGTCAACGTTTTGATGAGTCATACTCATAATAATGAAATGTGAAGGCATTCGCCAAGACAGCTTACCAGTACTCGAGTGTATCGAGGATAGCCAACACATTATCCCCACAAATGTAGTACAGCAAGTTGCGATGGGCTCACATGGATCACAAAGACCCTGCCTGAATTGTTGTATGGCGCGATCGAAAGTACCGAAACCGTAAAGTTCGGCGTGCTAGCTGACGCGTTGCAATGGGCAGTCATGTCCATGTCTGGTTTAGGTTGCAATTAGCATCATGAAGGAACAACCGAAAGTGACATGATGCAGCCCATTCGCGCCATATACTTACAAATGACTCGCATCAATTATTCAGCCCTTTCAAGGTCTCATAAGGTCCTTGCTGCAGGTATTCCAGATCCGCACCGAGAAACCCTCTCAAACGGGACCAATCTAGCGAGCTATCAGAGATACCTATCCCGATATGAATAGTCACCTACCACTCCATTCCATATATTTGCCAGGTATCTGACATTCATGCGTATCCTGTATCCTGGATTGACTGGCAACATTGCGAAAATGGTTGAAAAGTCAAGTGACACCAGACAGTGATGTAGTAACTGACGGAGGCAAATACACCGGTGATGCGCACATTCAAGGGGTCACAGTTCTCACCAACGGCGAAAACCATTCGGATCGCAAACTCTTGTAGCTGTAGGAATGATATGATATGAAACTGCCTGCTTGGTCTATCATCGATGTGTGTTGTCAAATTGCATCAATCGACTCGCCACAATTTGATGAACGTTCTTCTAGATGTTCGTAATTGCTTCTCCTGCACGAGTCATCGACGTATAAATCGTGGAGGTCCTGATAAGATTTACCGCCAGCTATACAGGTCTTCCAGAGTTGACACTACGCAAGCGCCAGAAGCCTCTGAGAAGGCGCTCCTCTTCGGGCCTGAAAGTTTTCACTAGAAAGATGGGTCGACAACCACCATGACCATACTTCGATGCTTTAGCCAAGCAAGGCGGGGCCGACTGGGCGAAGGGTGACACATCTGTCGTCAAGAGCATAACCTCGGAGATAGCCTAATGCATCTTCGAGTCGGATCACTAGAAACATCTAGTATTGATCAGAGTACAATCCCGGCACATGATAGCGATGACTCTAGGGCGTTGATTTAATGTTTCACGCTAGCACCTGGGTAGCACCGTATTGGCTTAGTCAGCCGCTCAGTTTCCTTCGGGTTTTGTTGTAGGCTATAGTGTAGTGCCGTTACACTGCCGTAGCACTTGACACGCAGGCACAGTGGCGGATACACTGTTTCAACGCCAAGGAACCACTCCCAGTCCGGACCAGTCTCCCCCAGCAGTAGCCAGAGTCCAGACCATAGAGGAAGACAGTCGTTCCACTAAATTGTACTTGAAGGACTTGGGTACTCGTGCACTGGCCACGTATTTGAGTTGCACTGTCACTGCCATTTGGACTGATCCGTGAAGTACGTCTCTTCGCTTGAACAAAGTGCTGTAGTATATATATGCTTGATTCAGGCCGTCCTGTCACAACGGGCTGGGAAGCTGTGAGCGCTTGAGACCAACATTAAAAAAAGTGACCGAACCAGAAGTTCGCTCGTAACTTAATCAACACAGGTACACTGCCATAAATATTGGCAGTGACAAAAAAGAAAAGTTCCAGAATATTATACAGCGTCTTCGGATTCAACGAGAAAGAGTTCTTTGTAGTTGATTTACGAATGTTTTACCGAGTGAGAACATTTCGCAAGGTTGTGGCAAGAAGAAAGATGCATCGGTCACGGTGTGGCATGTAAACCTGAACTGCACGGTGCAGTTATGTAAGTCAAGCTTACTTACTGGCAGCCATGTTAACTGCTATGGCCAGTCATGTGCGACGAGCTTTTCTTTCCTTTCCTTTTCGACGCTGTCTCCACACTCGAAGACGAACCCGACCGTCGCTACCTTTGACTTCGCGTGCGAATCCGTTCATCCCACAACTACCACATTTACGTCTTTCTCGTGCTTTATCTCAAGCGTTTGTCTGCTGCCTTCCATTCACAATCGTGGACCGCTAACGCTCAACAAGACAGCATAAATGAAACATCATACCCTCCAAGATCCATTTTAATTGTGAACAAGCTTCGAACTGAGCCTGTGATTGGGGCAATTGATGAACTACTGGAGTGCGCAATAGTCTTCCTGTGTTATTTCAGCCGATTAACAGGTGGTGCCTAACATACCACAGTCATGTAGCGAAGACGTATCCGGGTGTGAAAGTGTTCTCTGAAGACCGCCCAGACATTCCATTCGGCACACAAGTGTGGCGTCCCGGTGAGTAGATTGTACACGCCGAAACAACCTGTTTGAATAAATCCATCACAGGGCCTCACGCCGAGAAAATTGATCTAGTCGTAACTCTTGGAGGTGACGGTACCATTCTCCATGCTGCATCACTCTTTAGTCTTGGAGCGGTCCCTCCTGTGCTAAGTTTCTCAATGGGCACCCTTGGCTTTCTCCTTCCATTCCGTATGTGCACACGCCAATGCCAGGACGCCACTAAACATGCGATAGATATCGATGACTTTGTGAAAGGGCTTGAAGCAGTGTTTCAGGGCAAGGCAACCATCCTCAATCGCATGCGTTTGTCGTGCATGTTCTATGACAAGGATCGCAAAAAAATAGGGTTCGGTGATGATGGTTGGGATAAAACAGTCCAAGTATGTATCCACGATGCTGACACAATTCTAGAATGGCAAGTTATGAATGAGATTGCGCTACACCGTGGGTCAAGTCCACACCTTAATACCATCGATATTTATGTAGACGGGCAACATCTCACGGAGGCTGTTGTGCGTACTCAATCTCCCAAGCACCGCACGTAACTGATTTCCGCAGTCTGATGGCGTGATCGTGTCAACGCCTACGGGATCAACTGCATACTCTCTCTCAGCTGGAGGGCCTATCGTACATCCTTCCTTGAGTGCTGTAGTGCTCGTGCCAATATGTCCACGAAGTTTATCGTTTAGACCTCTCGTCTTCCCCTCATCCTCATCTTTAACGCTGTGTGTGAGTAATGCGCTCGGTGTATCATGACAACACGTGGAAGCTATTACTCAAACGTTTGATTCACATTATTAGATCGGTGATCGTTCCCGTGCTGCGGCGGGCGTTTCGATGGACGGGCGTGTATCGCATGTTCTTAATCCAGGGGAGTCCGTTACTATACAGGCCTCGCCATACCCAGTGCCTTGCATTAACCGCTCCTCCATATCCGATTATGGAGACGAACAACCAGGCGAAGAAGGCGTTGGGCCTGGAAAAGAGGATGATTGGGTCCGGGACATCAATAATTTGTTGCAGTACAATGCAACATTTAGGAGCAAGGCGCTTCTTCGTTACAGTGGCAAACACTAGGTTCGAGGTAAGCGCCCGGAGATGTCGTTCTTCCATTACATGCTCTATTTGATGTTGGCTACGAAGGAAATTAAGCGCTTTGATTGGCGCTTGATCTTGTACGGCGCTTGGTCGAGCGCTTCCAGTACTTAGTCGGTAGTTATACGTACGATGCTAGCGGCAAACTATCAAGCATTTTAGATGATCAAATATTCCGTGAGCGTCAGCGATTATGCGCCGTTGACCTTGTCTGGATACAGCTTGTTGATAAGTCCAGATAACAAGTGAACTTAAAACCCATTCATTTGAGAAGCGCGCATATCGAGCACTGTATGTGATATGATCATAATGATGGAAGCATGGTAATACTACATGTCTATCCATGTCCATTTGAATTAATACAGCAGTAATATTTACTTGTATGAAATATTGAAATAAAAATAACGGTCGTTTCATAACTAAAAGAATGTAATACAAATGAATGTTTGACACAATTTGGTACACTAAAACACTTGCTCTCCATAACGATATTCCGCATGTGAGGGTATCATCTTTACATAGTGAAACAGGAAGCCCAAAGGTGCCCCGTATCATGCTGCATTTAGGCACCGAGCCGCTGAAACAGACGTTTGGAAATGAGACCGTGGAGAGGTGACGACGAATGTGATGATGAATGTGGTGACGAATGATGCTCCTTCTCGGCGTCCCCAGTTGAGCCACAAGACCGATAGCTCGGAGGGGGTCCTGATACTTTGAGCACTGGCTGGACATGCACGTCTATGATCTCATATTGTGCCAGATGGGACATAATTTTCGACCATGCCTCAATGCTGATACCCACAGAGCTCTGCTTCCCGTTCGCCAGCACATTCAGCGAGAAGGATATCCGGCTCTTGTCAATCCCAGTGAGGTCACCCTCGAATGCTGATCTAGCAAATGTAACTGCTTGCTGCAATGATCGTGTTCAGTTTCATGGTCGAGGGACTAGGACTGAAAGACTCACATCGAAACTCTCTGCAGGGGGCACATACATCATTTTATTGTTCAAACGATACGTGATAACATCTGCGGGGGCTGGGGACTGGCGTCTTGTAGAGGTTCGCATGGCGAGTAATGACGAGTGCGCGGAGGAGATATTGTGCAGAATCGAACGGGCATGGTTGTAGACCTTTTATAAGTGTTGTTTGGTGCCAGTGTGGTGCAGTACAATAGCCTTCTTTGTTATTTCCGTGGTGAGGACCCCGGATTCTATTCCAGAAGAAACACGCCATTACCGAAAATGCGGTTGAATGCGGTACACTCTAAATTACATTTTCCAAGATGCCATCCGCAATATTATTATGTAATTCGTCTAGAAAACACATAAGCTGTATTGTGCTACACAGCCAATCCACTGCATGCTGAGCCACTACTACAGCCACGCCGCCAACTACTCTCTTAGTCTACAGAACTCTTAGCTCATCTCGGTATTCTTTTATATCAACAAACAATACAGGAAGAACGTTAAACTTGAAAATCAGCCAATAACCCGAACTGGCTACCTGCTGCCCCAACACGCGTCGCTTTCCGCACTGACGGTTGCTCAATGGTCTTTCCATTGATCTTCGATTTTTTGACTTTGACTGAACGCTCTTCCGCAAAGGCATCACCTAATCCCTCCGTGCATGCATCCCAAAGCCCGGCCGGTAGAGTGTCTCGATAGTTCGAGACCTTTTGGGCAAGGAACATATGAAATGTCTGGCCTGATAGGGTATGGACACGGACTGGAACTCGTTCTGATACCAAGAGAACTTGGGACAAATGATGTATGCTCTCGATTGCCATAAGCACCTGGGCCATGAGCTGAATGCTACGGCTGTTGATTGGCGTAATTTCAGATCCAGAATTCGGTTCCGAGCCGGAGAGTGCAGGCATAGCACAAAAATCGAGACTATGCCTCCCTGACGTGTAAAATGCAAGGAAGGCACCTGCTTCCGATCTAGTCCATTTTTCTTTCTCCCGTTCCTTACTTGAAGATTCTATTGCCCGTAGGTGCATCACCCGCACGACCCATCGCAAAACGAGGGCGCACATGAGTTGCTCTCTCGGTAATTCTTCAAGAGCAACAGTACTGCTATGAAGGATATGCAGAAAGACTGACATCCGCTCCAATGCGGGCCTGAGTGGCAGGGGGGTCCAATCTTCTTGGTAATTGCCATGAAACGCGGATGACGCCAACAGCCTGGAAATATCTGGCACCGTCACACTTTCCGGGGCAACGCGCGTTCCTCGCCTAACGTATTCCATGACACATTTTGGCCGCGGTGGAAGGTGAGACCGGGATTGAGATGTGGCCGGCGCCGGAATCTCTGGCCCTTCATCTGGCACGCGGAGTTTTTGGAGCTCACCACGCAATGGGGCGAGGAGATCGACTCCATCGTCTTCGGAGTCTTCTTCCACTACGTCAATGAGCTCATCCTCGTCTTCTTCGTCCATCTGAGTTGTGTCAAATTGCCCCACTTCAGGGTTCCCACTCCCCTCCGGCGCTTCTGGCAGCCCTACGGCATCTTCCAAAATAGCAAAGATCCACTCCCGGATAGGTCTGCCGATACTCCGCGCTACATTCTCCGCGTCGGGGTTTTCCAAAAATAACCTTGGCCAAAAAGTCCCAGTATTCAAGATATCCATGAGCTTTGGTTGCAAATGACCCGACCGGTACGCGGAGATGTAGGAGGAGTGGAGCTGGGGTAGTTGAGTATCATGCTCCGCTGTGTTGTTGGCTGCTTCATCATCGGCCGATAGTAATATACGGGAGAACAGTCCCGGCAGTCGGCAAGTTTCTGCCTGATGCAGTGCACACACTTTGCTCGGCCAAAGACCATCCGGCCCAAATGTATCTCCGTCATACTTGTTAATTGCGTACTGCAATGTTGCGTTAACAATCCTGTCAACGATGGCATCGGTTTCTCCGGAAGCCATTGTGCTTGGTTGTCTGATCAGGAGTGCGTGCACAGATCTGTCAATCAAATCCATGACTGAACCGACCTGATGCCTGGCTTTTCGTTTCTGAGTAGCAGCGGAGAGTATAGCGTTTAACGTGGACCCGACACGGGAAATGCGTTGCGATAACGTTAGATGTCGTTCGAAAAATAAGCTTTGCACGTTCCTTTGTGTAGAAGACTGGTTGGAAAAATCATTTCCGACCAGGGCGCCGAACAAGGGTAACAGGGTGACTGGAATCTTGAAATGGGATGCCAAGGTAGTCGGTGTGTAGACCGAAACTGACAGGGTGAGATCCGTGCTATGCTCAGGAGGTATTAGACCCCTGCGAGTCCCTTGTTGGGTAGTACTTTTCTTTTTTGTCTTTGCTTTCTTTACTGTGCGGAACTCGCCGTCCTCGTCACCAGAGCCTGCGTCCATGGATTTGGGTACTGCCCACAGCATGTCATCGAGCTGAATATATCCTGCATATTTCCCAGAATTGAGAATGACAAAATCCGAGTCATTGCCGACAACAAATGCCCCGAGCCTGCCGGCGAGTTCGACAGCATAAGGATCGCCTTCTTCATCTGCGAAATGCACTTGTAGAGTATCTGCTGATGAAGCGACTTCATGAAGGGCATGCAGACATGCATGATATGCAAGTGGTGGAATCATCCGCGTTTCATGCAGAAAACGGGGAGTTGAGCGTGATGTCTCGGAAGTTCTGAAGAACAGAAGGCTCCTTTCAACGATCGAGTGGTTGAGGCGACTGATGAGGGTTGGAATCTTCAGCTCTGGGGCAGAACCTTTTCAGAAGATCGCTTAGATGAGCCTATATGCGCCACAATGAAGAAGCAAAGGGACATACCGTCAAAGACAAAATATACCCTGAGTCCCACAGCCATCCATGCTTTCACGACACCTTCAACGCATGCAGAGAACGCTTTGTACTCGCCACCATACACCCAAGGTAACTTAGATTCTTCATAAAGCTCATAGATGAACCTGAAGGACGTAGTGTCATCACCAAGCAATCGGCGACATCTTCATATACTCACGACCAACCATCGACCACGATAGAAGTCACATCGGTCGAACTCGATGGAAATTCGATGGCTTTGGCGAGAATTCGCTGATTCTCTCGCAGATAGGTGGTGAGGCCATGAACGCCCATAACAAGTCCATGATGTGGCACTGCGGATGGTGCGACAAAAAAGGCAACTCGAGATATGACTGAGCTCAGCGATTACGTGAATTCTGATGAGACTGCATTTCCATTGATATACGGTCTACTGTGTTGGAAGCAGGAGAGTACGAGGCACGGGGGGCGTTGGGAAGATCAGGTTAGATACGAGCACAAAAAGGCAAATTATGAGGCAACGCATGGATGATACTATGTCTCAATTCCACTATGTTACGACAATTTTACTTTGAACATAATTTGAAAGCTCCAGAACCTCAGTTCTTTCTCAAGACTAAGATGTAAGCATCATATCATTTTGCACCTTACTTTACACTAACGAAGTAGTATATACAATTGTCCTGCTAGCTCACTCGTGTCACGCGTACTCGCCTCTTATTTGAAGATACTAGTACCATTAAATTGTGCTCTTGATACTGTAAATGAATTCCTATGCGCGCAAAGCACACGTGAACAGTTTAGTTCACTGCGGGCCGCAAGTAACGCGGTTGATATTTGAATTTACTCTTGATGAATTACTTCCAGCCAAGCTTCAATGGGAGTGCCACACACCAAGTAGGTTTGATCGCTGGTTCCAGTCTGAAGGAGCGCAGTTAATCAGTGACCAATCGCGTTAATATGTGATACATATGGATTGTTTGATCTTGGAGAATGAATGGCACTGGTTGACCCTTGACAGAAAATCAGTATATTTAGCCAAGGATACAAGCAACGGTGGCGCTGTCTTGCACTGGAGATTTCCATGCCTGCCCTGTTTTTCCAAGACAATTACGCTGCGTCGTAGTGATTGTCAAGGTGCGTTATAGACGTGAGATACAAGTGAGGGGTGATGAGGTTGGCTACAGCATCGACGCAAACAGAAGCTAGCAATGTCGCAACCAGGTACGACGCAGACAAACTTTATCAACGACAACAATGAAGGCTCGCTTCCCTGGAGATGCTGGGATGATAATTCCAAACGAGTCTACTGAAGTGACAGTTTCTCGAGTCATCAGGCATTTGTCAGCGGACCATGGGGGCTATGTAGTGATTTATACAATACACCCATTAGGAATCCAGGATGGAGGCAATTGAATGAAATGGAAGTTCGGATCCGCTGAAATTGAACTTGCAGCGGGGAACTGACGCGCCATACCAGACACGCAAACAATCAATCGGTGGACACAGGTCAAAATAACTTGAAATAACTTACCCAGATAAGAACGTACTTGGGTCCAGAAGCTACGCACAAGATGATTCGTCAACGTCAACAGCTAATTGACGTTGAAAGTTATGGAGACCGACACTTGAAGAATTCCTGTGCAGATGTTAGGAGTTCGATTCTTCCAAAGAGGAAGACCAAGATGACCAGATTCACCAAAAGGTGCCGTAGCAATGGTACTCGTGAATCAACGCCTGACAAAAATGTTTTATAGGAGAGACCGACTTGGGTAAACATACTCTCGGCACATATACTATACAGACAGTGCGGGTAGCATCAACTCAATAACAGATCAGTGTGTTACTGACGGAGCAGTTGGTCAGCATAACACAAGAAACCATAACGAATTTCTCGGCGTATGGAGTAAAAACATCCAGTCATTGGGAAGGCGGTGACTGAAAGAGCTGTGTAGTATGAGAACCAACTATAAAGCCTGAATGGATCAAACGAAATGGCAGTGGTTTGAATTGAGTCTCTGTGCCACAGTTCGGACTCCGGGCCACATGCGCAGTTTTCCATTTTAAAACGATTAGTCTGGAGGGATAGTCTAGGGTGGGCGCACGCGACTTACCAGGCAAGGCCGAGTGTGACCATATCTCGCTGCGCATTGCAAAATTCCTACATGACTCGGAGTCCAAGTCAGAAGCGATGTGGTTCAAGGACTCTTATCTGAAAGTTATCAAACCATGGCATAATTTGCGCGTGTATTCTGGGAAGTATGAATTGAGGGGGGCTGTCCAGTTGGCTGACTTTGTTATTAGTAATAGTAAAGCTCAATGGTCTGACATGATCATGACTCGGGGTAACCCGGGCATGCCTCGGCATTATCAAGCATTAGGAGGGGCGTGTGGCTGTGAACAAAGACGTCTCACCAAACATTCTGGAATCGACGTGAACACCGCGTAGGATGAAACAACTAGACCAGACAATTGCAACTTGACATGTGCACTGTGTACTGTGGCTTTTGAGAACATGCACATGGCCGGGCCACCGTGCGGCGTGAACCTTGTCACGTGCCTCAACACGTTACCTGTCACTGGTCAGTGTCAATCTCAGTTTAACTTATCAACGGACAATCGTCCGTGACGCGGCACTGACGCTCACAGCGCTTCAGCTCACCGCATTAGACAGCTAGCACGCAATTTCGCTCTACGGTGACACGTACATGTCTGTCGAAACCTCCAAGAGAACACGATCCCAACTAGCCGTACCTGATCATGTCCTGAGGCTACCCCTCGCGCGTTCTCCTCTCAAGCACGCCAGAGTCACCTCGAAGAACCAGTTGCATTCAGAACCAAACGAACATAAGGAGGGCGAGGGATATATGGATGTTGAAGAGGAGGAAGATGAGAACGAGAACGATGAAATACTCTTGTCGCCGAAGAAGAACAAACGGTCGTCTGACACATGTCACCAAGACCTGCTCAGTCCCGCAAGTCATCGTGAAGCAAAGCGTATCAAAATAGATCCATTACCGGCGTTGAGCTTGTTGTCAATGGGTCACTCTGTAGAGAAGACATCACAATCTCCCAGGAAAATGGCAGAACCGTTTGTCCGCGCTGCCACTGAATCAGCATGCCATGCTACGAACGGCAAGGTCAAGTCATGCTTCATTTTTTCTGGGCGTGCACGCTCTGTTCCGCTTCCTACAGATCATGTTCCAGAACTCGACCTTCGAACCCTTTCTCCGATGCGTTCACCTCGGAAGGTGCACAATCAATTGAAGATCACGCCTGTCCCTCCACCTACAGAGGTGGTCCCGACCTCTCCACTCACACCGCTCTCTGCCACCGATGAGGGCGCTCCCAACACGGAGAATGCAATGGATGTTGATACTGCGTCCGCTATGTCCCACTTCACAAACGTACCGAAATTTGTCCTCAAGCTGCCTGATACAACCAACTTGATTGTTCATGTTGAGTCTGCGACACCACGAAATTTGACCGCGTATCCTTCGCATATGTCTCTTTCTCCTCTTACGCCTCTGCCGCCCACTTCATTCATAGGTCGCCGTCCCGCCGTACCAAGTCTTTTTGCTGCTGCTGTTGAGGTGCGCTTAACATTGGGCGTCGAGTGCCTTATAGAGAACTAACACCCTCGTTTGATAGAAGAAATCCAAACAATCTCAAGATGTTGTGGACAACACTTCGTCACTGAATGTTGCAGGATCTTTAACCTCCTCAGCAGTTCCCTCTCGTCTTCCACGTCCATCCACGTCCACCTCATCGCTTATGCCTCCCCCGCCTGTGCCAGTGAAACGGGGGCGTTCGGCAACCATTGGAAGTTCCCATACCGTGCGCTCAAAGCCTATCGGAAACTTATCAAAAGGCAAGAAGGCCATACTTCCATCTTCTGGTCCTCGTCGCGTGACACGCAGCATATCAATGAAAGAGAAGAGGCCTGAGAGCCGGGACAAAAGCGACCCACCATCCGAAGCCAGCACTGTAAATATCTCATTGAATACAGACGATGAGCCTGCCAGTGTGACATCATCATCTCAGGCCTCTACTTCCAAGGGTAAAGTCGAGCGCATCATTATCGTATCCTTTCTGACAATTTCATTCTTAGTTTCAAATTTTGACAACTCGTCAGCCAAAGGTCTCTCAGACCCCGCAAAATTTAAACAAACATCGCTCGCCTCTTTCATGAAGGCCAAACCTGCACCTTCGTCGTCTACAACTGTTTCATCGTCATCCATCAGCGTGCAACGACCACCTCCATCTCCCTCTAGGATTCCACTTCCAGCGTCTCCGATTAAGCAACGCGGGGGAACCTCCCCAGTAAAAAGGCCATCTATCGGTGGTTCCAGCATTTTTGCTCCATCGAAACCCAAGTCTTCGCTATTCACACTGTCAACAGCTCTGGAGAAGCTTGCGATGCCGCCACCAAGTCGGCCGAATACGAGTTTGGGCTTTAATGTCAGCTCAGACAAAGACGAACACACAGGAGCCCTTCATTCAGTGGTCAAGGACGATAGTATTCTCACTGGCTCGTCGGGAACCTTTGCAAGACCGACGGCATCTTCGCTAAAACGTCATGCTACTATCTCTGGTTCTAGCCGAGTCAGCATGATGAAGCGGATGAAGGACAAGAGCGCAGCACTTGGGCGTACTGCAACTGGTATCTTCGGTCCGGGTCTTGTGAAGCCATCTTTGAAGGCCAGTCGAAAGACAAGCCTACCAAGTGTCATGGCTAGTCCAGTGAAAGGTGGAGGTGGAGGTACAGTTGACGATAATTATATTGCCAATGCGACCGTCGATGTTTTGGGTGCGGAAGAGGATCTCGGGCAGGGGAAGCAACCCGATGTGGCAACCCCATTACTATCTGGCAGTAAAACATCCGAAGAACAGAATAAGGAGGCCGACCTCGTGATTGAAGAACTAGTAGGCTCAGCCGACAAAGGGAAGCAACCCGAAGGGTGGGACTCGCGCCGTGCATCAAGCGCATTGCATGCTTTATCGCAATCACTCTCTTCTCTTCCGAAAACTCCGCCTAAGGTAGTTGCACCAGGCACACGTACAGGGCTTCGGTCATCGAGTAGTACATATTATGGCGCATCGGGTGCAAGCTCAGGCTTCAAATCCGCCCAGGATGCGAAGGACAGACGCAAGCCTAACGAAGGTACGGATGGAGCAGCTTCGCAGCGGAACGCACTTTCAAAGAGCGACGCCGCCGCTAGTCCTATGGAAGGTGGAAGCGCAGGTAAGAGCGTTTTGAAGGTGTTGAAAAAGTGTGCAATATTCGTGGATGTGCGGACGGATGACGGTGATGATGCGGGGAGCCTGTTCGTCGACATGCTGAGAGGGCTCGGCGCCAGAGTAAGTCGCAAGATGATGCCACTCGTTTGATTTTCAATGATCGTCTCCCTCTAGATACTTGCTCGTGTTGGGCAGAGCTGCACCCACATTGTGTACAAGAATGGTTCAGCTAGCACGCTGACGCGATATCGGTCAGCTGTTTCTCACCAACATCATCTACAACCCTACTGATCATGCGTCAGACTTCTGAATGACCCCAAACCACTCGTCGTTGGCATCGCATGGGTGGTGGAGTGCGTTGAACAAAGATCTAGGGTAGATGAGGCAAAGTTCAAAGTTGATTTAGAAATGGTCAACGTTGCGGGCACCAACAAGGTATGCAGCGCCCGAGGTCGCGCTTCAGGCTCTCACGTCGTTCTATTTCACAGAAGCGACGTTCTATGCTTCCGAGGCATATGTCACCCGCTGCTGCTGGGTCAAATTTCATTCCAGCCAACCCCTCGTCGGAAGCTGATGATAATGAGGGACAGCAACGACCAGATAATGACAGTAGCTCACCAGGTACATTCCCCAGTATTTCCTTTGTTCTCGGTCACTCACCCGCTGTATCTTTCAGCAAAAGATGCAGATACAAGCATCAGGTCTGCCAAAGATGAAGATGACCTACCACCGCTTGAACGTGCACGAAGGCGACGCAGTTTCCTTCCTGGCGGACAGACAAGGCTAATTTAGAAGTCTAAATAAAGAGTGTACACTTATTCATACCTCTTGCTCGATAATAGGACTTATTGATATCATCTTCCATACTTTTGATTCACCAATGTTGTCGAACTCTGTCAGAGGGAATAATTACTCTTCGTACTTACTATGCCTTAGGAGGCCTAGCCTAGTCTGAGTTTGAAATGGACCGGCCTGGCCTTTGCAGTGTGTACTCACTGAACACTTTTGCAGATGGGGCCCAAACGAAAACGCGCACAACGTCCAGCCTCTGAATCGGAAGATGATTATGCTCACAACTCTGACAGTTCTCACGACGAAACATCGCGTCCTAAGGTGACACAGAAGACTAGGAAGGCGCGTAAGAAGATTCACGAGAATGATGGCTCTACCGTGGTCAGCGGTATTTTAGGTCATCCAGTGTCCATGCATGTTATAAGCGCTGTCGAGCCGATGCGAATCGCCCTCCTGGAATGGTACGACAGAGTCCACGACGCTCGGAAAATGCCCTGGCGCAAGAAGTTTGACCCTTCGCTGGACGCTGAGGGACGTGCGCAAAGAGCATACGAGGTAATAATCTATCTTTAAGCTTCAAAAAGCTGCTCAGAGTTGACTCAGGCAGATTCTTAGGTCTGGATCTCGGAAATTATGTTACAGCAGACCCAAGTCGTGACAGTAATACCATATTATAATAAGTGGATGGCGAAGTACGTCGCTACATTTAGTTTTCTGGGTTATCTGGCCTAATTCATCTAGATTCCCTACTATAAGGGGCCTCGCGGCATCTGATATTGAGAGCGTCAACTCGTTGTGGAAGGGGCTAGGCTACTATTCGCGCGCGGCTCGCCTACTGAGTGGTGCCCAGAAAGCTGTCAAAGAATTACATGGTCGCTTACCTGATAACGCAAAAGATATGGAAGCAAAGATACCAGGTGTAGGTAGATACAGTGCAGGCGCAATATCTTCTATTGCATATAATCACTGTGTACCTGTGGTAGGCTATTTTTGTCCAGAATCACCTTACTGCAGTGTCTCAATGGTTCTCAGCTTGATGGCAATGTACACCGACTCCTTAGTCGTTTTACAGCATTGCATGCACAGCCCAAATCAAAACGAACCCTAGATGTCCTATGGGCAGGCGCTGAATCATTCATAGAACAGTCAAAGCGCCCAGGTGACATAAATCAAGCTTTGATAGAATTAGGAAGTACCGTCTGTACGGTACGAGATCCTGTGTGTTCGGATTGCCCCCTGCGTCTATGGTGTAAGGCATATCAGAGGACACAACCCACAGTTAGCTTTCTATTTCAAGGGTCATAATCACCTCCTGATGAGTTCATTTCACAGGCTTCGCATACAGGTGCTGTAGAAGCTGATATCGAGGAACTCTGCCTCGTTTGTGATCCTATACCATCTGATGAAGACAATGGATCTGTGACTATATATCCAATGAAAGCCGAGCGTAAAAAGCCCCGAGAAGAACTTGATTCTGTGAATGTCATTGAGTGGCGAAACAGGAACAGTCGAGATCGATGGTTTCTGTTGGTCCGCCGACCCCAAGGGGGTGAGTAAACGCTCAGCCGGGATATACCTCCTGACTGTGTGGATACAGGACTTTTAGCCGGTTTACACGAATTCCCTACACTACCTAATTTATCAGGAACAAAGGCTTCCGCATCCAATTTGGCCAAGATACCATACACACTCCTTCAGGAACTGCTCATACACCCACCGTCCTCGAACGGCGACAAGGAGCGCTTGAAGAAATTACCGAATTCTGACACATCAAATACCGTTCCAAAAGTAATACAAGTGACGTCCGCGGGTGATGTAGTCCATGTATTTTCGCACATCAAGAAGACCTATCGTGTTCAGTGGGTACTACTGGAGGGAGACGAGCTTCCACAATTTCGCCCAGCTGTTTCCCCAGGTCAAGGCGCTAGGGAAAATGATAGTCGCGCCAAGAACCCCAAGGGAAAGCAAAAAAGATCCGAGGTATCCGAGGTGGAGCTTGATACAATTCCGCAGACATTGAATGCTCAGTGGGTACCGCTCACCCAAGTAGAGGATGCAAAGTAGGTATTCTCACGTCCTGTACTTGTCATTGCTAATGATACTGTGACTTCGTTCAGCATCGGTACTGGTGTTCTTAAAGTGTGGAAACTCGTTGAGAAGCTGTGGATTACCACACTGTAATTATATCACATTGAAGCTATCTTGGAAACGCAAAAGTTTATTTATCTGACATGCATCCCAGTAATTAGATTCCAGGCTCGTCGCAAAACCCACAGATCTCATGTGGTGTAGGAACACGTGCAGGCATCGCTTACGTGGATGAACACGTAAGCCAAAGGTTTTGGAACATGCGAGCGGAAAGCTCCAAGATGGCATGCTTCAGCAAGGTCTCCGATCTTCTCCATACTTATGTGGATGAACACATCGAATCAGCTCGAGAAACTTATGCGGCAGAATACTCCAAAACGCATGCTTCGGCAAGGTCCCAGACTTTCTCCAGTTTCAAACCAGCCACAGTGCTATTCCGAACCCATCAGGTGAAACCAAGGCAGCAGTCGAATGTTACTCACGTGAGTGCGAGGAAGTCTTGTAATGTTCGCTCCTTTGCGTTGTGTAAGAACAACATGTTTAAGTCTTGCTGGTATGAGCGTATGCTTCCAACACCAAAGTTTGCAAGGAGAGGTTCAGGGGCCTAGGTGCGGGGATGAACAAAGATGGATGTAAATCAGCGGACTTGACATACCGAAACAACTCCGAGCTCTGAAGCTTCTACTGCTGCCTGCTTGCGGCTCAGCTGGCGGAGCACGTAGTCATCTAAAATTTGTTAGACTGCGGGACGATGATCATGCTATATTTGACATACGGATGAGGACGCGGCTGTTTGGACCGAGCGCCTTGCGAAGGTTTGAAAGAATGATCCCAGATTCGTGGTCAGGCCAGTCGTGGATGATATTTCTGAGCTGCGGTCATTGTTAGTTTCGCAGATTGTCGCCTGCAAAGTTTAGCACTTACGTAGTAGATGTCCTTGCCCTTGACGGGGACTTGTTCGAAGAAGTTCAAGTCCACGAACTCGGCTCTGTCTTCTGCCAGGGCTTCAGGGCTTTCTTTCGCCCAGATCTAGATCCCATCAATTTGATGACAAGCACATTGTCCTATTGACTTACGCCTCTCGCCTGGATTAGTGCTTCCGGAAGATCTTGGATTGTGATTTTGACGTTTTTGTGCATTTTAGACAAAGGCAGGGAAAATGCTCCGATACCTCCTCCAACATCAACAACTGTTGAGTACTTTTCGAATGGGAATTCTATTATCAGGTTAGCACAATACTCTTCGGTCTTCACGTGCTCAAATACTTACGGGTCAGGACGGCCAGGGAGCCCATGATGCTGTTCAGAGCTCTCATCGAGATATGATAAGACTATAAAGATGTCAGAATGATCATGCAAAGAGATCAAAATCCCTACCTCGCGTAGGCCGTCCTACGAGTAAATTATATGAGCAAGGCTTTCTGACGAGCAATATTTGAAAACATACATTCCGTGCCATCCAGTCGAAGATCGTTCCTTCGCTTCCACTTTTGTTAAGGGCATACATCGCAGGTGCAATCGTCGGATCATACGAGTAGGCAATTTTGGGATCTTTGAGTGTTTCATAGAAAACTGATGCTCCCCTGGCAGTTGCTTCCACGTGGAACAAGATTATGTTTTTGACAGGGTTCTCGTCGAGTAGGATCAGAGACAGTCGGTTGTTAGCAAAAACGTCCGTGTCAACTGGTGGAGCGTTAGAAGAAATCAAACCATACAACAAATGACTCCTTACCTTCACTGTAGCAACCTCTCGTGGCTAGGAGGCGCAGTATCCTGGCCAGTTTCTTTGGCTCGACATTGATTTTTTTGGAGAGCTCATTGACGTGAAGACCCTTGGGGTACTTCAACAGAATATCCGAAACATGTTCCCGAGCAACTACTCGCACGCAAGCAGGATCATACACTTGGACAAGCTGCGTGCAATTTGATGAGTAAAAGTAAAGTACATTATATCATCCGAGTTCTCACGTTGACTGCAGTATGGGCAGGTGGAGCAAGTGTCGCGCATATCTGAGCACAAGCACCTTCAAGAGTACGAACAGCACTCTTCAAAGCCACCTGGTCGACCGCACTGTCCAACGGGTGGGGTTCGGCCTGGTCGATGGTGGGTACGTCACCGTACTGCTCATACAACGCAATGGCATCTCGTGCGGATGTGTTGATCAGAGTCAGGAGTGCCTCAAGTTTTGCCTTGTTGGCCATCGTCGTAGTATTTGTGAGGGGTTGCGAGATAGTGAAATAGGTGATGGAAGGGCTGAGCAAACAATTTGCAAGCCTTTATATTTTTTTTCACAGGAGAGTAACTGAAAGCTTGACTTCTTGAGGCTGTCCATCTTCTGACATCTCCCTCTAGCAGGAAGACGGCTAGAAGGCCGAGAGCTTCTGATGCTCCCAGGAGGTGGCCTACCCCAGTCACCTAGTCTGATTAGTTCCACACACTCGATGGCTTATCGAAGCAGACCTTCGCGGTGTCTATCCCTATCAGGCTGCCGGACATGAGATCTGTAGATTTCCTTAGCGGCGTACGCCGGACAAATCAATGTGCGATGAATTGTCTCTAATTCTCCTGGGAATTTGATTATCAGAACCCTGGAATCCCAAATGGTGATACGCATTGTGCAAGGCTAGTACGCACTCGATATTCAACAAGTGAACGGGGTTCTGAACGTCAGGTACTATTGACTTGAGTTTCGAGCAGTTCCCAAAATTGCAGCAGTCGATATTATTTGCATGGAAGGGCCGCGGCTATGCCACAATATTGCAGCCACATGGTGTGACATGGTTGGTTGAATGGTTCTGCACAAGACGCCCAATTGCCAGCTAGAAATGTGTGAACGGTAGCCTGTCAGCAAAGTGCTATCAATACTATTTGTTCTCACTAACCTAACCTGACTTGAATCCAACGGTAGAGATACCATTGTTGGTGTAGCGTCTATCCACAACATCTAGATGAGCGGCAGCCGATCCTGGGTCTCGAAGCCTAAGTGATAGTCTGGTGACTCCGGCATTATCAGTCATCCTGCTGGTTAGCTCGGATAATAGAACATCCTGGCCCCGGCCCCACTTCAATTCATTCCCCGCCGTTTTTTCCATGCCTCGTTGAGGCCTTGCCGTAAGTACATGATGCTGACTGTCGGCCGTGACTCGGACAATACCTCGCGGCTGCTTCCGCCGTGCGTGACTGAGAACTTTTTGGTCATCCTCCATACGATTTTATTCATGCTCGCCAGCTTACTAGCGTCCTCATAATCTATATAAATACTGTCCATGATACTGAAATGTGAGCTTTCAGTATCACTGCCTTTTGGCGTAGCGGTTAAGGGACGACAGTCTGAAAGCTCTGAATCATACTTCAGTATTGCGGATGGGCCAGCGGGCTTACAGTTTCCTCCGCCTCCTTTCAGCTCCTTTGAGTGTGCACGCGACAACTCCGATCGCTTTTCGCTAAGACTGCGAGCACGATCGTGAAAGTATAGGAACATGTGCATACATGATCAACCTGACATTCCGCCGTATATATAAGCACAACTTGAAGTGAAAAAAAATAAGTGGTAAGCGTCCCTCACAAATATGTCGACATCTAAAGATTACATAACATTGCTTTGCCGCAGCACACACGTTCAAACCCGTTGTCATGCCTTTATTGGGTCGGTTCGCTGCGTTTATGTGCTATCTGCCCGCTTTTGTGTGATACTCTACTTCGGTGGTGTCAGATGATGAGCTACTTTTGTAGTGTATGACAGCCTGTGGGTCAGCGGAAAAATCTAGGACTAAAGGACCCACAGCTGACCCCAAATCTGAGGGTGAACGCACTAGGCGGACGCTCCTGGGCCCTGCCAGCAGTCCAGGATTCCCCAGACGTGTTCGCCAAGATATGCTCCCCTCTAGGCTCTAGCAGGTGGTTCCACTTCCACTTTTGGATTGAGTGGGGTTACTGAGTACATTATAGGCATTGCGATAATGTCTCCAGTGACCCTAATCACTGGTATAAAAGAGACTCGTTTGAGCGGCTAGATAACTGTGTTAAGGTAGCGTAGCATTTCGTTGATCTCATTTGCCTCACATGTCCATCCAGGAAGAGAAGAAGCCTGAATCCTTTACAGAAAATGTAATTGCAGTGTCGAATGACGATGCTGACTTCAGGCTGTTGACTGCAGACGCCAGGAAGGCGAGAGAACGAGCACTGGTGCGTAAATTGGACCGCCGGCTGATACCCACTGCTGCGTTCATATACCTCTTGAACTACGTTGATGTATGTAAACATGCATTTATGAACCTCAGCGTGCTCACGTGTACTATGCACAGCGTGTTGCTGTTACCGCTGCGCGGCTGCAAGGTTTAGAGCAAGATCTTGGATTGACAAGTGAGTGAAGTGGACCACCCACCGTAGTATCCATGCTCAATCGATTCACTAGTCGTTCAGTATGAAACTATTCTGGCTATCCTTTATGCCACTTATTGCCCGATGCAAGTGAGCAAATTTTCTGCATCAACACACGCGATCTTACTCACAACATCTCACCTGCAACCAGATACCTTCGAACATGGTTTGTTTGTGTGCTATTGTTTATGGATGCAAATTGATTTTGATTGTCAACAGATCTTGGGCTATATTTCACGGTTGGTCGTGATTGAAAATATTTTGATCTGGTCGACACTAAGTAGACGCGACTCAGACCATCAATTTATATTGGAGCCTGCGTTGTTGGATGGGGCCTTACCAGCGCTTTGACTGGGGTAAGTTTTGTTGGGAATTTGCAACTGCAACTCGTGCTTGCTAACCGCGCAGGTCACAACTAATTTTTCAGGCATGATGGCTTGTCGTGTATTCATCGGTGTTCCTGAAGTAAAAAATCCTTTTTATGATGACGTTCGAGCTGAACGAGTGCGGCTTTCCACAGGCTGCGTTCTATCCCGGTGTCGTGTATCTGCTTTCGCGATGGTATACCAGGAAGGTGAACATCATGTTTTTTGGAATCATAAGTCGCCACTCATGCTCATGCAACACGTCCAGGAACTTGCCATGCGGTCAGCCTCGTTTTATTTTGGCTCTTTAATCTCGAATGCATTTGGAAACGTGAGCTTGCTGCCGTCGCAGTGGACTATGACAGCTGATAACGATCCTTTTTAGTCAATTGCAGCTGGAATTCTCGCAAAAATGCAAGGCGTACTGGGACTTTCGGCCTGGAGATGGTGAGTCAAGATTCCTATTCTCAAGAGCAGTGCCCTGACCGGAGTTTCGTATCGCAGGTTGTTCTACATAGAGGTATATTAATAATTACATTACCCCTGTACCTTCTGTGCTGATAAGCCCCTTTCTTGGCGCAGGGCGCCATCACCATGGCCTTTGGCTTCTTGACCATGTGCGTTTGTGAGAGTTTCTATTTTCGCTCAAAGTTGACAGTCACGATTTTTGTCCAGGTGGCTTCTTCCAGATTTTGTAAGCAGCATATTTTTAGAACAAGTTTCTGCGGGCCTGACGTGACATATTGTAGCCCCATAACACTCGATGGCTTAACGCAGCGGAACGCCACTTGAGTCAAGTTCGCCTCGCAGAAGATGCAGGGGAGGCCGACAAGGATTCCGATAACCTTACGTATGTTCCAGCTCGAGTTCTATTTTTTTTACTGACAAGGCACCACTCCACATCACTCGGAACGTCACAGCATTTACGATGGCTTTTTGCTGGCCATCAAGGATCCAAAGACCATCATCTTCATGTTCCTGACCTGCACGCAACTTCTAGGTCTGAGTTTTACCAACTTTTTCCCCACGTAAGTATGTGGACAGTCTTGCAACTTTTGCGCTAACATAAGCTGGATAGCTTGACTGCCACGCTTGGTTTCAGCACTACTATCACACTTTTGATGGCGTCGTAAGCATGACATCCCGTTGTTACATCCACAATTATGGCTCACTGTCGTCCGATCGCTAGTCCTCCATGGATATTCACGTCAGTCTGCTGCTTACTCAATGCATGGCATGCAGGTACGTCTGTTTCCTGATAGTGCATCAGTCATATTGACAGAGTGAATAGATAGGTCTGGAGAGCGATTCTTCCATATTACTGGCTGGTGGTGGGTGGCCATGCTTGGATATATCATCTCTCTATCCACCATGGCTACGGGCGGGCGATACTTTTCATTGTTCCTCATGACCTCTGGATATTGTGGTAAGTTCTTATTAGAACGCTGACCGCAAGCTTGACATGTTTTCCAAAGGATTTGCATTGACATTGACCTGGGTTGCAAACACCATTCCTCGTCCACCGGCAAAACGTGCCGCAGCCCTTGGTCTTGTCAATGGGTTTGGAAACCTCGGTAACTTGTGAGGCCTCTATGATCAGTGTAGTGTTGAATTACTTACAAGGTTTCACAGGATCGGCTCGTATATCTGGAATGCTTCGTGGGGCCCTCAATACCATCAATCCATGATTATAGCATTGTGCAGTCTCGTTTTGTCCTCAGCCCTGAGCTTCCGTGAGCGAAATCCCAATATGACCGCTCTGATGTACTCACCTATTGATAGTAATGCGGTGGATATTAATCAAAGAGAATAAGAACATGGCTATGGAGGAGAATAAATTATTGGAGGGCCCTGGCCGTGAACGTATTGAAGAAGCTGCTAGATTGGAAGGAATTACATTCGAGGAGGCTGTGAAAAGAAGGAAGGGTTTCAGGTATTTGTACTGATCTTCCTTTTTTCGGTTTCAGATTATAGGGCTTCGGGGTTATTACCCTATGTTGGATATTTACTCGTCATAAGCCTGAACTTTGTTTCTGTTAACTGAATTGTATCAGGGGACGACACTCACTGTATTAATCTTTAAGAGATGCTTGAGTCATGTACGGTAGATTTTCTATGATAAGTTGGACTCATATAACTTGATTGGACTTTGTACTCCATGTGGCCACTGATTTGTAAGTTGACATCAGTTTGAATAATTCAAACTTGGTGCATGGTGACTTGGATTCAAGTATACATACATAACTCAAAGTAAATTGGGTACATAAAAGCCCAGGGACTTATGTATATAATGGAGCCACTGTAGAGACTGATATCTCTATAGCCTTGTAGAGGTGTAAATTCCCATCCTTCCAAACACCCTTTTAGCCCAACACAACACCCCTTTCACATCAGGAAAACCCTCCACTGCGAATTTAGACTATGGATGTCAAACTTTCTCTAATTCACAATAATTTCGATAAAATAGACAACTTAGCACATTAGAGAACCTTTTTTACTGCCCCACAAATCTTAGGTCCTGCTCGGGAACTGAGTCTGGTTCATTTTTCATTGGTTACACACCAAAACCACAACCAATCAAACCAGGTAGATGTTCCCATCAAAACATCAAATTTAACCTAATGAGCGTGTGTGCTCGACAAAAAAGTTTGATTCTGATGGTTTAGATTATCTATCTGCTTGTACTACCTATCTCTAGCCTCTGGCCAATTGACGAACTTGCCCCTCTCTGTCTGATGTCTTCCACAGAAAATGACAAAGAAAATACTGATCCCCTTGCTGCTGCTACAACTGACAAAGTCCCGAAGATCAAATTGAAGGTGCCAAGTCAGACTTCTTTGACCTCCACAGGTGAGATAGACACCCCACTACCATACCTACCACCACCGACTTCAACTCAACACAGTCAGCAATGTGACAGCAAAAACGAGAGTGGTAATGGGCGCAAACTCAAGGCACAGTTCCGTCGTCACCAGACACACAATGAGCAGTTTGTTGTACGCCCATGTGGAATCATCATTGGGCGTTGTAAAGATACAACAATGCTTGATACTATATGAAGTAAGTGTCAGCAATATAAAAATGTTGTAGTGGTCTTGCACAGCCTAGTCTGCTATACTTGCTAGACAAGTGTGTTCGACCCGAGGGGTTTGCTATTGGAATAAGTCTATTGTTAGTCAATCGATAAGGTGTCAAGAGTTCGAGCGCAAGAGACAGAATCCGAAGGTATAATTACGAGTCTGATGCCAAAGTGTCGGCCGATGTTTTCGGGTTTAGTGGGTTAGCGGGTTTCGGGTGCGGGTTCAGCGGGTTTGCATTGGGTTTGTGAAAAGATCGTCGGGTATAGAAAGTGCGATAATATTCACAATGTCAACTAAGAACTACGAAATATCGGGTTTGACCACAAAGCGTCGGAGAACGGCTCCCTACTACTTGGATGATGAATGTGCTATGTGGAACCCAATATATATATAAGTACGTAGAAATCCGGAACCCTATAGGCAAAAGTAGTGGCCGAAGAATTTCAGGTCCGATGTACATGTAAATAAACACAAGGCGCTGCGGACTATGGGAAAACATGTAATAGTGCTGGCTATGACGTGAGTAATGTGCGAAATAATCAACTACACACCTAGTGGGGCTAGCTGACAAGACAAGACACGGATAGGACAAGTGCACGGGAAAAACATCGGGTCCGATGTGGCTGATGCGTTGGGTCCGCTGGTCAAAGTGTCGGGTTTGGTGGATATGTGTCGGGTTGCATCGGGAAGTGAATATAGTGCGACAGACATTTGACGTGATGCGTGAAATGGCTGAATATGAGCCTAGCGTGAGCTCGAGTGCTACAGCGTGCAACAATGTATGGGGCTGAGGCAGTATCTAATGTGCTTGTAAGCCTCTGGCAGACAACTTACTATATGGCTTTGTGATTTAATCGATGACAATTTTAATAGCTCATGGTTGAAAACTCATTCTCTCTCCCTCATGCTCAGAAGCCAGAGCACATGTTCTATGACTCAAACTGCTCTGCATTAAAGGAGGTTGATGCACGCGGAATTACATTCTTCAAAACCATGGGCATGTGTGTGGATGTGTTCCACCTCCAAACAAAGCACAAGGACTCTGATGAGTTCTGTTGCACCCATTGTGATGCTGAGGCATACCCCGAGCTGCGCGCACCAGATGGCAAGTGGTTCTTCAACACATCAGCTGCAGAGCAGGCCAATGCCTGGTTGGGAGGGTATCACTCTATGTGCCGGGAGATGGTACCAGTAAAGTTCAAATTTTTCCTCAACAAGATGATCAATATGCGCAATGCTGCAGTAGTAAAGAAGCTAGAGAAGGCAGGCAGGCACCCATGTCACTCACCACATCAATACTAGCTTGTTCATTGTTCCTTTGCAATTCAAGGGCTTTTGATATAGAGAACATATCCATTAATCATGACAAATTGATGTGTTACTGTGCGACAGTGGTAAGGGAGTATGAATAAAGTTGATTAGTATAGTATGAGTTGACAAAAAGGGATCATCACTGCAAAGTCCTGCCACTCACCACCGTCAAAACGACCTGCAGCAATAAATGTGTCCCAATGCTCAATGCCTCGCTTCCACCATTTCACCTGGTCATAGTATGTTGATTTCACCCACTTGGTACCAAAGATGGCCTGGAAGTGTTCCGCACTTGATGGGAAGTGTTTCTTCATCACCTGATCATTCATACCCTTGAATCCTGCAACCATGTCAACAACATACCATGACTCAGGCCATGCACAGTCCGAAAGTGGAAGGGGGTGCATCTCCCAGTTGATGTTATTGATGCTGTTCTTGCGTGTCTTGGCTAGTGCCTTGGTGGCAACCTTGTGCGATGGACTTGAGAGGTGAAGCAGTTTGGGATGGGTGTTGATGACTGCTGCGAGTGGTGCATCAACATTGATCGGATCATTGACATCGCCAGTTGGGAGTGCAAAGAAGTCGGTTGCTGCTGGCTCACATTTGATCATGATAGGTGAGTCATCGGTGGTAGTTTTATGGCGACACTTCCATAGGGGAGTACGAACAGGTGTGAATTCTACATCAGATGAGTCAGGTGTTGGAGCTGGTCGCTTCAGGAGATAGGTGCTGAGTCGCACAGGTGACGAGTCAGTAATCTCAACATCAGAATCAGTCAGAATAATGGTGTCCTTGCTAGCAGGGAATTGAAGTTCCCTAGCCTTTCCCTTACGAGAGTGCTTGATGTCTTCTCGAAATTGATTGCAATCACCAGTGAGATTGGTGCGCATGTGTGGCTTGGCCTTGGCAGATGTTGCCTCGTTAAGACAATCCTGGAATGAGATACATGACATCCCTGTCACACAAATGAAGACATGGTCCTGGGTGGTGAGAGAAAGAATGTGGTCTATGTATCCTGGCTCCCATAGCATGGTTGCAAAGTTGAAAACGTCAAGAGACCAGTATGGCCATGAGGGGCATTCTGAAACCCATTGTCGCAGTGGCAGTTGATCAGACTAAGAATCAGATTGTCAGTGTTTAGGCCCAAACAGGAACAATACTGCAGGTACATACAAGGTGCTAGAGTACAAGGAAGAAGCGTTCATGGAAGCGACACTCATGGGTGGCCTTGGTATCTTGTTTGCACTGGTCCTGGGCATGCTGGAATAAATCACTCTTGTGCATCATCATCCAGGTGGCATTGAGCTGCGTTGTGATCCTCAGCTCAGTCGATGGGTTACCAGTCAGCTGTGGACGGAGTGTAGCATTGATAGCTCCAGTAACTCGAGGTTGTGATGGACCAGGGAGTGCTGACAAGGGTGTGTTCTAGTGTACAGCGAGCACAGTCAGTTACTCCAATGTGGTACAGAGAGTGGAAACTACATACTTCATGCGATGACACAGCATTTGACTGCAGAGATAGTTCAACTGCACGCATATAGTCCTGCTGCTCAGCATCAAGTTGCATGACAGCGGAGGAGGCAGAGTGAGCATTCACTACGCAAAGTGCCTGCTCTAGTGTGGATACAGACTTTACATCCTCCAGAAAGGCACTGGGAGTATCAGATGATACACATGTTGCCTCCAGCGGGTCTTGATGAGGTTTGCTGGGAGGTCCGTCTGGCAAAACATGGATCTTGCAGCCCTCAAACAGCCAACAGTGTTTTCGGCACATATGCCTGGAACAACTGCCATGGACATGTTTCTTCACGCTGCAAGATGGATGGGCACAGCCGTCACTGTTGATCAAATCAGATAGCATAGTTGCTGATGATGGAAGTGGTGAGGGCAAGCTTGATGTGGCACTGATATACCCAGGTGGTGGCCAGAAGAACTTGTTGATGTCGCAGTTGAAACACTACAGGTGGCAAGTCAGTATTGACAGCAGCAGGACAAACATTATGATGTTAGCTCATTCAAACATAAAGCTTGCCAAAATTTGTCTTTCCTGGTGTCGTACACTCACGGACCAGGAGATCTCTGTGACACTTGGCACAGATAGTCGAGATCTTAATGAGGGCAAGCAGCACCTTCAGAGACTCCTGGTTGAGCACAGTGGGCATAATGTCAGCACTAGTACTAATAGATAGGATGGAGGGCGAGAAAATGAACTTGTGGCAATAACATACCTTTATAAGTTAGTTTGATTGTATGCCTGACAGTGGCAGCAAGCCTCAGGCATCTGGCACACCAAGCAGCCATCCCCATCACGGTCAATGGTATGCTGATGCAGAATACTGATCGATCAGTGTATGGGCACACATGATTCCCGAACTCTCCGGCAGACTCGAGTTCCCGGACTCTACGAATCTCAGACTTTCTGTGATATTGTGCTGAACTGATGCTTTTAAAATTATGCCAAAAGTGCTGAAAAATGTATTAAATATAACAATATGAAGAGATAATATTTAAATGATATAGTGTAGTCAATTAGAAGGAGCATGCAAACATTGTGTAATACTTCAAGTAGGAGGAGAAAAGATTGGTATACTTACTACTTGTTAATGCTGTGATGCCTGATAATCAAATTTAGTATCAAAAACATTCCAGGATGAAGAGAATTTTACCAGTTGAGTGCTTTGGCATTAATGAGCTGGTGTATTAATATGACCATCTGAATGAGGCTATGAAAGTTATGTGATACACTATCCAGGGCAGACTTTCTTAATAAAATACAGCATGCAAAATATTGTCATCAGGATCTGTTAAAATTCAGTTTATCAGTTAAAGTGTGATGTCACCAAACAACATATTTTGTAATACATACAGTCTTTCTTGCTCCACTGATTATTGCCTTCAACATTTGGCATACTGGCAATGTTGTGGTCATAAATATAACAAAGTGCTTAGATTCTGATATAATAATGTACATAACTAATAACAATAGTGAAGGTTCAAGAAGTATACATACACGACTCACATTCAAATTCATCTATGTACTTCCCACCAATCATAATTACTACTAAGCTGATATATACCAATCTAAAGATGGCATCAACATATATGTCTGCTATTGCTCTTCCTATCTTCTCAAGAATGTAGGCAAGTCCAATCAGATATATCAAAACACTTAATTCAAATAAAAATCCAGAAGACTTCCATATCTGTTTTCATTTCTTCCCTCTATTCCACAACCTATAACTCCTATAATAGCCAAACCTAAAAAAAACAACTTCTGGATGTAGCTAATAACAAGGACTAAACCTAGAAGAGAGACCATCATGTCTTCTAACACTTACCAAAGCCTTTTGTTATGTCAATAGGATGCTATAATGTGTTCTCCTATATTAAAAGAATATGATTCTGCCCTAAGGTTGATGACTGTGGTAAGGCACAGTTGGCTATCCTCTAGTATTGTGAATGTTTATTATTATTTCCAAGCTTACTACAAATGCTAGCATTGATACTCTGTCTACCACCAAGGACAGGGAAAATATCTGGGATATTGATACTTGAATGTATTTGCCTTTACCTATCAATTCTGTGATATTAATGTCCATAACTGAGGTAAGGCAAAATCTACCTAATTTTCTGTTTATCCTGCCCAGGCCTCACTTAATAGATGCATCTATATCACTACACCAAAGTCTAAGTCTTATCTGTGATTCATATCTTAATACTCTTAATCTGGTGGTGAATGCAGAATTTAAATTTCTTTGCTATAAGCTCTGCAAAACAGCTATACTAGCCAAGCATATGAAAAATCATGTAAAAAAACATCAGGAGTTGAAATTTGACTCAACTAAATTATGTGAGGCTATATCAGAAGCTAGGGTTCTGCCAGACTTATCTATTATATCATTTGTTAGATTGCCCATACAGGAACTATCTATATAGGAAGCTTTTGCATGTAACCACTATAGCAAGGTTCTGTTATCAGTAAGGAAAATCAGAGAGCACCATGCTAGTTAACACAAAGATACACCCATTGTTGATGTATAGAGACATTACAAAGTGTAGCATTTCTAACATGGAGATGGATAGATTAGATACCAATTATTATAGAAGGTCTCTGGTAACTCTGAGGCAAGTGCAATGACTACAAACTAAGTTATTTTCAATGTCCTGAATAAGATAGAGGAGAAGTTAGCTATTCTAATCATGTCTCAGAATAATCATATGGTCAACCTCTCATTGCTCACGATACAGTAGCATGAGTATACCTACAGTTATTTGACTGAGTATCTCTGCAATATGGTGGCAATATTGAAGGACAACCACAACAAAGACTTACTAGAGCTTAAAGAGATGGTGGGAGTATACTTTTAGAATGCTTTAGATCTGTTATTTATAACAAATGAAATTACTCTATAAAGGCTCAACTTCTCCAATCCTATAAAACTATGAGTATCCCTAATAGCATCTAAAAATGACTGGCTTCTCATTTCATTAATGTTTGGGTGACTATCCGTAGGCTGAAATAATGCGGAATAAAATAAGATAGAATAAAAAAGACCATATAAGGAAGTCGTGCTGCGATGCCGCTGTTCATTTGCGTCGGATGTTCAAAACATATTATTTTGAGGCTCTTACAAACTCTAAATCTAGAAGGGGGGCCCCCCTCCTTACAGATTAATCCGGATTATAAACGACGGATTAAATCTGTTTTGGGCCACTACGCCTAAATTATCTGCTGACTAATCCAAGACTTGAGGTCCGCCTGACACATGTTCAGCATGGCGAAGGTCGCCACCTGGTCCAAACATTTTCCAATATACGCAGTCCCATCCCTGAGGTCCCTGGCGAAGTTTTCAGCTGAAGTTTTAAGATTGCTCTCAGCAGACGACGCCGACACGTACCACTGCGACCGGCCAGGGTACGAGGTGAGCAGTGCCGACACCATTCTCTCCCTATAAGTCTAGACTTGTGAAAACAACTCGTTCCCCAAGCTACTGCAACTGTTTTTTAACATTAAAGACTTATTTTACTGTGTGTACTAACGTATTCCTGCGACCACCACAGGGTCGTTCTACTAACTATGAACATCTAGAGTCATTGGGTGACTTATGCATCCAATAGTCGGCATTTTCGAGACGTATAAGAGCACACACTGGAGGACAACAAGGTAAGCATCATTTTCATTAAAACTACAGCACACAATGTCTAACATTCCTCCTCCACTATCCATGATACCTCCTAGTAGTACCCCATCTTACCCAGGCCCTAAATTATACTACGACCACGCTAGAAATGTGTTCACCCGTGATAATGATGGCGCTTGGGTGTCCCATCCAGGTATCTGCAATGTAAGTCTTATCCAATGATTGTCTACTGGCAGCCAATACTCATCTTATTATAGACTCTTACTACATCTGATCGGTCCTGTCGGTTCGAACATGGTGACAGTCTGGGTTATCAGGTACATCGAGTATCATATTATATTTTTGACATGACTAAATATATACATGCAGCCTGCTTCTACCTACGCACTCACTCCAGCCTTCCAGTCCCACGAAGGCACACCTCCACCCTTCCTGGCGTCCAGTTCTCGCCTTGCTCTACATGAGGCGCCAACCACCAACACGATCAATCCCGTGCTCCTCCCCCTACCTCACTCTGACGACATGGATCTGATTTACCCCGCCAGTATTGCGGAGGCCACCGGCTACATTCCGGCCACCAAAACAGCAGGTGCGTGTCGCAAGGCCAAAGCCCCAAGGGCCAAAGGCAAGGAGAAGGAAAATGCTGGATACTCTAACGCAAAGAAGTGTTCCCGAGAGGACAGAGATGAGGATGATGAAGCAGAAGCATGAGCGAGGTGAGGCCGCCCTCAAGGGTCCAACAATTATACTAGCTCGGACGTCAAAAGTCTCCTCGACATAGTCCAAGACGAGCTCCCTCTTGGTCAATGCGGGTGGCAGACTGTTCAAGTTAAGTTCTGCCAATGGGCCAAGGTGAAGCACCGGCCTGAATGCAAACTCACTTCACTCGAAACAAAGTTCAAACAGGTATGATTCAATTTGTATCATGACTGCAACATTACTGACAAGTATAATTACAGTTGGTCAAGACTACAAAGCCGACTGGAGATGGCGTGTGCCCTCCAGAAGTCACGTGCTGTCTTGTTACTTAAGGGTCTTATATGAAAGTTGTGTATAATGACAACACAATTATACACGGTGAAGACTTCTTGCCAGTCCTTAAGTCCACGGTCTCCGACTTTTCTACTTCGTGGGAGGTAACGTGGTGAGTTCTTGGGAGGATTTAGTTTGTTGTCCTCTTCTTGTGTAGTCTTATACGAAGTTGTTGTGGAATGTTCTGTGTTCTGGATAATTTGTTAGGTTTGTTTCAGCCTAGTAGGTCGTGTTTCAACCTATGAAAGTCTGTTTCAACTTTGTCGTCCTTCGATGTGTCTCACTTTCCGTTGAAAGAGAGAGTCTTATGAATACACATAAAGCTTAGAATGAGAGCTGTTCAATGGTTATATAGTCAACCCCTGTAAGGTAGTATATAACCTAGAGTAGAATAACGATAATGAAAGTTATATAGTCAACCCCTGTAAGGTAGTATATAACTTAGAGTAGATAATGATATCTTAGATTACCTCAAGGCACTTATGTTGGCCTGCACTTTAAGTCTTAGTGGTCTCACACGGTTTGAGATAAGAGTCAAGTGGGAGGATTATATTTCATGGGTGAAAATGGGGTCCTTTTATACCTTTTGGGAACCCCCTTACTAAGCATGATTAATCAGATGGATTGGTAAGAATGTGGCTTACAAACTAGGTGATAAATCAGCTTATTACTAAGTACATTACAAATACAGTGTAATCTTACAAAGAAATTACAAACCATGACAAACCATGACTAAACATGTTGAGTCATGTTAAATGTTGTTACAAAGCATGACCAATCATGACTAAACATGTTGAGTCAGCTTAAATAATGTTACAAACCAGAATATTTCCCAGTCACATCATGTGATGACAAATAAAATCTGGTGGCTGAAAGAAGCCAAATAAAAATAAACAGTCAGAAATAAATAGAGATACAAAACTTGGTGGCTGAAAGGAGCCAAATAAAAATAAACAATGAGAAATAAACAGAAGGTCACATGCTTGATACAAATAAAAGGTAAAATAAGCTTGAAAGGTGAGAAATAAAATACAAGACAATGAATCAAAGGAAAAATAGAGAGGTAACTTAGTGACAGAGGGCTAGACAGTCTCTCATATCTTCCTTATCTCTCTCTATATATATCTGACATGGTATGAATCACATACCATGCATGACAGCGCGCCCATCGCATCGAAGAGCTCATTAACGAGCGTGCAGGAACGCGCGACCTGAATGACACGGAATACGAGGCCGTGCAAGACGATGACAGTCTGTCTGTCGTCTCTGACCAGTACCAGGATGAGCCTACCTCCCCCCCAATCCAGCATACAGCCATTGCCCGCTCCACTCCTCATGCAGAAGCCCCAGCTCCACGTCGCAATACTCGAGGAGCAGCAGCTACGGATTTACTCACTCAACTTTCCACAGCATTTGACCCGGCCACCCAGCGCAACTGTGACGAAGATCGTGCCAATCGCAGTCTCGCCACCACACATCTACTTACCCAAAGTCAGCAGCTCCGTGATTCCCAAGCCGCCGCAGAAACCCTGCATGGCCAACTATTTGATTTGCGTGCTCGCATGTATGACATCGAACGTGAACGTGATCGGGCCGAGCTTCACATTGAGATGATGCAAATGAGTGGATCCACGCGCCGTCAGCATGTTCGGATGCCCAAACGCAAGAATCTGCATCAAGAGTGGTACCCTGAGGGTGGGGGATCCACTAGGTGGCTTACTGATGAAGGTGAAAGTACTGCATCCGAGGGGCGCAAGCCACTGCGCCTTCAGAAAATCGGCCCCTCTGGGCATCTCAAGTATTCTGATTGCCCATACTTCGAGGACATCGCTGATGAGCCTATCAAGCCCATTCAAAAGGAGGGGTCAGTAGAGATTTGATTGTGTTATGATACTTACAATGTATCTAGGGTACCAATGTACAATGTAAAGATTTGAACATCTTGCGCCCGTTCATGCTCGCATCCAAGGTTATCTGTGACGACACTTACTCCAACAAATCCTGGAGTATTGTAGCCCAGGGTATGTTCCAATTACGAGAAATCAATCAGGTGAGTCTACCTAATTACTATATACCCCCCTTCATCTTCTAACTCGCAAGTCAAGCTCCCCCATTTCATTGCGTACGCACTTCACCAGACAAAGCTCCATTCGTCTGTAACCTTCGCTGCCCTCATCCTCCTTCAGCGACTCAAAGCGCGCTTCCCCTCTGCTTGAGGATCTTCAGGTCACCGTCTTTTCATATCCGCCTTCATGCTCGCATCCAAGGTTATTTGTGATGACACTTCATTGCATTGATATTATAAGTTTTACATATTGTATCTACTGGTATTCTAAGATGACATGGAAGCGCGAAACCCGATCCTTCTTCCTCTGCTCTGAAAATAGCATGCTTTCGAAGTCTCGCCACACATCCAGGTCATCCTCAGTAGCCTGCCAATGCTTCATGTACACGGTCCGTATCTGGTTGATCCCAACACGTATGGCGCGCAGGTTGTGCAGCCGAAGACAGATTTCAATGAGGTCGCTGCGAGCTTCTTGGTTGGTGATGTCGAGTGGCATGCGTAGCCTTCCAAATGTGCCTTGGATAGCCCACATGCCCCATTCTGCGGTTTGGCGGTAAGAGAGTAGTTGGCAGTTGAACACCATGTGCTCCTCTATCTCGGCAGCAGACCCACGCAAAACTTGACCATGTTTCAAAGGTGCGCAAATGCGACCATCAATGGAAGTTGTCCCACAGGGAAACACAGTATCTGCGACGATGTAGTAGCCAGGAGGTGTGTCGAGACGAAGTTTAGTATAGATGTGAGAGGTGAGACGTGAATCGTGCCAACTTCCAGGCGCATTTGTTCTTGCTGCGATCACAACGCCTTTGTGAATTGATTATTGAGTACAAATTGTTGGAGAAAGACCGAAAAACGCACCTTCAGCAGAAAATGCTATGACTGAACTGACAAAATGTTCGGAAAGCCAACCATTGTAGGTGGCGTTTTCGATGTCAACATCATGTGAGGTCTGCACGGGGAGTTTGAGGCCGTCGATGCTTCCGAAAGCACCTTCCAAGCGTGAGTGACGCGCAACTACGAGGGCACTACAACACTCAAAATCAGGCCCCGTGGCCATTGAATTGAGGCATCAACCATAGAGCGCAGTGTTTGTAAGAGTATGGGCAGTCCAGAGGTTAGATAGCGTGAAACAGTGGCGGGGATCAATGCGAAGATTTGTTGCAGGCTAGTCTCGTGCATGGTGGAGTTGAGATAGTGGAGCATGAGGCTGAGTGCTCCTCCAGCATCGAGTGAACGGCGATTCAGGCGTGGAATGCCTTGCGAGTTGGTATCAGGACGTGTGATGGACTTGTGGTACCACAGACTGGCAAAGCCAGAGGTAAGGATGAATTCGAACGTTAGAACATCGATCCCCATCATGGTAATGAACGCACGATCACTGTGACTTGCATACAGCACTTGCCACGGGGTGTTTCGATGTGGGTCAGGAAGTAAGTGGGCACGACAAAGGTACAGTCGCTTAGGGTTCCGGGTTTCGACACGATCAAGTCAAGCTAGCTCTATTCCAGCGACGAGGGTAGCTGCTAGCATCCTCGCGTCTTCTTTGTTGTCGAGAAAACACGTCTCTTCCCCGTCATTCACCAGATTGTGGTACTGTAGTAGCAGGTCGTCCATTGCAGTTTTGACCAAATCCCCGACTCCCACGTTAGTGGGTGAGGGTTTTGTCAAACACAAACGGTCATTTTTCTGTAAAAAAGTTGTTGCTTACGTGTCTTGTATGGCATACAATGGCTTTCTGACACATTTGTTTCAAGTAAGCAAGTATAAAAGAAGTTGAATGGTTTGGGTAGCCAGAGGATGCTCACCGGTTCTGAGTTAATTTACAGAAATTGGTGGGTCACAAACTGGCTCTTCACTGTCTCGCATACCCAGGTACGTGCCATGGCAGTAGCTCTGGGGCCAGCATTAGACGTGGGGAGAGTGGTTCTGAGTGAAGGATGGCACCCGTCGTGCAAACTCAACAACATTGATGAGCACGTGAGATGTGGGACAAAATTGGGATTGGCGCTCCACACCGCTACAATTATTTTAATCCAGATGCGTTACGGTTGTGTTTTCTGTACATATTAAATTTTGCTAATATCTTTCAAAGTCCGTTATAATCTATTCTGCATTATTTTGCCTACGGATAGTCACCCTTTAGTAGAATATTTAATATGCTGTTTCATCAGTATTAATAAAAGAAGATTATGCAACAATACATTCTACTTATAGTCGCCTTGCTTGCAATGCTTATACATAGCAAAGAGTCCAGTAATTATCATATTCAAATATCTTCCAATTTGCAGCATCTCATTATTACCTGATAGCAGTATAGCTAGAAATTCTCCATGTCCATTATGTAATATCTCTCTCATCATTCACCAAATCTTGATGTATATCTGGACCATAAAATACTGAAAATCTTATACCAGATCCCACAGAACACTGTCTGATGCATCTGGTACAATGGAAAGACAGATCATTTATTTAAAATAAAAATATAGAGCCCAAGGATGTCACCAGGATTATAGCCAAGGATAAGTACTGTATCTGACTGGCCTTAGAAGAGGCAGAAAATAAATTAGCTACTTTTGATCAACTAGAGTCACATCTGATGGAACATAATCACTATACTCTGTCTCATCTTTGCTCTTGCAGCATTACAACTCATCTCTTACATATAGCACTGCAGGCTTTTTCAGTATCTCGTGGACTAATGCAACCATTTGGCACACTATGCTTTACAAAGGCAATTGCATTGACCTAGATAATGTATGCAAGATGTTGGCTGATATAGCAAAACAACAATGGCTGTGATGGTACTAATACTCAAAAAGACCAAACTTGAAAGCTTCACTTGCAAAACACTTGTCCTCCCAGTACAATATAATGATCAAGATCAATCTGTCGATCTGATTGACATGGTACACTATAACTCAAGTGTATGCAGTAAGTGCCACTGCTATCTGCTCATTGATCATTGCTAAATAGACGTTACTGGTATGTGTGACATATCCAGCATCCTGACTCACCACATGGACCACAAGTACATTTGGGGTGAGGGCAAATGGGTGTAGAAACAACAATACAGAGAGGAACAAATGATGCTCCTGACTGTATCTAAAAAATGTTGTAGGTCGGACGTTGCCTAGTCTGCGATACTTGAGATGGCAAGTGTGTTCGACCCTAAAGGGGAAGCGAGTGCAGCGAAGATCTAGAGGTAAGCGCTGAAGTGAAGCACGAGAAAGTGCAGGTGCGTGCAAGGTGCGGGAACATGTGCGTGTATTAGCGCGAAGCGCGGGAAAGCGTGCGCACATTAGCAGAAATAAGAGAGACTAAACTTAAGTGATGATATGATACAAGGTAAGAGAAGAGAGATGCGAAGTGTAAACAAATAGATTTCTACTATGTTCTGGTAGGTAAAAGTGGGTGGTACTCAAGTCAAAAAGTAAGGTAAGGTGAAAAGTAAGTAGTGAAAGGTAAGTAAGTAATAGTATGTACTGCTGGCACTTATATAGCGCGCCTAAGCGCGGTCATGCGGAGCCGAAGCGCTACTGAGTAGGTATGTAAAGATATATATAAGTAAGGGTCCATGATAAAAATAAAGGTGTAACAATATGTGAATGAGAGAAATGGAAATATACGCACTAGAGAAACTTGGTGGACAGTGGATGGATGTTTCTGGGTGGCTGGCGCTATAGGGCGCTCAAGCGCAGGAAAGCGTGCGCGCATATACATCGCGAAGTGCGGTGACCTGCACCAAACCGGTTCGGTGCATGGACAACCAATACTCTCTCATGAGTCATATACCCTGAAATACCACTATGAAACCCTTTTCCCTTTTATCTGAAGTTGGACTGAGGCTTAGGGAATATTTTTTTTGCTTTTCTTTTTATTTTTCAAGTCTGTATGCCAGCAGCCTGAATATTTTAGTACATTTAATTCTGCGATGAGTTTTGCTTAGTCAGCCATGGTGATAACTCAGACAAAATCCCACACATGTCAGATGACTGTGAAAAATATTTCCCACATATGTTGTCCTGGAAAAACATTAGTAAACCCCTAAATACTAGGCTCACGTCATTTTCACCCTTCAAACAAAGCAAAGCAAAGACAGCCACACACAGGATTCATATCATGTGACATTTCTTACTCTCTTTCTGGATTTGTCATCAGGGGTTGGACAGGTCACATGACTTAGCAAACAACCCAATGACTCACTATGACTCCCTCTGAATATATGACTCATTATGACTCTTAATGACTCTTGAATACACTAGTAGCACAGCCACATTTATTGTGTATATAATGACCCCAGTTTTTGAAATAATAAGAAGCAGATACCAGCAGGTAGTAGGGTGTTTCTCAGCCCAACTAATACTACGTTGTGAAGTAAGGTGTGATAAGTGTCAGTAACAGTGTCAAGAACTGTTTCAAGACTGAGAGGAACATTCTCAAGAGACAGTAATACTGCAAGCTCATCATACTGAATGACCAGCTGTGAGCTCACTGTGTGCAACGACCAGCAAGCAAGGTACAGCCACACTTTTATTCTAATTTCTAATTTCTTTTTCTTTTTGGTTTACTTTCACTGACCTTTGGTGTTCTTTGTCCAAATATATATATCCAAAATATTCGTGTTGTCTCTACGTCCACCTAAGACTCAGTAGTAGCATAGTGGGGAGACTTTAGGAATTGATAGTGAAGCTTGACCTCACTCATCTGAGTAGTGATACTGAGCCAAGATATTCTGTGCCTGCTAGGCTTTAGCCGTTGAAGAGGGAACTTGGTAGTAAACCCAAGGACGTCCGTTCCTGAGTCTGTTTGAATACTCAAAGAAGAGTTCCTTGACAGCAGGTTCAATATTGAGCTAAGAGTTCTACAATAAAGCATTTGACTAGTCTTGACCTTTGATTCTACCTGTTTTGTGCTGAGGGGGTTTATCATTGTAATTCCGCACCATTTCTTTTGGAGTATAGTTGGTACGAGGCACTGTTGTTGAAAGGGAACTTGAGGAAGAAACCCATATATTCTTTTGGTCATCGCCATACTGTCGGGCTGACCATTGTCTGTTTGTTTTTTTCTGTCAAGTCCATAGATTGGATTGACCATCGTATTACTGATCTTGCAGAAGTATCCTTAGCTGAACATACCTTGGGTAGTATACAACTAGCCACCCACGAACGACCACATTATCAGTCATTGGTATTTGTCTGAATCGCTGACCGTGGAGATATTTGTTTTATAGGTGTTTATCTATAGATCATCTATCTAAGAAGACAGCGGGAAGTCACGCGTGCATGGCGCGCGTTGCGCGGGAAAGCTGCGCCTCATATAGGAATCGCTGCAGATAGCACACAGAATGATGCTGCAAGTTTGTGCTGTATACTTCCTAGTGAAACCTGCCATATCACACCATGAGAGGCATGATTCTCTACATGGGGAAATCTCCAAGTCAGCCGGAAGTAGAGGTTGCAGGTGGTGATCCAGAAGTTCTGCTGGGACTCAGATATTGGAAGAAGTTGAAGGAGAGATTCAGAGCATTGTGCAAGGTGTGAGCCAGGGCATCCGGTTGTTACAAGTAACATCGGCTACATGGCCCTCATATCATTTTCCTTTCATCCTTGCCCTCACCTGTGTCTGGCTCATGCTTCTTTACTGATTATCTGTTGACTGGATCCTTGGGATTGTTCCTGTCCCTCGTCTCCCTCTTCCCGCACCAATGTGTGCACGTGCCTTTGGGCTATGACTCATGCCACCAATGTGGCTTTCCTTATCTTGTCTTATCTTGCCTCCTGACTTATGCCTGCTGCATGTTGTACCTTTACCGTTGGCTCGTTCCAATGTTTCTCAGTCTCATTCCCTTTTCGACCACTCACCAATAATCCAGCTCTGCTGCCAGCATACCCATACCATTCTTGTTTCCCCTCTACTCTTACCTACAGTATGGTAGCCTTGCCCTTAACTCCTTCCACTTAGTATAAGTAGTCGGTCACCTTGTACTAGATTCTCTAACTTGAATCTACTCAATCTTCCCTGAAACATACTTCTCTCTGAAGCCTCCTAAAGCTTCAGTCTCTAGTATCTTTTGATAAGTGCTCTTCACACTTAAGTCTACTTCGATCAACACTCATCATTTGGACTAGCTGTCCTCACTTTGAGACTTCAGTGACTTTGAAGACATCCATCTTAGAAGTCATGTGACACACTGTAGGTAAACAACTTTTGCTGGACACTACACAGAGTGAGTGTCTAGCAAAATATAATAGTTGTGGTCTAGCACAGCCTAGTCTGCTATACTTGCAGAACAAGTGCGTTCGACCCAAGGGGTTAAATATTGGTAGTAGAATAATTAGTTGAACTGAAAGGAAGATAGTCTGAAGTGCGGGAAACAACGTCCGAAGGTATAATTACGAGTCCAAAGGTAAAACATTGGGTCCAATGTTTTTTGGGTTTCAGATTAGCGGGTTTTGGCGGGTTTTATCGGATATCGTTGGGTTAGCATCGGGTTAGGAAAGGAATGTCGGGGATAGTGAATGGCGGGTTACTGACAGTGTTTCGGAGTGTTTTGGATAAAGAAAGGATGATATTTGTGGAATTCAGTGAAGAACTACAGATATCTAATGACCTCCTCCTACTCAGAGGTAGAAAGGTAAGATAAGTAAGAAGGAGGTATGCAAAATATATAGTGTCTATGTATAATTTCGGAGTGCTATAGGCGAAAGTAGTAGCACTAATTTTCGGGTCCGATGTCCTATGTAATAAGACATGTGGTACTGTGGACATGTAATAACACATTCTACAATGTCAGCGATGTGAAAACTGATAACTGCGCACCTAGTGGGGACAGATACGATAGGACAGGACATAGGGAGGACAAATGCATGGGAAAATATCGGATCCAAAGCGGCTGATGCATAGGAATTGTCGGATTAGCATTGTATTTAGCAGATAAGCGTCGGATTGAGCGGATGAGTGTCGGATAACATCGGAAGTGATTCATGTATGACGTGCATCAGAAAATAGCTGAATACGAGCTCAGCGCTAGCTCGAGTGCTACAACACGCATCTCTGATATCTGCCGACTCGACATCGCCAGTCTCAGTCGCTACACCAGATCCTTCCAGTTACATCATGAATGTTAGCAGATGAAGCCCCTCTTAGGGCTCTGCATAACAGACCTATTTGAGTATGTAACACCAGTGAGACTTCATGCAATGATTGTTGAACTACCAAAACTCACCCATTCATATTGACTCATCATGGATATCCTGATATTTGTTCTGCTGAATGTTAAGCATGTTATCTTTCAAATGATGAGTTAGCAATGAGAAACACAATGTGATTAGTAACATATATAAACTCAACAAGTATTCATCACTGCCTCAGTGCTTAAAACAGATGGAGAGTCTATTTGCGAGGGGATGTGATGACATGGACCGATCTGTGTGACCGACTGGGCGCAAGGCCAGTGCTTCCCTGTCAAGTGTGAGACACATTGAAACCCACCTGCTTGAAACATTGTAGAATGGCATCACAAAGCCATAGTGAAAGACAGCCAGCAACATTTCTATTGGATAAAAGGCTACAGATACATTAGCTGTATAATCTGGCATGAGTCAGTGAAGAGCATTGAGATGAGAGAAAAAAAAACAGACATGTAATCTACAGGATAAGAAATATTGGAATAAATGTTATGGTGAGCAGGGTGATCATAGATTTGAGAGTGAGGCCCCTGATCACTGGTGAACATGTGGATTGCTTCATCATTTCTGAAAACTCACAAGGCAGACATGCTACATCATGACATCATCCAGTAGATGACAAAGCCTGCGTGCCCAAATCTCAGAAAGATACAAAGGTCAGATTGCAATTCTACATCGAAATATGACACTGGATGACTTCCCATAGGCAAAATAATATGGACTATCATATAGTGGACTTTAAAAATCATTTTCTAAGTTACGCAATCAGATATTCTGTACGAAAAACCAAACCATAGGCCACTGGAATATCATGGATGATATTTTATATTAATATCAAGCATTGCAAAATGAGATAGAGACAGAGGCCCAGGTAATTGACAATGAAGAATCTGCACTCATTGTTGCAGCTACTGTACTGGTGGGAACTGAGCTGACTCGACAAGACCACATTGACAGACATCAACCACGATGACAATACCTTTGCTGTGTGCAGCTCCTTCCAAATCCACAGATGAGTACCCCATGGCAAGCTTTATTTGCAAGCCAGAATGACCGAGCCTTCATTACAACCATGGGCTTTGATGTGGAGACATTCACCTTCATACTCACCTCCAGCTTCACAAACCATTGGTACCATACACCCATTCCTCATAATGACATCAGTCAGCATGTTAATCCTCGTGTCAAACAGTGATCTCTTGATGCTGGAGGTGCCCTTGGCCTTGTATTACACTACCTAAACTCGACAATGCATCAAATTAGTCTGCAACAGATTTTTGCGCTCATCCCAACAACAGTATCACGGTGTAGGGACTGATTCCTGGCTGGGCTTGCAGAGGCTGTTTTACCTATAGTTATGTTTGCACCTTAGCTTACATAAGAAAGTCATCTTTTCACCAGTTTCACTATGAGTATGAGTGCTCAGCAAGTTTCTATTATATTTTCTCTCCTCTAAGCCTTGAGCCTGGACCAGAAACCCTTTAGGGTCGAATAGCAGCTAGGTTCTGCAAGACCCAACACATTGTTCAGTATACACCATCTGAATTGTTGTACCCACAACTGGAGCCCAGAAACACAAGAAACCCTTGCGATGGGCTCCAGTTGTGGGTACAACAATTCAGATGGTGTATACTGAACAATGTGTTGGGTCTTGCAGAACCTAGCTGCTATTCGACCCTAAAGGGTTTCTGGTCCAGGCTCAAGGCTTAGAGGAGAGGAAATATAATAGAAACTTGCTGAGCACTCATACTCATAGTGAAACTGGTGAAAAGATGACTTTCTTATGTAAGCTAAGGTGCAAACATAACTATAGGTAAAACAGCCTCTGCAAGCCCAGCCAGGAATTAGTCCCTACAATGGTACCTTTCATTTGGCCTGCACATACTCCTCCTCACTCTGTGCAACATGGTTGATGTCAAGGTCCGTTGGTTGCAAGGAAACGAGTTCAGGGAATGCAACACTCTTGTGGTAGCACATCATGCATGACTTCAGGGGGCCTTTGGTAGCATAGATAGCTTGAAACTTCCTGTGCAAATATTGGATGATGTTGATATTGAAAATGCCACATTCAATGGCTGGTTGTCCGAGCATTTTATCAGTTCAGTCCTCGCGTTTTCATCTCAAGGTAAGCCTTGTTGATCTTTGAACAAATTAGTACTACTAATGACGTGAATCTCAGGCATAATCATAGCAGCCAGGACAAATGTGCCAGGGAGCTGGCATGACTCTCGCATTGCAAAGGAAATTTATGCAGCTCTTCAAGATCACACTCCTGAAGGCTACTATATTGTGGCTGACACTGCCTTCCCGCATGGAAGCAACAATATCAATGGTTGTATTTGCGCACCTCTCAAACAGGGTCAAACCTTGCGAGGCTCGGCAGCGGACATAGAAGAATGCATGGCATTCAATCGGGAATTACTTTCATACCAACAGACAGCCGAGCGGGGTATATGAAGCCTCCAAGGTGCATTTGGCTGTCTCTGTGTTTCACTTAATATATCAGACAAAGAGGCTCGAGGTGACCTTATTGAAATATGTGTTCGTCTACACAACCTGCATTCGAAGAAGGTGGGCATCAATCAAATACATACCGTGTATATGAATCATAGGCAAGCAACTGATGAAGATATGGAGGTCTGGAATGATTTTGAAAATATGCTATTTTCGGAGCAATGGCAGAAAGACCAGGTCACTAGATTTCATGTAACATTAGAATACCAGTGAATACTAACTACTGGCTTTGGAGAATGAAACAAAACGGGGGATGTATGAACAGCTATGATGTATGAAAGACTTGTAAGACCATATCAAAGGAAACACAACAAATCAAAGACTTGCACAGTCAAGTCAATTAAAAGCTAAGAGAACACAAGAGATAGACTCAAAAGTAAAATGAAGAAATGTAATCGTCTAAACAAACGACCTTCAAACCTCTGGGGTGCCTTCCTTAGTACCCTTACTGTATGTGACACTGGCAGACTCATCATCCACAATGGTGTCCTTCGCTGCTTGCAAACATTGCATAGCCAGATGACGAGATGCAGACATGCGTCGTCTAGCTTCCCTTCTGACACATGATGGACCTCCAAGATGTGAGTCTTCTTTGACAGATAAATCACCATATGGTGCAAATTCTTTGTCCATTAACTACCTGATTGATTGGCCTCCATCTGGGTAATATTCATGCATCAAGGACTTTCTTTTTGGAGGTGGAGAACAAATCTTCTTATGGTGCCAACTGCCAGATCCTGATGTCTGAGACTGCATCATCTTGACACGTAGTTCTGCCTTATCACAGGCACATTGAGAATTATATAACTTACTATGCAAATCAAATGCTTGTGCATGAAGTGTATCAATCCTGGTCTGTGCATCTCGCAGCTGCTGGGACTGTGCCATCAACTGAGTATTGGCAAGGTTACAATCTGCTCATTCTCCATCACGAGCTCGCTGTGCAACAGGATCAAATGCACCTGAGAGACGAGTTAGCAACTCTGCAGCAGCAGCACCATGTGCATTGTGTTGTGGAACAGGAGTTTCTGTGTGTGTGGCCTTCATAACAGCCACATGTTGTGGCTTGTCTGGACCAGAAGAGACAGAGCGAGTGTCGTCGTGAGGGTTATCATCATAGTCTACATCATTGAGATCATGTGTGCCTGCTTGTTCATTGATAAGTGCGTTGATTTGGTGTGTGCGGGTGACATCAGGAGGGCAAATGCCATCTCCATTAGGTTTGGTAGTCTTAACAAGCTAAGGAGAGGTCAGTTCAAAGTAATCGAATGAGCAGAGGCTGGGATCTTACCTGTTTAAATTTTGTTTTGAGGGAGCTGGCTTTGCAGACTGGACATCCCAGTTCTTTCGCCCACTCTGAGAACTTCGCATGTACTGCCTGCCAGCCTTGCTGACCAAGCGGCAGTTTATTTTCGATGAAGTTGAGAAGTGCCTTAGTGTCAGCAGTAGTATAATTATTAGAACCTAATAGGCACCCACACTTGATCCTGGTGCCACCCTCATCATCGTCAGCCATGGTCTCGTGGACACGCTTGGTGGCTCACGCTCCTGAGTTTTCCTTGCCCTTGGTTTGGGTGGTGTGGGCTTTGCAACGAGCCCCAGCTGTTTTAGAGGCAACAGCATAGCCACGTGCCTCAGCAATGACAACTGGGTCAGTTAAGTCCAGATCAATGCCGTCAGGAAGTGGACGGAGGGCAGGATCAATGACATTATCGTCGAATTCATACTGAGGTAAAGGAAAAGGGTGGTGCTGCCACTGGGTAAGGAATGTGGCTGGGGTATTGAGGGCATACCGGGGCTGTCACATGATCAGTCGAAGACATGAGCTAGATAAAGTGGAACATACCTGATAACTTTGAGAGCAAGTTTCATTTGTCCTTGGAGTGAGTGGCTCAGATGGAGCAGGCTGCGAGACGTGTGATGGACGGCATGCAATGGTCTGTGCAATCCCAGGGTGTGGTTGCCATGTCCCGGTTCGGTCGCAAGTGTATGCATTGCTGGCACCGTCGTAGTGTAAGTCAACCATGAGTATAGAACTTCAATTTCGGAGTGTAGTGTTAGTGAGAGAAAGAACCCAAATCAACGAATGCTCACTTTGTACTCCTCAAAAAGCATGTCTTTATATGCCACACTGGAAGCATGAAAGACTTTTTCAGCAAGAAAAATGTTGAAATATTGTAAAAAAGGTTTAAATAAACCACTAATTTTGGTCTATTTAAACCTTTTTTACAAATTTTTCAACATTTTTCTTGCTGAAAAAGCCTTTCATGCTTCCAGTGCCAGGAGTCTGACAGCCGTCGGCCATTGAAAATTTCTGGATGCGAGTTGTCCATTGTATGTTGATATAGCAAAATAAGGAGGTGCCACATTCCCTTGATGAGCATTGGTGAAATTTTCTCGAGGGTGCTTTCGGATTGGACGCCAGTCATCCATTGTCTGTTGATGTGGCAAATTAAGTAGGTACCGCAGTCTGCAAGCACTAGTGAAAAATTCTGGGGGGACTTTTGGATTGAACGATTGTCTGTCGTATGTTGATGTTGAAATGTAGGGAGGCACCATTGACCCTTGGCAGGCGGCGAGCGCTAGTGTGAGGCTCATATGTTCGGCTCATCACAAAGCAGCCAAACTACTAGTGCCTGTAGAAAGAAAGTAAGTATGTAAGTTCTGTGAGCCTATACAAGTTTGTACAAACTTGTACAACTCTGTACAGGCACACAGTAGTTGCCAATGTGTACGAGGGAACTGTGAAGTATCAAACGGCGCTGGACAACAGAAGGTAGGATTATGTCAGCGGATATCACTGGTGTGAGTGATCCTGAAAAGGCGAGTTTGAGTTTATTCCCGTTAGAATAATCTGTAGGGGGGGTACCCCCCCTACAGATTTAAGGTTTATTGGGGGAGGGGGTAGACCCTTGATGGATTTCAAACGGTGACGAAATGTCACCCGGCATCGCGGCACACCTTCCTAATACATGAAATTATATTATATTCTACATTATTTTTGCCTACAGGAAGTCACCCACTCACTTCCTGCCAAATGGTACTCTGAATACCAAACTTAAGAGAGAATACATTAGCTATAAATGACACACTTCAGTCAATCATCAGGAAATGAGTAAAACACCATATGGAGACAAAGAAGTAGAGAGTGACTGGCCATAGCAGGTAAATAAGAATGAGAGGTCGCAACCTCGAACACTTCTCAAAGCCTGATTCAATGTGAGCCTCCAAAAGTTGGTTCTAACCATCACATCATATTAATGAATACCCATTGAGAATTGGCTGTACCTGAATAGGGCTGAATATGTTGATATGCACGTTTGAGAGACGGTGCACATACTCGCACATTTTGCTCAATTCCGGACTGACAGCATATTTTCTATAAGACGGGCAGTGCCCCATATGCTCTCTTGTGCTTCTTTTACATTGCAAATGTCTAGGCATATTCATGCACACTCATGCTGTCCTCCCAGAATGTGCTCAAAAAGTATCAAATATGCTCTGATTGTTCTAGTAGGCATATCCACGCACACTCATAGTCCTCCCAAAATGTGCTCAAAAGGTATCAAATATGCTTTGATTGCTTGGTAGTGGAATACAATTGGTATGAAAACAGTTGGAAATACAGGGAAATCAATGCGAAACAGGTGGGGTATACCCTGAAAACACGTTGAGAGCCGAGTAGAAAGGAAATAAACAGCTGAGCAGATCATAAATATCAAGAGCCAAGCAGAAAGGAAGTAGACAGCAGAGCACATCGAAAATATGAACATGTTGAGAGCAGACAGCAGGGGAGATTGAAGATAGGCAGATAACACAGTAATGAAGGTGCAGCAGATGCTGGTAGCAGAATCAAGACATGTTGAGGAAGCACAAGTGTTGAGATGGCTGATGCCATGACAGGCTAGTATATTTGGCCCTCATTGATATTCTTATTCCACACATCATTGGACACCTGCAAAAAATTTGATCAGTATCATAGACAACTGAGTAAACACAATGTGCCAAATTCTTGGCTTCCTCATTGTATTTCTAAAAATTGAGCATTGAATAAAAGTTAGTCAGCACATACCATACAAAACTCGGAGTAGATGACTTACCCCAAGCTGATCTGAAGTTAATGTTCTGTATTTTAGAGTTTGAATCATTACCACTTACCTACTTGGGATAGTCTTATCATCTGCCTGCCTGTATAGGTTGCACAGTCTGTGCGCAGTAGCCATACATATATAAGTAGCCGGTCCACCGCATGTATAGTTCTTACCAGTTTGTAGAATCACTGCTTGATGTCTAGTTGCACTTGCGTGTCAGCACCACTTAGGTGGAGAGGAGCAGCAGCCTACACACTGCAGTGTGGGAGAGTAAGCCTGCCAGAATCATTTACTTATGTCTATAGTCTAGCCAACTCGACCTCTAAAGCTCAACTTTTCTTCACTGTAGTAGGCATTGAACTCATCTGTTGTCCCACTGCACTTGGTCTGCTTGAGCCAATGTAGTGCACATAAGTTCCTATTGCAAGATATGAGCAAATACTGAGCAAAGCAATATTGATGTGCTTGCACTCACCATCCATTTTTCATGTTACCTGGGCGCATTTGCCTTGCTCCCCATCTTTGAAGGTTTCTTAGTAGACTCAGAGGGAGGAGGGATGCTCCCTGCATTTTTTGGTTTGAGATTGGTTTCTGGATCTAGGGACAGTGAGATACTCAAGGGCGCTATAGTAGGTGGTATGTCAATATTGAATGCAACCAGGGCGAGAGTAGATCTGTTTAGTGTTGTTAGTAGTCAAAACTAAAGCAATCTAATATCTAACTTACAGTGGATTGACGATCATAATTTTGACTGGTTTTGGTGTGGAAAGAGGCTCAGGTAGTATGTTTGGGATGTTGTTGAGAGGTTCATGAGCTGTTATGGCTACTGGACCTTGTATTTGCGGAGTAGACTGTTGAGATGTTGATGAAACATTTTTTTTATTCATGGGTATTTCTGCTGGGGTGACTGATGCTTCAACTTGTGGAAATGGAGCCCCTTCAGTGACCTAACCCTGTAAACATGGTCAGCCCACGTGGTCATTTTCCCCATGTAACATGGGCCAGCCCACCATGGGCCCACTTTATTATTGTATGTCGATGCCTTAGGGTGGGCCTACATGCACTGTGTATCCAATGGTTATGGGTGGGCCCACAGTGCACATTCTTCAATGCTTTGGAGTGGGCTCATGTTGAAGTCTATTGTATGTATAGGTGGGCCCATGGAACAGCAAAAAAAGTGTTTGTTAACAATTTCGAGTGGGCCCAAATAGCTGGTACTTGAATATATGATTAGGCCTGGGTCATGTATTTGCATGACCGGGTGGGCCCACATAGTGGTCCGGCGTGATGTGGACCGGTGAGGGGATAGCTATGAGACTATCCTCGCCGGAGATCATCACAGCTCACCGGGATTCCAATATTTCATGGCTAATTTGTCATTTTACCGGTTTTTACCCTTTTGAATAACGTACAGCTGAATTGTGATAAATAATAGTGGTCCGGCATGATGTGGACCGGTGAGGGGATAGCTATGAGACTATCCTCGCCGGAGATCATCACAGCTCACCGGGATTCCAATATTTCATGGCTAATTTGTCATTTTACCGGTTTTTACCCTTTTGAATAACGTACAGCTGAATTGTGATAAATAATAGTGGTCCGGCATGATGTGGACCGGTGAGGGGATAGCTATGAGACTATCCTCGCCGGAGATCATCACAGCTCACCGGGATTCCAATATTTCATGGCTAATTTGTCATTTTACCGGTTTTTACCCTTTTGAATGACGTACAGCTGAATTGTGATAAATAATAGTGGTCCGGCATGATGTGGACCGGTGAGGGGATAGCTATGAGAATATTCTCGCCGGAGATCATCACAGCTCACCGGGATTCCAACATTTCATGGCTAATTTGTCATTTTACCGGTGTTCACTCCTAAGAATGATTCCCGAGTAAATATTGATGTTGGTACATAATAATAGTGATCCGCCGTGATGTGGACCGGCGAGGGGATAGCTATGAGACTATCCTCGCCGGAGATCATCACAGGTCGCCGAGATTCTAACATTTCATGGCTAATTTTTCATTTTACCGGTGTTTACCCCTAAGAATGATTCTGAAGTAAATATTGATGTCTATACTTAATGAGAGTGATCCGGCGTGATGTGGACCGGCGAGGGGATAGCTATGAGAGTATTCTCGCCAGAGGTCATCACAGCTCGCCGGGATTCCAATATTTCATGGCTAATTTGTCATTTTACTGGTTTTTACCCTTATGAGTGATGTACAGCTGAATTTTGATAGATATACTTGATAATGGTGGACCAGCGTGATGTGGACCGGCGAGGGGATAGCTATGAGACTATCCTCGCCGGAGATCATCACAGCTCACCGGGATTCTAACATTTCATGGCTAATCTTTCATTTTACCCCTATGAACAATTTCGAAGTAACTATTAATGTGTGTACTTAATAATAGTGATCCGCTGTGATATGGACCGGCGAGGGGATAGCTATGAGAGTATTCTTGCCGGAGATCATCACAGCTCGCCGAGATTCTAACATTTCATGGCCAAATCTTCATTTTACCAGTGTTTACCCCTAAGAATGATTCTGATGTAAATATTGATGTCTATACTGAATAACAGTGGTCCGGCGTGATGTGGACCAGCAAGGGGATAGCTATGAGAGTATTCTCGCCGGAGGTCATCACATCTCGCCAAGATTCCAACATTTCATGGTCAATTTTTCATTTTACCCCTATGAACTATTTTGACGTAAATATTAATTTCTGTACTTAATAACAGTGGTCCGGCGTGATGTGAACCGGCGAGTGGATAGCTATGAGACTATCCTCGCCAGAGGTCATCACATTTTGCCGAGATTCCAACATTCCATGGATAATTTTCCATTTGACCCCTAAGAATGATTCCCAAGTCAATATTGATGTCTGTACATAATTAAAGTGGTCCGGCATGATGTGGACCGGCGAGGGGATAGCTATGAGACTGCTCTCGCTGGAGGCCATCACATTCCACCATGATTCCAACATTCCATGGTTAATTTTTTATTTTACCCCTGTGAACGATTTCGAAGTAAATATTAATGTTTGTCCTTAATAACAGTGATTCGGCGTGATGTGGACCGGCGAGGGGATATCTATGAGAATATTCTTGCCGGAGATCATCACAGCTCGCCGAGATTCGAACATTTCATGGCCAAACTTTCATTTTACCAGATTTTACCCCTATGAATGATTCCCAAGTAAATATTGATGTCTGTACTTAATAAAAGTGATTCAGCGTGATGTGGACCGGCGAGGGGTTAGCTATGAGAGTATCCTCGCCGGAGATCATCACAGGCCGCCGAGATTCCAACATTTCATGTCCAATTTTCCATTTTACCGGTTTATACCCCTATGAAGCTGAATATTGATATCCATACTGAATGATAGTAGTCCGGCGTGATGTGTGTTGGATGTGCAACGACGACACCGTATTCCATTTCCTTATTTGTCATCACGGACTCAGTACTAGTATATAGCATCATTGTTTCACATTGTTTATACCTCAGCGCTTTTTCCTGCAACGCTGAGGTATGGTTCTCGTTCTCCTATGCACGCCGTCTCTTACTCATATTGTTCTGTCTTCAGACGTGTATCTTAGGTACTATTAATGTTATAGCGCTTCTTCCTGCAACGCTGAGACGTGTATCTTAGTTTGAACTTCCAACAGGTTATGAGCCCTGGCTTAACTCAAAGCCAGACACAGTAACTTCGAACACAACTCACTCACGCGCTGCCCACTGCTCTCACATTCCGTCGCTCTTCACAACGGTATCATTATGGGGAAACACGACCACATTCCTGAGTTGCTTGGAACAGAAAATTATGTTGGTTGGGCCACCAAAATGCAATACGCACTCGCTTGCGAAGACCTTTGGTGCCATATCAACACAAAGGCCGTACCAGGGGATCTTCTCGGACTTCCTTCGATGATGCCCACACCTGTCGATCCAGCAAACCCCACAACCGCTGAGACAGCGGGGATGCATGAGTGGTTACTTAAGGACATGAAGGCTAAGGAGCTCGTCACTCGTCGACTTTCGAATTCCGTCTCATAACTCATTCCCCGTTCGCACACTGTCACTGCACGTAAATCTTGGCAAATTCTACAGGAAAACTTCAACTGTACCGACATGAGTGCCCAATACCTCCTTCGTCAACAGGTACAAGCACTCCGTATGAAGGATTCTGCAGATGCCACAAACTACATTGCACAGCACGCAGTTTTTCGTGAACGCTTACTTGATGCGGGTGCCCCTTGGGGTGAAACAGACGCAATTTACCATATGCTTATGGGTCTTCCTCAGACGCCTATCTGGCAGCAGTTTAAATCTCTTCTTGAGCAGCGCATGCATGATGAGTCCATGGCGGCTACTCCTGCCACTGGTCCGACGTTCACATTCGACAGCTGCGTGTCACGAATCACGTCTGAAGCTGCGCAGCACGTCGTCACTCAACATGCACATTCCTCCCGCCCCGGTTCAGAGTATGCTAACGCTGCTACTACTTCCACTGCGAACGGCATCAACTCATTAACTGGACTGTGGATGCATAAGCACAATCCGCAAGGCATATTTTGCACCACGCCAGGATGTCACAAAGGTGACCATGATCATGCTCACTGCTACGGCAAAGGGGGCAGGATGGAAGGGCAAGCGCCGTGGATGAAGAATAAGAAGAAGGAGTCCATGATCGTGGCCGCGATGGTCGCAGCGCCTACGCCTTCACTTCCTCCTAACCTCCCACCTGTACCTGTCATTGCAACAGCTGTGGCTGATCTTAGCAGCCTCATGGAGAACTTATCATTTGCCTCTATTGCAAAGCTATCAGACGAAATGTCTTGCGCGATCAACCTCCCTTTCACTACAATTCTGGACTCAGGCACTACCGTCACTCTCGTCAAAGATAGACGCTTCTTTTACACCTACTCTACCGCAGACACCGTGTCTGTACACACTGCTAATCACAGAATCCTGCAGACAACCGGCAGGGGTAATTGTGTGGCATGGCTCACCATTGGCAGACGACGAGTTCGCATACATCTCTCGAATTGTCTACATGCACCCGACGCACTCCTCAACCTCTTATCCGTCAGCTGCATGAATGCGAAAGGGTGGGACATCAATTTTCGTTCTGACATGACTTGTGAGCTTGCATACAAGAGCATTTCACTAGGTACCATTCCCGCGACTGGGAAGCTCTATGCACCTATGATTGAGTTCATTCCTGCGTCTGATCTTGCACCCCTACCGCCACGGCAGCTTGAGGTGTCCGCGTTTGCACACGTTCCGCTCACACTAGACCTATGGCACGCGCGCATTGGGCACATCGGAAAGGAGGCTGTTCTCCGTCTTCCCTGCGTGGCTAAGGGCGTTTCTGTAGAGTCAAACATGCCCCTCTCGCATTGCGAATCATGCATTCTTGCGAAACATCCGCGCCAACCTTTCCACTCCTCTGAGAGAGAACGAGTGTCCCACTTCCTTGACCTCATCCACTCCGACATCTGCAGACCGATACCCACCTTGACTCCTCACGGGAAATGATACTTCATCGTCTTCCTCGACGACAGCACACATGCCCTGGACCTTCAGCCTCTTGCCAGCAAGGACCAAGCCTTGGAGGCATGGTGTTCGCTTCACGCCCGCTGGGAGAACCTCTCAGGAGCGCGTGTCAAGGTCTTCCGGTCTGACAACGGGGGAGAATTCATCAACGAGGCTTTCATGGCCGATCTCAAGCAGACCGGTGTCCAGCGTCAACGCTCTGCCCCGTATGCTCATCAGCAAAACGGAAAGGCAGAGAGGGTGATGCGTATGATCGAGGGTCGTATGTATGCGATGCTGGACTATGCGCGTCTGCTGAGTTCATTGTGGGGAGAGGCTGCTCTTACGGCCTGCTACCTGTTCAACAGGACGGAATCACGTGCCTTACCTGCAGGCAAAACTCCATATGAGATGCTGCACGGTACTCAACCAAACTTAAGTCACCTTCGCGTTTTTGGTGCGCGCTGTTTTGCTCGCATTCCAACTGAACTGCAGCAGAAACTTGGCCCTCGTTCTCGGGAAGCTATCTCCATGGGGTATCCGCCGGGCGTGAAAGCATGGCGCTGCCGTGACACTGTGACCGGTGCCTTCTTTAATTCACGTGACGTGATCTTCGACGAGACTCTGTCCAATCAGTCACTTACAGATAGCGAGGATGACGACGATGATGTCCATCCACCAACACCTCTTCCTCCACCAGCACCTCTTCCGGTCACTCCTCAGATGGCTGCACCTCCCGCACCTCCTCCAATCCCGCCTCACAGCGACATTATTCGACGTTCGGGGCATATTCCTGTACCGACTGAAAAGGGTCAGCAGTTACGGGATCGTCTCATCGCTGAGAAGTCGCATCTCACCCGTCAGCGGGACATTCGCGCAGCTCGTGTCAACGGCGTTCCTCCTCCCCCCAGCCTCGCAGAAGCCGCACCTGCGCCCATTGTACCTGTTCCTACCCCCATGCCTGAGCCTCCTCCCCATCAGCCAGTTGATCCTGATGCCATCTTGCCAGACGACGACACAATCGGATTCCCACAGGTTCTCGCGTCCCTCATCGCTGTCGAAGTAGCGTGTCTTTCAATTCAGAGTGACTCTCGTCGCAATCCCCTTAGTCCTGGGTACGATTTGAAGGTACCTCCCGCTACGTATGATGAAGCGATGAGACGCCCAGACAAGGATCACTGGTTAGCGGCTATGAGGAAGGAAATGAACTTGATGAGTGAGATGTGCGTATATGAACTTGTCCCTCTTCCCCCTGATCGCCGAGCAATCGGGTGCCACTGGGTCCTGGAGTTTAAGGAGGACCTTAAGGGAGGACCGGTCTTTAAGGCGCGTCTGGTCACGCAGGGGTTCTCTCAAATCCCGGGTATCGACTTCAGACGCACATTTGCACCCGTCGCAAAGTCGGCATCCATCAGAGTCTTAGCCGCTCACGCGGCGTTACATGATTGGGAGCTGGACTGTTTTGACGCACGCCGGGCCTTCCTATGGGGAAGAGTGTTAGATTCGACGTGAAGGTAAAAGGTAAGGTTAAGGTACAATCAACAGCGGTTTATATCTACTATCAGCGCACATACGTCATGCTTTCGGCGTGTCCAATCAGTAACGATCACGTGTGGTAAGCCTGGGCTTACACCCTCCCCGACTATCAATGATTGCTCTCCTTCTCCCAGACGTCTAGAGCTTCGCAGTCTTCCAAGTCTCGCCGAGGGAGCCATTCATCGTCTTCCGGTCCGTATCCAACCCAACGAACCAAATACCTCTTTCCTCGTCCCACTTTTCGCTCATCAACAATGCAGTCAATGAAGTTCTCTGCCTGCCCGTTCTCCGTTACGACAGGTCCCGGTTTTGGTAGTTCTCGGGTCAGAAACAAGGTGGTGTCATTGGCGATGAATGGGCGCAGTTGGGATATGTGGAAGGTGGGACAGATGTTCGGGGAGTTCGGGAGATCAAGGGTGTAGGTTGACGTTGTAGGGTTTGCATCTACTATCTTGTATGGACCGTCATAGCGTGGCATGAACTTAGCAACACGACCATCCCCTTTCTGCATATAGTCTCTTCGGCGGTTCTTCGTTGCGAGCAGTACAAGGTCGTCTATGGCGAATGTCTTCTCTTGTGTTCGATGTTTGTTTGCTGACGTAGCTTGAGCAGCCTTAGCTGCGAGGAGGTTGTCCTGAGCCTCCCAGACGTCCTTCTCCAACCGAGAGAGCGTCGTGCGCGCGCGTTCTTCATCAGTGCCTGTGAGGTGTGTATCTGTTGTGACGAGTGGAGGCACAACCCGTGGTGAACGTCCGGTTCGCAACTGAAAAGGGGAGTATCCCGTGCTAGTATTCAGTGCATTCATGATATGAAAACGCACTCGGGGTAATGCCTTCACCCAACCCTTCTGATTACGGTCGACGTGGTAGCGCAAGCATTGATTAATAGTCTTGTTGCTGCGCTCACTCGCGCCGTCCGTTTCGGGGTGGTAAGCCGAAGACATTTTCAACTTAACGCCTGTCAGTTTATTCAGTGATTTCCAAAATTTCGATAGGAAGAGCTTATCCCGGTCTGAGATAATTTCCAATGGTAAACCGTTTTCGCAATACCAGTTATCAAAAAAGAGGTTGGCGAATTGTTCCGCAGATACGTTGTCACGACATGGAACGAGCCTGATATCTGAGTTTAGGCGGTCAGTCATCGTGATGAGCATGTTGAAGCCATGATCTTCAGGTAGTGGACTGATGAAGTCGATAGCGACGGAGTCGCCACGATTATCTGGGATAGGTAAGGGGTGTAGCGGTCCCGGTACGGCCGTGGTGCGAGACTTGTTGCGCATGCACTCTGTGCATGATGGAATGTAGGATTCTGTGAGGTCTTGGCGCATATTCGGCCAGTAATATGCCGAACGTAAGGTAGCGTAGGTCTTGTCCGCACCAAAATGACCTGCTGCGTCGTGAGCTAGGTGGAAGAGATATTCCCGTAGTTGGTCAACACGTGGAACTACTAATCGGTTAGCAACGAAGAAAAAACCATCAGGACTTTGTGTTAGTCCCGGCAGTGAACCCAATAATGATGGTAAGCATTGACACCAAGGGTCTGATGCGTACCCGTCTTTTATTCGGCGCATGATCGAGTTATCAGCGGTTATGGTGAGGATTCCTGCGACGGTGCATGAACTGTGTGAAGCTCTGTCGGTGCGTCTTGATAGCGCATCGGCTACCGTATTCTCATCTCCCTTGATGTACGAAATTGTTAAGTTGTATTGCGACATGTACTCGGCCCACCGCGCTTGTCGACGTGAGAGATCGCGTTGTGTGTTGAAATTTTGCAATGTCCTGTGATCAGTAAAAACAGTGACGTGCGCACCAAGCAATTCGATTCTCCATTTTTTGAGGGCGCAGATAATAGCAAGTAATTCCTTTTTGTGGACGGGGTAGTTCAATTCAGCATCTCGAAGTTGCGCCGAGTCGTAAGCAACCGGCCGTGCAGACTTCCAAGTTTTTCCCCAGGATAGGACGGCGCCAGTAGCGAAATCGGACGCGTCGCATGTCAAAAAGATTTTGTTGTCCCCTGGATTGTCGTGATCAATAGTAGTTAGACAGTGAGGACTCACCACTAAGTCTTTGATACTCTTGAATGCGGCTTCATGTTGTGGAGACCAGGTAGGGAACTTTAATTCTGCTGCCTTAGTTGTTAGAGGGGTGAGTACACGAGTGAACTTCGCGAGCGCAGGTAAATGATCAGATAGGTATCGTACAATACCCAAGAACGCGCGGACTTCGGTACTTTTCGTTGGTCTAGGCCAGTCGAGGATCTTTGCGACCTTCGATTGGTCGACTTCGATTCCCCGTTCAGAGACATGATGACCCAGGAAGTCGATTTCTGTGGCGAAGAGGAGGGTCTTCTTTAATGAACAATAGAGGCTCGCTTCTCGTAGTGCTGACAAGACGGCCCTGACATTTCGCTCGTGTTCTTCAAGTGTCAGCGACCAGATGATGATATCGTCTAAATAGACGTGACAAATCTTCCCAATAAGATGGCGGAGAGCAGACATCATCCTCCGTTGGTGAACGGCAGGTGCGTTCCTCACGCCCATGGGCATAACGGTCCACTCAAACTTGCCGAACGGTGAGTGGACAGCGAGATATTTCATATCATCCAGGTGAACACGTGTTTGAAAAAAGGCATTAGTCATGTCAATTTTTCCAAACACCTTACCCTTTGCGCAGTCTCGGAGGATCTCGTCGATTCGCGGGAGAGGGTGGTTGTCAGGTATGGTGTTCATGTTAAGTTCCCTGAAGTCATTAACCCAGCGCGGTAGTGCTGTAGGGTCTGCCTTAGGAATGATGAATGCAGGTGAGGAGTACTCGCTTTCCGAAGGACGTAGATGGCCACTTTGTAAGTGCGAGTCCAGTAAGGTCTTCCAAGCTGCACGGTATTTTTTTGGACAGTCGTAGGAACATTTTTGAATGACTTTGTCCGCGTCCTTTAAATGAACATGGAACAGAACATCGGAGGGCAGAGTGTCGTTATGAGGAATGTCCGTGGGGAAACAATCAATGAATTCGCTCTTCAATGCTTTATCCTTTGAGGTTAGTTCGTTCGCGAACGTTAGCTTATTGATTTGCGCTTGTACAGCGGCAACAACATCAATGCCATTGATGGGCAGACATTCGTTATCAATGATGGCCTTATATTCAGGTAGCACGATGTTGAGCTCGCTGATAACGTCCTTCTTGAATCCATAGACTTGCAGTTGATTAGGTACAATTGACGGCGTTTGAGAAGGTGCGGTTGGAGGGTTCAGAAGGTCGTAATTGACATCCTTAGCGACAACGGAACAGAGTTCATGATCAATAATGATTTTGTTGTGTGCGAGAAAAGGTCCTCCCAAGAGGAGTGGGGTACAAAGATTCGGCGCGATGATTGCGCGTACAGTGCGAGATTTTTACAGAGAATCGAGAGATGAACATGCGAGTTTAACATAATCTGAGAGGAGAAATGATTGCTTTTCTTTTCCTGACAATGCGACCGAGACTGGCAGTGGCTTGGGTAATGTTCGTCGACGGAGACCGAGCTTGATTGCAAGCGATTCGTCAATCAGAACTGCGGGAGATCCATGGTCAATCAAAGCGGATACAGTGACATAAGAGGACACAACTGGGCCCTCAACATGGCATTCCCAGGTGAGATGCGGAGTTGTGAATGGTGCGACGCACTCGTCACCTGAGTTTGATCCATTTCCGAGTGCTGCAGACGGCATGACAACAGCGATCTTTTCAGTGAAGTCGACAGCGGCAATTTAAACCCCGGGTTTGAACGACTCGGCCCCGACTTCCAGAAACTCATCTGTCACCTCCTTTCCTCGCTCTATGGGCTCAAGCAAGCCGCGTACGACTGGTACGAACTCCTACGTGATGTCTTGACGCGTCTTGGGTTTCTTCGCTGCGAAGCAGACTATGCGGTATTCTCCTTTGACCGCGTCAATGGGGAGGGGGTAAGGGTGATCTGCGTCATTGCGTGGCACGTCGATGACGGACTCGCGGGGTCTAACAATCGAAAATTCCTGGATCAAACGAAGGTGCAAATCGCAGAACGGTTTGGGATAACGGACCTGGGAGCCATCACTAAATACCTCGGCGTTCAGTTTGTCCGGAGCCGCGCAACGCGTGAGCTCTGGATGCACCAGGAGGACTACATCACATACATCCTGGAGGAACACGGCATGTCAGGCTGCAACCCAGTCTCTCTCCCAATGGATCCTACTTTCCCTTTTGGCCGTCCCACTGATGTTCATCCCCACATCGACAACCTTCAATCGGAATACCGCAAGCTTGTTGGCGAGCTTCTCTACCTCGCACTCTACACACGTCCCGACATCGCTCTAATAGTCATGCGTCTCGCCCAGCATAACGTTAATGCGGAGTCCCAGCACTATGCTGCAGCAAAACACGTGCTATGGTACCTTGCCGGAACCATTCACATGCACATTCACTACGGGGGAGCAGGGGTTAATCCTGAGCTCCACGGGTTCAGCGACTCTGATTGGGCGACATGCCCTGAGGACCGGATCTCCATCACTGGGTACGTCTGGTTTCTGAATGGAGGTCCCATGTTGCACTCTGCGAAGAAGCAGATGACACACGCCCTTTCCTCAACGGAGGCTGAGTACATGGCACTCACTGGTGCCATTCAAGACGGCCTCTGGTTACAATCCTTCCCCGGTTGTCTCTCCATCCCGCTGCCGCTCCCTGTTCGCCTGTTCGCCGACAATGCTGGAGCAATCGCGTTGTCGAAGGAAGCCGCGAACCATGTTCGCACCAAACATATCAATTTGCGCTATCACTTTATACGACGTCACATCGAAGCCAACACTTTCATTCCTATCTGGGTGTCCACGCACCAGAACACGGCTGACATCTTTACGAAAGTTCTCCCTCGTCCTGCCTTCAACCATCACCGCTCGGGACTCGCTTTGGTGTCTCGTTGAGGGGGTGTGTTGGATGTGCAACGACGACACTGTATTCCATTTCCTTATTCGTCATCATGGACTCAGTACTAGTATATAGCATCAGTGTTTCACATTGTTTATACCTCAGCGCTTCTTCCTGCAACGCTGAGGTATGGTTCTCGTTCTCCTATGCACGCCGTCTCTTACTCATATTGTTCTGTCTTCAGACATGTATCTTAGGTACTATTAATGTTATAGCACTTCTTCCTGCAACGCTGAGACGTGTATCTTAGTTTGAACTTCCAACAATGTGGACCGGCGAGGGAATAGCTATGAGAGTATTCTCGCCGGAGATCATCACAGCTCGCTGGGATTCCAATATTTCATGGCTAATTTGTCATTTTACCGGTTTTTACCCTTTTGAATGACGTACAGCTGAATTGTGATAAATAATAGTGGTCCGGCGTGATGTGGACCGGTGAGGGGATAGCTATGAGAATATTCTCACCGGAGATCATTACAGCTCGCCGGGATTCCAACATACCATGGCTAATTTGTCATTTTACCAGTGTTTACTCCCAAGAATGATTCCTGAGTAAATATTGATGTCAGTACATAATAATAGTGATCCGCCGTGATGTGGACCGGCAAGAGGATAGCTATAAGACTATCCTTGCCGGAGATCATCACAGGTCACCGAGATTCTAACATTTCATGGCTAATTTTTCATTTTACCGGTGTTTACCCCTAAGAATGATTCTGAAGTAAATATTGATGTCTATACTTAATGAGAGTAATCTGCCGTGATGTGGACCGGCGAGGGAATAGCTATGAGAGTATTCTCGCCGGAGATCATCACATCTCGCCGAGATTCCAACATTTCATGGCTCATTTTTCAGTTTACCGGTTTTTACTCCTACAAATGTTTCCAAAGTAAATATTGATGTCTGTACTGAATGAAAGTGGTCCGATGTGATGTGGACCAGCGAGGGAATAGCTATGAGACCACCCTCACCAGAGGTCATCATATTCCGCTGGGATTCTAATATTTTATGGCTGATTGTTCATTTTACCGGTTTTCACCCCTATGAACTATTTACAGCTGAATTGTGATGAAACTACTCAATAATAGTGGTCCAGCGTGATGTAAACCAGTGATTGGATAGCTATGAGACCACCCTCACCAGTGGTCATCACAGCTCACCGCATTTCCAACATTTCATGGCTGATTTTTCATTTTACCAGTTCTTACCCTCACGACTGAGTCCCAAGTAAACATTGATGTCTATATGTGATCATAGTGGTTCATCATGATGGAATGTAGTGAGGAGATAGCCAGGAGATTATCATCACCGGAAGTCATTATCCTAACATTAAATGGCTGATTTTCCATTTTACCGTCTCATTTTATCCCTAAGACTCATCAGTAGGTGAATATTAAGTCAAGCAGTAAGTCATATTGGACTGCTGTGTTGTGGGGATCACTTTGAAACCAGGACCCACCAGTGATTATCATATTCTGCTGGCTGTCCACCATTTCATGGCTAATACATCATTGTATCTATTTAGACCACATACAAATGGCTGATTCAAAAGGTAACCTTCAATACATATGATCAGTATCATTGAACTTGCATGATGGACACTGAGCAGGGGATTGAATCTACTAAGTGATATTGGATACACATGTTCCATACCAATCAGGGACTATGTTGAAGAGCAGAGTCAGCAGACACACCACTAGTCATTACTTTTTCCATCATATCTGAGATAATCTCAATTTCACGTACTTTACATTGAATGTTCGATAAAAAGGACGCAAAGGATCAAGTGTGTGAGAGTTATAATCACCAGACTATATGAGTGACAGGTATGCATATACAAAGTAAGGATTCAGGGGAAGCCAGCAAGCCAGGTGTGTAGAAAAGATCTCAATATTGACTAGGTATTCATTCATGACAGTCATGAAATGAGGGAATTGTGAAAGAATGTCATAACCACCAGTGGGGATGGTCACCTGGCTCTCTCCTCACCAGATGACATTGTGTTGGACCACTATGTCATGTATAAACATCAATGTTGACTTGGGACTCAGTTGCGAGGGTAAAAATTGGTAAAATGAACAATCAGCCATGAAATATGGGAATCCAGGCGGAATGTGATGACCTCCGGTGAGGGTGGTCTCATAGCTATCCCCTCACTGGTTCACATCACACCGGACCACTGAATTCAGTACAGGCATCAATACCTACTTCGGAATCATTCTTAGGGGTACAAACCGGTAAAATGAAAAATTGAACATGAAATGTTGGAATCTCGGCGAGCTGCAATGACCTCCAGCGAGAATACTCTCATAGCTATCCCCTCACCGGTCCACATCACGGCGGATCACTATTATTAAGTACACACATTAATAGTGACTTCAAAAGCATTCATAGGGGTAAAATGAAAGATTAGCCATGAAATGTTAGAATCCCGGTGAGCTGTGATGATCTCCGGCGAGGATAGTCTCATAGCTATCCCCTCGCCGGTCCACATCACGCTGGTCCACCATTATCAAGTATATCTATCAAAATTCAGCTGTACATCACTCATAAGGGTAAAAACCAGTAAAATGACAAATTAGCCATGGAATATTGGAATCCCGGCGAGCTGTGATGACCTCTGGCGAGAATACTCTCATAGCTATCCCCTCGCCGGTCCACATCACGCCGGATCACTCTCATTAAGTATAGACATCAATATTTACTTCAGAATCATTCTTAGGGGTAAACACCGGTGTAGAAACTACGATACTGAGAGGAACAAATGATGCTCCTGACAGTATCTATAATAGTTGAAGGTCGTGCATTGCCTAGCCTGCGTTACTTGAGGAGACAAGTGCGTTCGACCCTAAAGGGGAAGCAAGTGCAGCCAAGATCTAGAGGTACGCGCTTTAGCGAAGCACGAGAAAGCGCAGGTGCGCGCAAGGCGCGGGAACACGCGCGCGTATTAGCGCGAAGCGCGGGAAAGCGCGCGTGCGTATGCGGAAAATGATAAAGACTAGACTCAAGTGATAATATAATGCAAGAAAAGAGAAGGGAGATGCGAAGTATAGACAAATAGACTTCTACTATATTCTGCTAAGTAGTAAGTAAGTGATAACTAGTAATTGGGAGGTAAAAGTAAGGTGAGTAATAGTATGTACTGCTGGCGCTTATATAGCGCGCCTAAGCGCTACCGAGTAGGTATGTAAAGATATATATGAGTGGGAAACTATGATAAAAATAAAGGTGGAATGATATGCTAATAAAAAAAATGGAAATATACGCACTAGAGGGCTTGGTGGACAGTGGATGGATGCTTTTGGATGGCTGGCGCCATAGGGCGCGCAAGCGCGGGAACGCGCACGCGCGTATACATCGCGAAGCGCGGGAATGGTGCGCGCATTGCGCGGGAAAGCTGCGCCTCATATAGGAATAGCTGTGGATAGCACACAGAATGACACTGCGAGTTTGTGCTGTAGACTCCGTAGTGGAAACTGCCATATCACGCCATGAGAGGCATGATTCTCTACACCGGTAAAATGAAAAATTAGCTATGAAATGTTAGAATCTCGGCGACCTGTGATGATCTCCGGCGAGGATAGTCTCATAGCTATCCCCTCGCCGGTCCACATCATGGCGGATCACTATTATTATGTACCAACATCAATATTTACTCGGGAATCATTCTTAGGAGTAAACACCGGTAAAATGACAAATTAGCCATGAAATGTTGGAATCCCGGTGAGCTGTGATGATCTCCGGCGAGAATATTCTCATAGCTATCCCCTCACCGGTCCACATCACGCCGGACCACTATTATTTATCACAATTCAGCTGTACGTTATTCAAAAGGGTAAAAACTGGTAAAATGACAAATTAGCCATGAAATATTGGAATCCCAGCGAGCTGTGATGATCTCCGGCGAGGATAGTCTCATAGCTATCCCCTCACCGGTCCACATCACGCCGGACCACTATGTGGGCCCACCCGGTCATGCAAATACATGACCCGGTGTAGAAACAACAATACTGAGAGGAACAAATGATGCTCCTGACAGTATCTATAAATGTTGAAAGGTCGCGCGTTGCCTAGTCTGCGTTACTTGAGGAGACAAGTGCGTTCGACCCTATAGGGGAAGCGAGTGCAGCTAAGATCTAGTGGTATGCGCAGGAACACGAAGCGCGAGAAAGCGCAGGTGCACGCAAGGTACGAAGGTGCGGGAACGCGTGCGCGTATTAGCGGGAAAGCGCGCGCGTGTAAGCGGAAATAAGAGAGACTAAACTTAAGTGATGTTATAATGCAAGATAAGAGATATAAGAGTGCAAATTGTAAAGGAATAGATTTCTACTATGTTCTACTAGGTAAAAGTGGGTGGTACTCAAGTCAAAAGGTAAGGTGAAAAGTAAGGTAGGAAAAGTAAGTTCCAATAGTATGTACTGCTGGCGCTTATATAGCGCGCCTAAGTGCGGTCATGCGGAGCCGAAGCGCTACCGAGTAGGTATGTAAAGATATATATGGGTGAGAGTCCATGATAAAAATAAAGGTGGAACACTATGCTAATAAAGGAAATGGAAATATACGCACTTGGGAGCTTGGTGGACAGTGGATGGATGCATCTGGATGGCTGGCGCCATAGGGCGCGCAAGCGTGGGAACGCGCGCGCGCGTATACATCGTGAAGCGCGGGAATGGTGCGCGCATGGTGCGCGTTGCACGGGAAAGTTGCGCCTCATATAGGGATAGCTGCAGGTAGCACACAGGATGGTGCTGCAAGTTCGTGCTAAGTACTCCCTAGTGAAAAGTGCCATATCACGCCATGAGAGGCATGATTCTCTACACCGGGCCTAATCATATATTCAAGTACCAGCTATTTGGGCCCACTCGAAATTGTTAACAAACACTTTTTTTGCTGTTCCATGGGCCCACCTATACATACAATAGACTTCAACATGAGCCCACTCCAAAGCATTGAAGAATGTGCACTGTGGGCCCACCCATAACCATTGGATACACAGTGCATGTAGGCCCACCCTAAGGCATCGACATACAATGATAAAGTGGGCCCATGGTGGGCTGGCCCATGTCACATGGGGAAAATGTCAACGTGGGCTGGCCAGTAAGTATGGAGATGTGTCACTGTATTATGTGGGAAATGACCGGAGAGACAATGGTGTTGAGGAAGAAGTTAGTGGAGTGTCAGTTGGAGAGAATGGCTGAACCAAGAGCAAAGGTGAGGATGAAGTAGAAGGTTGTGGTGGAGTCGGTGGCAGCACAGTACTCTCTTGCACATCATGATCAACTGAAACAAAGTAACATAAGTCTCTGTCAATATATAAAGTAAGACGAACCTTATGATTTTCTTTTCAAGGACTTCAGAGGCTTTGGACTCAATGCACTGCTTTCTTTTCTTGCCTTTTAAAGTGTTGTCACTGTCATCATCACCAGTGTCACCACCAGAAAGTGGATTGCCATACTCATCCATGTGATATCTGCACCAAAACAAATAAAATATTGTCATAAGATAGTTGAGCTTCCACCTATTATTGGCAAGCTTAAACAAGGAGTAGTGTTGTATCCCATATATTCATGCTTCTCATCCAGACCTCAGACCCTATCTGATACAGCTTCTTAATTCATTTCCTGTTCATATCACATTAACATAGCTTATTTCTCTATATGGTATTCCTTGTTCCCAGCTTCTCGGTTATGCTTACTTCGGGTACTCTTACTGCTCCATGTTGGTGTTGAGATAGATGCAGGGTCAAGCTGGAGTGGGTTGTTGAGCAGTAAATGGACAGCACTGGCAAGATATTGATTTGCAGCCCTATTGAGCATGTGTTAGTAAAAATAGTATGAATAAGGAATGTACATACAAGATAGTGTTACATTCTGCTGTAACCTTCACAACCTGCAGCTCCAAGGCCCTATACTTTTCATGCAAAGTCTTGAACTGCTGGATTTCAGGCATATATGCACCCTAAAATGTTTTCATCAGCACAAAGATCACAGAAAACCAACATACCTGTTGAAGATGAGATTTCAGCAATCTAGAACTATCTCTAAAGAAATCTCCATTAGGTGGTAGTGGCATAGAACTAGGAGATAGGGGGGAAGGTGTAAGTTTCTAGCCTCAATGTAGCATAGTATTGAAATTCTGTGGAGGACAATGTGAGTTATGTATAGAATGAAGTAAAGATCCCCCAGTAAGATTCATAGAGCCTTCACTGGCAGAAGGATACATGATATTGGACTGATAAAAGTAAGAGACAGACTAATACACTATGTACGAGGAGTGATAGCTAGATGAGAAGGTGTGAAAGGGGAAGTAAGGGTGAAGTGAGGTAAAACTCAAATAGACCTCTGGACACAAGTATACTGTATACATTCAACCTTAGGTTCGTGGGGGTTGTGGTGTGACATGACATAATGGTAGGTTCGCATGTTTGTTCACCACTGTGACCTGTGATGAACTTAAGATAGGTTTGCTAAGGTGGTCAGACCACCCTTGGAGGACTTGGAGTCTCAGAATTTGATTGAATCTATGCTACTCAATTGATTATCAGTCAACAACATGCACTATTTAAAATTTGTTATATCTTACAAATAAATATAAGAGAACCAGATGTCACAATTTTAGGTTCATCCTCGCCAGATGCTTGTGACTGTCACACAAAATAGGTTCAGTTTGGGGTGTCGGCAATGCTGTGACAAACCTAAGGTCAAATGTATACAGTAGATTCAGCCCAAGGGAATTGCTACTGAGGACAATTCCTCTAAGTAAAATATGGAGGGAAATCTCTGAAACTAGTAAGGGTAACTGAAAATGGATAGGATGTGAGTGCTAGTGCAATGCAATATGAGTGCGAGCGAGCTGCCGTAAGCACAATGTGAAGCAAATCCATGTGGCTGAAGATACATTGACGCACAAAAGCATGTGGCCAAGCCGAAAGGTAAACACAAAAGTCGTGAAGTGCAAGGGTAAAGCAGTGAGATGGCAAACTGATAGAGCATTGAAAGATATGTGAGTGTTGTGGGTACTACAATTCTGATGGTGATTCAGAACAATGTGTTGGGTCTTGCAGAATCTAGCTGCTATTTGACCCTAAAGGGTTTCTGGACCAGGCTTAAGGCTCAGAGAAGAGGAAATATCATAAAACTTTGCTGAAGACTCAGACTCATAGTGGAACTGGTGAAAGGTAACTTGATTATGTAAGCTAAGGTGCAAACATAGGTACTAAGTAAAACAGTCTCTGCAAGGCTAGCTAGGAATCATTCCCTACAATGTGACAAGTATAAATGTTAGTGTGGCTGTTAGAGACGCACATGCTGTGATATGCAGTAAGCTTAGATTTTAAGTCGGGATGTTATTGCATGCAAGCAGATGATAGATTTCATGTGGGAGAGAGGTAATACATGAAAATCATAAGTACAAGTATATATGAACACATGCTGAAGTGCTATTCGGAGCCGAGTAGGTAGCAGTAGTATGTAACAAGGGTCTATAATGCAAGTAATAAAAATATAAAGGATATAGTCTCAGAAATATGGTCAGTCTAATATGAATCAAGTAAAATATGTACCAATGGACAAGTGGAGGACATGGATAGGACAGAGGGAGGATGCATGACAGAGCCAAAGAAAAGCCAATGCAAGCCAATATGTGTGTGTGAGCCATGGCTGTTGGTCAATAGCGGAAAGAGTGCATGCTGCATTAGTGATAGTGTGTGCAATATGAGGACCTATGGGATGCTGCAAAAATAGCCCTTACAAGGCTACAAGGACTCCAAGTCCTACAACGCACATACTACAAGTAAGATGTTGTATCTAAACTCTGCTGGAATGCACCACACTCCCTCAAATCGAAGTAACTGGTAAGTCCTATACTCTAATAACATTAACCTACACCTACTTGTTTACCTTATCACTCTGCTATTATGTCCACTTTTACTATCAACACGACTGACAGTACCAGCGTGTGTGGGGATATTATTTTCCTTGAGATTGATGGTGTCCTTTCCAACTGGAAGAACTACTGTATCAAATTATCAGTCGAGACACCTAGGATCAAAGTAAGGTCCTGTTTGGACAGCGAATATTATAATTCAATTCAAAATTTGACCATCATGTGACACTACATGTAAGCCAGCTGTGAACCTTGGGTTCACCATGTCGAGTGGCACACTGATTCCATCACAATGTCTGATAAGTCTGGTACTGGTTCTACACGCTCCCTTTGGTCTCAAGGTCCTGCTGATAAGAAAGCTGAGGGGACTGGCACATACCACAAGGCTGCTGCGATCTGGACAAAGGAGGAGGACACAGCATTGCTTGAGTCTCTTCTGGGCACTTTTTCTTCCTCAGATGATGGTGGCTTCAAGGCACCTGCTTTCAATGCAGCAGCAGAAGATCTGAAGAAGGAGTTCCCTGATAAAAGGGGTGCAGTAAAGACTGGGACAGTGTGCAAGAACAAATGGACATCAGTATGTTTAAAAGAACTCAAATTTCTTATCAGCGCTGGCACTAACATCAGTGCGATATCTTTCTAGTTGAAAACATTGTATAATGCTGTAGTCGATATCAAGAATACATCGGGATTCACATGGAGTGATGAAAATGGGGCGGGTATTGCATTGAAAGATGATGACATCTGGGTCAGATACATCAAGGTGAGTATCATACAAAGGAGCTCTAATACATGTACTCAATGTCATCTCTTTTGGCAGCACCATCCCACCGCAAAGCCCTTCAGGAACAAAGGATTCTCCCACCTCGCCCTTATGGAGCAGCTGGTTTCTAGTCAGGGGAAAGGCAAATATGTCTTCCAACCTCCTTTCACCAGTACTAGTGCCACCCTCAACTTGAATCCCACACCAAGTCCCACCGCATCTACTACCACTGGCTTTATCCTCCCCCAGACCCCTAACCGTAATTTCACCACCATGCGCAGTCCAGACACAGGCTTACTGGCCAGTGCAAATTCAAGTTAGGGTATGAATCCGGAATCCATCTCACCATCTGTCCCATCCACCTATCTTTCTCACTCTGCTGGCTCCTCAGTGGGAGGATGGACAAGTGTCAGTGATACTAGTGGAGCAAAGTGCAAATATAGCGCACACTCTCCTGAAAGTGCTGCAGGCTCCAATCACTTGAAATGAAGTCATCCTTCATTTGCAATGCTGAAAGTTCAGCAGGAAGGCGCAGAAAGTATGAAGGATCTTGTCACTGTAGTTCGCGAGATGCAGAAGAACTTGGTGCTGTCAGCCCTCCAGCAGTTACAAGCACCACCCCAGCAAGTTTCAATGGCCGGGCTCATGCAGGCTATCGCCCTCCTCAACCAATATGCCAACAGCAATCTTTTTGAAAGTGTTGAAGAGCAGCTGGCTATCACTAACTATTTAGCAGATCATGAGAGCCAGGTGGTCCTTTTCTGCTCATTAAATGAGCAGACAAGATGTGCCTGGTTGGAGCAGAAGCAGTGCCAGCTGTGTGGATATGCATGATACATTCAAGTTGTCATTTACCAAATTACATGATAGACTGTTGTATACTATGTACTAGTAGTTTGAACTTTGATCCCTATGAAAAATGTATAGCAGGCTATTCTACAGTTACAGCAGCCCCCGATGTGCATGCTCTGCAAGATAATTGGTCCACATTGCTGCAGCAATTCCATCTTGATGGTTGTCTGCCTCTCTCCCCAGCATCTGGCTGTCCTTCTGAAAGTGTGCCCAATACTGCACCATGAATATCATCATTCTCCGCGAGATCATAATCCTCCTTGAGGTCGAAGAAGTTAGGATTGTGTTGGCGAATGAAGTTGTGGATAGTGCAAAGCGCTGCTGGGATCTGCGCTTGAATCTCCATGTCATATTCTGGCGCAACCTGTAAAATCTGCCACTAACACTTCAGGACTCTGAAAATATGTTCAATAATGTTGCGTAGCAAAGCATGTCGTAGATTGAATAGCTCTTTAGGATCTCTGGGCCTGTACATATAATTTAATCACACTGAGTACTAAAGAGACTCAGAGAAAACTCACACAAGGTTCGCCTGACGCCACTCCTTCAGATGATAGCGCACGCCTCAATAAGAGATCAGTAGCGTGTCACATGTGCCAAAGCCAGCATCTGCGAGAAGGTATTTCCCTGCAGGCATGTATAAGTCAGTTTTGCATGCATCATTCCAGAGTGATGCATCAGCGACTGAGCCGTCCCAGCCACAGAGAGAATATGTAAAGCGAAACTGGAAATCGCAGATGAAGAGACAGTTCTGGGACAAGAATCCCTTTCAGTTGTGCAGGACGATATGGTCTTCGAGTGATGCGAACATGCGGATTTGGGTGCCATCTATGGCACCAATGCATCAATCAAAGAACCGGAATGACGGGTTGTTGTGTATCATTGTGGAGATTGGTGTATTTTTGTTAGGAAACTTAACTTGCGATGTGTAGAACAGATGGGACAAAAAGAAAACTGTAGATTTCCAGATGTCCAATTTTCAGGCTTCATACATAAGCACGTCACATAAGAATTGAGTGGGGCTGATACTTGTAGAGTACTGGTTTCATAACGACATAGTGCTAACTGCAATTGATGTCCAAGCACAATGAATCGAATTTGGGCCTAGTGATCTAAGTCTGATGAATCCAAATTTCCTCTTTCTTTCCACAACACTTTCTCTTCATAGAACTAAGCAAATTTCATAGCATTGATATTTTCATTCTATATCTACAGGTCTCAGGGGCAATGGGGCTAACACCAAAGTCCATTGCATCATCATCTACTCTCAATGGCACAGCCACAACAGCCTGAACTGGTGTTGCCACCATGGATGGAGAGGGGTCTGTGGATAACAGGGTTGCAGGTGGGATCAGGTGTTGTTGACCCAAGGATGGCTTAGATATTGGAGTTTGAATGCAAAATGGAGATGGGCCACATGAGACTAAGAATGTGGGGTGCTGACTGGAAAAGACCACTTTCTGTTGAAGGGCCTCACATTCTCCACCAAGGTTATCAATAGCAGTAACCAGCTTGACAAATCCTGCCTTAATGGTAATCAACCACTCCTCCACAAATTGATGGCCCCATCCCCAGAGACAGACATAGGTGGCATGGGTGAGAGCTCAATGTCAGGCATAACTTGGTAATGATTAGTAGAAGTTTCAATCATAGTAAAAACCACATACCAATGTGTGGGGATCCCCTGGTAATGCTCTGCCGACTTTGGAAAGGCGATAGTAAGGCTGCCCTCAATTTGTGGCCAAATGAAATTGGCGACCTTGTCTGAGTCTTTGAATGCACCCTTGACTTGGAGAGAGATGTTGTGCTGCCTTGAACCCTCACAACAATCTCTGGCTCCCTCCTGTGATAATATCTCCACTTCTTTCTAGTACATTTCTCATAGGAATTGCACTTTTTCCTGGTCTTCCGACTATATCCGACAATGCATTCCAGATTGCGTTCATTGCATGGAGTGCAGCAGTCATGAGCAACCTCAGTAACCTGTGTTTCTGGTAGGCACATATCAACTAAGACAGTAATGTAATCTGCATACCATATTGGTTGTTCCCCTGTGGTGCTTCAGCTACAGATCTGCATCAGTATGTTTAGAGATAATGTTACGATGGTGAGTCGTGTGCGAACTGGGATAATCTAACAGCGATGATCACGACAGTGATATCTCGTGCTGAGAGTCCGAGGTCGGCTCTTACAGATAAGTAAGAGTTGTGTATGCTAGCAGTGGCGAGCAATGATAGCGATTACAGGCAGAAGGGGTCTCAGGTCCTTCTGAAGGTGCAGATCGGATGTCAAGCAAGTAGCTTTAGCAAGACAAAGGTTTCAAGGTAAAACCCAGTAGGATTAAAGTAAGGAACATCTACTTTAATTGTTGACCTTATATAAGGCTACTCTATCGTATCTAAGCTTAGCTTGAAGCTGGGTTCTAATCTTGCTTATCTATCGAGTCAGAGATACCATGCATGAGGCAGGTTTCTATCAGTACATGAGGCAACCATGAGGCTTGCCTTCTATCTTGATAACATAAATAGGTCTTCTAGACCTATGTCGTCATATATCATCATGGTGATCCAGACCGCTTATCTAAGCCGGCATCTTCCGGGCTTTTCTTCTATCCGTCATCTATCTTCAAGGCCTAAAGGCCTGGGTATCGTATCGTCGCCATGCAAGGTGGCAGAGGGCGGGTCGAGTAGCTGGGGGCTCACGTAGTGACTGTAACAGATAAGTTGGAAGGGATGACTTGCTGTCAATTGTCCTGAAATCTCAGCTGTGCTGTTAGCCTTATGAGGCAATCCCTCTATCAGTTCATCTATCTGCAGATGTATAGCTTGTCCGACCAATGTTGCTGGGTATTCTTCGTCACAATTCCTTCATTGCTGCCCATGCGTGATTCTGCATCACCTTTTTCTTGTTCAACTTCCTTGCCTTTCCCCACTGACTTCCATCTCGCAGAACCAAATGATCAAATATGTGATGTCCCTCCCACTGCTTCACCCATCAATTTCTGATGGCTCATTGTGTGTGAGGAATGATAGCTAGATGAGAAGGGGTGAAAGGGGAAGATAGGGTGAAGTAGGGTAAAACTCAAATAGACCTCTGGATGTGAGTATATATTTGGACCAAGGGGATTGCTACTGAGAATGATTCCTCTAAGTAAAATATGGAGGGAAATCTCTGAAACTAGTAAGGGTAACTGAGAATAGCTAGAACATGAGAGTTAGCACAATGCAAAGTGAAGCCATGCGGCCGAAGATACATTGATGCGGGAAAGTGCGCAGCCGAGTTGAAGGGTAAATGCGAAGGCTGCAAAGCACGAAGGCAAAACGGCAAGATGGCGAATCAATGAAGCATTGAGAGATATGTGAGCATGAAGAATATGAATGTTAGTGCTGTGACGCTCGGACCCGCACTGGGCAGCGAATGGAATATTTTCATATATGTGTCAAGGAGTATAGAGGAGTATAGGTTTTATTACCATTGTCCATCATTTGTCCTGCAAGTAACCCTCATCTGAAACTGAACTCGCTGTAGAGACTCGTGCGTCTCATGGTCTGATATGACAGTTTTCACTAGGGAGTACATAGCACAAACTTGTAGCATCACTCTGTGCGCTACCTGCAGCTATCTCTATATGAGGTGCAGCTTTCCCGCGCACACTTCCCGCGCTTCACGATGTATATGCGCGCACGCGTTCCCGCACTTGAGCGCCCTATAGCGCCAGCCATCCAGAAGCATCCATCCACTGTCCACCAAGCCCTCTAGTGCGTATATTTCCATTTCTCTTATTAGCATATCATTCCACCTTTATTTTTATCATGGATTCTCACTCATATATATCTTTACATACTTACTCAGTAGTGCTTCGGCTCTGCATGACAGCGCTTAGGCGCCCTATATAAGCGCCAGCAGTACATACTATTAGAAAACTTACTTTCCTGCAACTGACTACTTACTACTCACTTACTACTTAGCAGAATATAGTAGAAATCTATTTGTCTACACTTTGCATCTCTCTTCTCTTACCTTGCATCATATTATCACTTAAGCTTAGTCTTTATCATTTTCCACATACGCGCGCGCACTTTCCTGCACTTCGCGCTAATACGCGCGCGTGTTCCCGTGCCTTGCACGCACCTGCGCTTTCTCGTGCTTCGCTGAAGCGCGTACCTCTAGATCTTTGCTGCACTTGCTTCCCCTTTAGGGTCAAACACACTTGTCTCCTCAAGTAACGCAGACTAGGCAACGCTTGACCTACAACATTTTTAGATACAGTTAGGAGCTTCATTTGTTCCTAGCAGTATTGTTGTTTCTACACCGCTTTCCCGTGCCTTGTGCATCTGCTTATCCGCACTTTCCCATGCATCGGACATGCATTCCCGCGCTTCAGATACCTCAGAAACACAATAGGAAAGTCCCTTGTCCATCCATAGTCCATCCAAACCCCATTGGTATGTGAATTTCCTTACCTCAAGGCTTGTAAAATGTGTTGCAGCCTTATTACATGTCCTTACATATTTACTATATTTACTATCCCTTCCTACTCCAAGTTGGATTCTAGATAGTATAAGTTGCCTGTACTTAGAGCTACTTACTACACTTCCCTCATCCTGTATACCTCACCTATAGGTTTACCTTCAAAGTAGTCTCTTGTAGTGTGCACTTTTTAGCCCCTATTAGATTCCTTATACCTCTCTATACCTAGGATCCCTTACCTTGCAATATACCTTTGCCCTCGCTCTCTAAACCTCATTCCTTGACTTCCCTATACCTTGTCCGCTCTTTCCCATGCTTCCCGCACCTTCGGCCACACTGTAAGGACTGATTCCTAGCTGGGCTTGCAGAGACTGTTTTACATATAGTTATGTTTGCACCTTAGCTTACATAATCAAGTAAATTTTTTCACTAGTTTTACTATGAGTCTGAGTATTCAGCAAGTTTCTATCATATTTCCTCTCCTCCAATCCTTGAGCCTGGTCCAGAAACCCTTTAGGGTCAAATAGCAGCTAGGTTCTGCAAGACCCAACACATTGTTCAGAACACCATCTGAATTGTTGTACCCACAGCACATTCCCGCGCTTAGCACACTCTCAGGTCACATACATCCATTATCTTTCTAGTAGCAATTCCCTTTAGGGTTGAATACATCTGTTTAGACTTAGCAGCTAGGCATTAGCTTGACCCAACCTTTTCTTGCCACCCAGCAAGATTGTTGTTTCCACAGCATGGCTGTTGGAGACATGTGTGTGGAAATATGTGGAAAGCTTTGATTTCAAGTCAGGACATTATCACATGCAAGTGGATGATAGATTTCATGTGGGAGATAGATGAATACATGAAAATTGTAAGTACCAGTATATATGAGCACATGCTAAAGCACCATTCGAAGCTGAGTTGGTAGTGGCAATAAATAAGGGTCCATAATGCAATTAATGAAAATATAAATGATATAGCTTTGGAGATATGGTCAGTCTAATATGAATCAAGTAAAATACACACCAATGGACAAGTGGAGGACATGGATAGGACAGAGGGAGGACATGCAACAAAGCCAAAGAAAAGCCGACATGAGCTGATGTGCATGTGTGAGCCATGGCCATCGGCCAATAATGGAAAGAGTATGTGTTGCATTAGTGATAGGACACTGTAGGGAATGATTTCTGGCTAGCCTTGCAGAGACTGTTTTGATCTTGGTCTTATGTTTGCACTGTTGTAGCTTACATGATGAAGTTATCTTTTCATTAGTTTTACTATGAGTCTGAGTATTCAGCAAGTTCTTATCATATTTCCTCTCCTCTGAGCCTTGAGCCTGGTTCAGAAACCCTTTAGGGTGCCCCAGCACCTCCTGCTGCTTGGCTCTGTTGGAAAGTATCACCTCCCAGTTGATCCCATTCTCAGATATCTTAACTGTCTGAACAGATGGAATTTCGCATTCTTATATGACATTACTTTGTGATATATTGGTATTATTGGGGGGGTATGTATGTATGGTGCACGTCACTTAGGCACCACCACTTGTGTGCAGAGGCCAAATGTCGGAAATTTCTGAGTCTCATTTTAATGCATTGTAATACCACAATGACAACACGGCCGTGGCAATGGGAATGCAATGTAAGCCCTGTTTTGAAATGCCGACAGGTGCCAATGGTAATGCCGGTGGCAATGTGGCGCCAATTGCTTCTAATGCTAATGCCAATGCCTATTGTAATTTCTATTGTAATATTAAATTTTATGTTATTGCAATTGCATTAAAATGAAGCTACAGTCCATGGGAATGATATCGTGACTATGTGAATCTATCGTTATTAGCTGTTTATTATTATCTACTGTCTATTGTTATCTAGTGTTTTTTTGTATTTATTACTATCTAATCATATTACATTATCTATCTATTACATTATTACACTATTTTACTTGCACTTAGGTTGATTCGAACTGGTGACTACCCTATTATACTACTATATACTATTAGGAAGCAAAACCGGTAGACTACAAGGCTTTTCTTATAGAGGAACCTGAACTCTATTGAAGGACCACTCTATAGCCTTATTAGGGATGATAATATCAATGCATTGGAATCTCGCAAAGCTCATAGTAAAGAGGGGTTCGCTTTAGCGCTTGACAGCGCTTATCATTACTTAGTATATATACACGCGCCTAAACTGTATAATGACTATCTTTCTGCCCACACAATGTTGGACTCTAAGTCTAAGTTCTCCCTCTAAAAAAACTAAAGTATCTAAGTACAATACGAGCGCCGCTACCGTACATTACTAGAGACTCTGCCAATTAGTTTTCTGACTCATTGAGAGTTGCTGCACTCCACCACCCACACGTGCACCACTTCCGCTTAGCGCGTGCTGCCGCTTATCGTCGGCCATCATTGCTCATTGGCGCTTCACATCGCCTTCGCTCGCTTGTGCTTCGCTCATCGCCGCGCACCTTACCAGGCTTGACCAAGTGCCCGGTCCAGTATTTCCCTCCATTTTATACACTTAGAGGAACCTCTGGCACCCCACATTCCCCTACATTCCCTCATGCTGTGCCAAATGTGTCAGGCCAGTCTTGACCTCCTGCCACCTCCTTATCTCTCCTCCCTCCAGTATTTTCTCCCTTCCTCCAGCATTCTTCTCCATCCCTCCAGTATTCTTCTCCTGCCCTCCAATATTCTTCTCTCTCCCTCCAGCATTCTTCTCCCTTCCTCCAGTGTTCTTCCTCCCTCCAGTGTTCTCCCTCCCTCCAGTGTTCTTCCTCCCCACTCATGTAGGAGTTTAGTATAATTTTTTTTAAATAGCTACTTATTACACAACATATTTTTATATTCTACCTACTAAATCTATGACTTTCCCTGCATTGTATCTTGTATGTTTTGAAAATCCTAAGTGTCATTTGAAAGTATGATGTTGTGCTAATGTGTGCTGAGTATTACTTAGCTGTGTTTCTTTTAGCTAGCCTTACCTAGGTTTGTTGAACTCTAGCCAAATGTTAGTGACCTTTAGTGAAAATCCTATTTATGTTGGATGTGTGGGACACAATGATAATAATATTTAAGGCTAAAGCATAACATGTAATGATGTTGTTTGATTATTAATCATATCTGGTTATATTAATTTAGGGTTGATTTCCTGATGATTAGACCACTTGTCTGTGATTCACAAGGACATCATTGATGTTTGGAACTTCAACAACCCTCATTGTGTGAGATGCATATTCAATTTCCTGTCACATGCTGCTGTCATTTTTCTGCAAAGCACTTGGCCAGTGACTAGTTCAAAGAGCTTATCCCCAAAGATCTAGACAAGGTCAACCTTCCACATATAGCACAGGCTTTGTGAGTTATGAATTATTGTACTCTGAAACACTTTGAACTTACAGAAACATAGGCAGCGAATTCGGCCTCTCTGTGGTCACAACAATTACATCAATTTTGTCATTGCTATCTGGCCCACTTTCACCAATTGTCATACTAATTTCCACATGGGTGGTCTTACTCTGCTACCATTGTGTTTGTAATTCTTGTCAAGCACTCAGGTATGTTTCTCATGAGTTGTACAATGCATTTGTATATAATTTGAATATATCTAATTCTAATATTCTGTATCATTTCTAAGGAGGGAGAAGCATCAATGAGAGACACTGACAGGTACAGATGGACTCTCAATCGACACTGGGTTTGTGTTCACTTTCAAAAACAACAAAAAGCAAACATGACCTCTCTGAACAGTTCACCAAGATTGGGTCCAGGGTTCCTTGACTCTGGTAGAACCAGACCCAGGTTCACTTCTCAGTGCTTGCTTAACTCCAGCTAAACCGGTGTAAAGATTCAACAATGCTTGATACTATACGAAGTAAGTGTCAGCAATATAAAAATGTTGTAGTGGTATTGCACAGCCTAGTCTGCTATACTTGCTAGACAAGTGTGTTTGACCCGAGGGGTTTACTATTGAAATAAGTCTATAGTTAGTGAATCGATAAAGTGTCAAAAGTCCGAGCACAAGAAACAGAATCCAAAGGTATAATTATGAGCCCAATGCCAAAGTGTCGGCCGATGTTTTCGGGTTTAGCAGGTTAGTGGGTTTCAGGTGTGGGTTCGGTGGGTTTACGTCGGGTTTGTAGCATGAATGTCGGGTATAGCAAGCGGTATGCAGAAGATCGATAAAGACGGATGTTTCGGATAGAAAGTGTGGTAATATTCGCAATGTCAACTAAGAACTACAAAAATATCGGGTTTGATCACAAAGTGTCAGAAAACGGCTCCCTACTACTTGGATGCTGAATGAGCTACGTGGAAACCAATATATATATAAGTATGTAGAAATCCGGAACCCTATAGGCGAAAGTAGCGGCCGAAGAATTTCGGGTCTGATGTACATGTAAATAAACACAAGGCACTGCGGACTATGGGAAAACATGTAATAGCGCTGGCTACGACATGAGTAATGTGCGAAATAATCAACTATGCACCTAGTGGGGCTAGCTGACAAGACAAGATACGGATAGGACAAGTGCACAGGAAAAACATCGGGTCCAATGCGGCCAATGTGTCGGGTCTGCTGGTCAAAGCGTCAGGTTTGGCAGATATGCGTCGGGTTGTATCGGGAAGTGAATATTGTGTGACGGACATTTGACGTGATGCGTGACTGAATACGAGCCTAGTGCGAGCTCGAGTGCTACACTGGTGTAGAGACTCATGCCTCTCACGGTGTGATATGGTACTTTTCACTAGGGAGTTCATTGCACGAACTTGCAGCACCACTCTGTGTGCCATCCACAGCTATTCTTATATGAGGCGCAGCTTTCTCGCACAATGCGCGCCATGCGCACACCATTCCCGCGCTTCACGATGTATATGCGCGCACACTTTCCCGTGCTTGAGCGCCCTATAGCACCAGCCATCCAGAAGCATCCATCCACTGTCCACCAAGTTCTATAGTGTGTATATTTCCATTTCTCTCATATGCATATCATTCCACCTCTATTTTTATCATGGACCCTTACTTATATATATCTTTACATACCCACTCGGTAGTGCTTCGGCTCCGCATGACCGCGCTTAGGCGCGCTATATAAGCGCCAGTAGTACATACTATTACTTACTTACTTTTTCACCCAACTTTGCTTACCTACTTAATACCTAGAAAGTCACAGTAGAAGTCTATTCATTAGCACATCGCATCTCACATCTCTTATCTTGCTTTATATCATCACTTAAGCTTAGTCTCTCATTTCCGCATACATGCGCGCGCTTTCCTGTGCTTCGCGCAATACATGCACGTGTTCCCGCACCTTGCGCGCATCTGCGCTTTCTCGTGCTTCGCTTCTGCGCATACCTCTAGATCTTTGCTGTACTCACTTCCCCTTTAGGGTTGAACGCACTTGTCTTCTCAAGTAATGCAGACTAGGCAACGCGTGACCTTACAACTTTTACAGATACAGTCAGGAGCTTCATTTGTTCCTCACAGTATTGTTGTTTCTACACTGGACTGAACCAAACCATGGTGGCACTACGTGGATTACTCATAAGGCTATATGGCAGAGCTGGGCATAGGTGGATGGCCACAGGTGTCCACGTAGACCACTGAATCCAGTCTGCTGGGAATTCGGAGTGTCAGACTTTCCACCAAAGTGAAAGCAACCTACTGTGAGCTCCCCTACTTATTTTGGCATGCAATACCATATTCTTTACATAAAATAAAAGCTATAAATATGTAGTAGGAATGAAAGTGTAAAGAGACAGCAACATGTGATGGGAAGGCAACAAGAAATACTAGGGTGGTGTATCCTGCAATGCGAAGACAGTGTAAGAATCCTAAGTCCTTTAGGCCCTGACCATGCTTCAAAAAGTAAGACACTTGAATAGATCATATGTTCAGAGTCATTCATGTGACTCACTGATGCAAAGAGCATCACTCTTTACATCTGAGTCATGTGGATACATCCTCTTCATCTTACCATTCTGTGCCCTACCTTGTGCTCACATCTTCATTCCGCCACCAAGTATTTTCATCTTGCCACCAAGTATTTTCTCTTTGCCACATACTATTTTCACGCTCAATCTGGCCTAGACAAGTATTCCAAACGTATAAATACTGTCCATGTACACTTATATCCAGTAGCAAATTCTATACTCAGATCCCTGCTCCAAGAACAACTGAAAGCCTCCTAGAATGTCTCTGTTTCAAATGTTTCCCTATTTTGTGTTTATCCTTACACCCCTCTCATCCTTAAACTCATTCTTGTTCACTTTCCCCTTCAAGCTTATATAGCCGCTTTACAACAGTGGAACTGAGCAAGAAATCTGCATGTATGCTTGAGGATGTACTATAGCACCATCAATTACAATAGGCATGTCATCTGGATGACTTAGAGTAAGTGTGAGTGAGTCCGCACACAAAGGCCTTTTTCTCATCTGATGAGTCAACTCTCTGGGCCCTGGGGTCATAATGCGGCTGTAGGTCTATTATGCCCAGTCTGTGATACCCACCAGGTGGGATTTGGGAGACCAGATCACACGTGATCATGCATCACAGATAGAATTCAGACATTGCAGAGTTAGCAGATCAACCTGGAAGCTGTGTTGAAATTGCGAACATGCAGTTGGAAACATTACTGGTCGTGATAGAGTCCTTCCCTTCTATGGTCTTATCTTTTATTCCATACTCCATCATCTCCTCCATAATGTCTTCATCTAGTAAGGATACCAAATCTCCAGAGAATAAATTCACCATCCTTCGCATTCTCCTGAATGATATCAACATATTGATTCCTCCAGACAAGGAAATGTATTCTCCCCAGCAGGAAGAGTGGTGCCAGAGGTGGAATGACTTCATGGTATGTGGCATTCTCCATTCCTACCTCTTTTATTGATTCAGTGTCAGCCGAAGTTCACTGCCTGTATGGATGCTGGACACATCAATGACCTTGACTTGGCATTATCCGAGGAGGTAGCCAAAGGTTTGCAATGTAAGCTTGCTGCCAATAATTTTATGGAGAAAATGAAGATTGTCAAGGAGGCTGCGGCATTGCAAGTGGTAAAGAAGGAGAAATTGAAGGAGTATGATATGCAGGACAACAGACTAGAAATGGAGGAGCAAGGGTGGGCTGAGGGTAGGGCAGAAGTTGATAATGTCCCAATATTATTAAGCCATGCTCAGAGGGCCAGGAAGAGTGTTCTGCCTGTGTCTTCTGATTCTAAGGTAGAAATCATGGAGGTCTGAAAGGTGTCCGAGGTACTCAGTTTGTTAGCAACTCTTAACATTTTACTAATAGTAAAAACTCTTCAGCCTGATCCCTCTGCTGAGGAGGGTTCTGTGATCATCGGTCTACCCCCTTCTAGTGAATCCCCCTGTTTCCCTGTGATTTTGACATCATCCAGATCACTGTTCTAGGTGGAAGTAGAATCACCCAAGGCCAAATAAAGTTGGAATCTGGATCACAGCCTTACATTCTTGTGCTGTCCTTGAAACATAGACTGATACAACTTAACAATTATGAAAGCAGACCCTTCAGTCACTTCTACTGTAGAACCCTGTCATAGGATGTATACATTTGCCTGTAGAACTAGGTGTACCGGACACCAGCTGGTCCATGCAGAACAAGGCTTGGCCAATGCTATAGGACTATAGCAGGCTGATGCCTGACGTGAAGAGATATCAGAGGTGTAGGAAGGGGCCGGCCTGCATGCTCCTGCCTGCCTCTGCAGTATGTGGAAAGAGGTTGGCCAGCCACAGGTTGAATTTGGGCTATATGGGCCAGCCCTGATATGCAATGTGTAACAAGGGGCTAGCTGACATACTTCTGCCACATGATGCATTAGGCCTGCCAGCCTCTGCAGTATGTGAAAAGAGGTCGGCTGGCCACAAGTTAAATTTGGGCTAAATGGGCCAGCCCTGATTTGCAATGTGTAAGGGGTGCCGGTGTAGATGAGGAATGTGTAGCATAGGAAAATGGGTGGTAAGAGATGCACTCAAGTAGTCCTCTGTGTGTGAGCTTAATGTCGGCCCAAGAGGATTGCTACTGAGAAGGTTCTTCTAAGTATATAAAGGAGGGAGACACTGAACTGGGTGCTTAGTCAAGCCTGGTAAGGTGTGCAACAATAAGCGAAGCACGAGTGATGTGAAGTGCTGATAAGCGACAATAAGCAATGATGCGCGCTGAGCAAAGGCGATGCACACATGCGGGTGGTGGAGCGAAGCAACTCTTAATGAGTCGGAAAACAAACTAGCAGAGGTTCCAGTATTGTATGACGGTGGGTGCTCATATTGTACTTAGATACTTAATGTTGGTCGATAGATATGACAGAGAACTTAGACTTTGAGTCCAACAAGGTGCGGGCAGAAAGATAATTATTATACAGTTAGGCGCGAGTATATATACTCAGTAGCATTAAGTGCTGTCAAGCGCTAAAGCAAACCGAGAAGCAAAGCGGATACGTGACAACATGTAATTATAAGGGTTCATGACAAAACATATGGAATATAAGTGTAAGTGCCGGAGATATGTCAGAATAAATGGAAATATGATAGGAATATGCACCGATGAACTGAACAGACATGGAATGGATGGACGGAGGACGAGTGACAGAACCGAGGATGCGCGCACCGATGTGTGACCAAAGCGCTGTAGAAACAACAATACAGCGAGGCGCGAACAAGGCTCCTGACTGTATCTATAAATGTTGTGAGGTCGCACGTTGCCTAGTCTGTTATACTTGAGATGACAAGTGCATTTGATCCTAAAGGGGAAGCGAGTGCAGCAAGGATCTAGAGGTATGTGCTGAAGCGAAGCGCGGGAAAGCACATGCATGTATGCAGAAACAAGAGAGAGTAAGAGTGAGTTAGCTTAAGTGATGATTAGATGCAAGACAAGTGATGTGAGAGTGCGAGATGTAAAGGAATAGATTTATACTATGTTCTGCTAGGTAAATAGTGGGTAGTTCCCCAGTCCAAAAGTAAGTGAGTCCATAATAGTATGTACTGCTGGCGCTTATATATGGCACCTAAGCGCTGTCATGCGGAGCCGAAGCGCTACTGAGTAGGTATGTAAAGATATATGTAAGTAAGGGTCCATGATAAAAATAAAGGTGGAACAATATGCTAATAAGAGAAATGGAAATATACGCACTAGAGGGCTTGGTGGACAGTGGATGGATGCATCTGGATGGCTGGCGCTATAGGGCGCTCAAGCGCGCGCGCTTATACATCGTGAAGCGCGGGAAGTGTGCGCGCATGGCGCACATTGCACGGGAAAGCTGCGCATCATATAGGAATAGCTGTGGATAGCACACAGAATGACACTACAAGTTTGTGCCATGTACTCTCTAGTAAGGACTGCCATATCACGCAATGAGAGGCATGAGTCTCTACAACGTATCTCAGGCATAAGGACCACACAAAGCTCTACAAAGATTGATGCTGCAAGCACAGAATCCAGCCACATATGCGTGCATTACCTGCGGATGATGTACTGTATGCAATTCATTGTGTCCCACTACTCAATCTAAGATTCTAACGAAACTTTTTTTAACAGCTCTAATCAGAAGACATTGGACAGCGCAGTTGTAAGAGAACATTGAGCACTGGCATTCACCACTGCTGGATTGCTGAACTACATAGTCGAACTGATTGTTGCTGAAGACGAAGCATTTCAACTCATCGACAAAGGCGCTTTTCGGCGACTTCTCACATACACTCGCCCCAGCCTTTCTGACAAAAATATCCCTCAACATCATAAGATACGGGAAGAGATTGTTTGCCTGCTCAAATGGTTGAGTCCCAGATCTGTGAGCATCTTAAGGACATTCCAGGGCGAGTGTCCTTCACATTTGATTCTTGGACTTTGGACAGCAGCAATCCATACTTGTCGGTCACAGGTCACAACATCGATGCACCCACAGATACCCCACATGAGTGGGAACTTGAAAGCAATCAGCTCGCTTTCACTTCCATTGAAGGAAATCACTCAGGAGAGAACATCGGCAACATTCTTGTTCGAATTGTGGACTGTTTTGGGTTGCAAAAGAAGGTAACATACTTTATTGGTTGTATCATGATTGAGCTAACACAAAATCACATAGATCGGGTGGTTTACAGCCAACAATGCGACGAACAACAATTCAGCCATCAAGACATTTGCTGAAGTGGTTCCTGAAGCCCGGATCGAAGACCATTGTCAGCATAGAGTTAGGTGTATGAAGCATGCAATCAATGTGGCCACAGGTCATTTTTCACAGGCAATTGGACCTATGAGCAGCTCAAAACTTGGTGCTGGCAATGACAATGATGATGATGATGATGATGACAATTCCAACACATCTGATGCACTTGGGAAGGCTCTTGCGCTCATTGTGCAGGTGTGTGACACTACTCATTGTTGAAGTGAACATCACTAATATTATTTGACTAGATCCAAAAGTCACCTCAAGCTTGTGCGTTTTTCCGCCAATCATGCGCTGAGGTCAATGTGCCTGTCCTTGAGCTTCTACAGTGGGTCCGGACTTGGTGGGCCTCACTCACCTTCTTCTGTTGCAGAAGGTGCACATTTTTTTTCAAAACCAATATCATACTAATCATTTGCAGGGTGTCAACCACTTCGTATGTCTTGCTGATGACAGCAATGATGTGCCAAACTTGCGAAAGAAGCAGTATGCTGACTTCAAGTTGAGTCAAAGTGATTGGGTCCAGCTTTCGCTTCTCCAAGAAGTCCTTCAGGTGCAGTGTTAACTTATCTTCGAGTCTTCCATATTCAACTGTTGCACTATCTTACAGGAGCCTGCCAATGCTACTCAAAGTTCTTCTAGCGCAAAGAATCCAACAGTCTGGCAAGCAATTCCAGTGTTGGAGTTCTTGCAGCAAAGCTGGCAAAATATGGCAGATGACGAGAAGTTCTCCAGCATTGCTGACGTATTACAAGCTGGCCTTGAGAATTTGGGGAAGTGGAGCCGGAAAACAGACAAGATGGATGTGTACTTTATTTGCTTGGGTGCATCTCCATATACTCAATAATTCTATCATCGACTGATACATGCATTGAACAGCTCTAGATCCTAACTACAAACTCGAGTACGCACAAGCACAATAGGATGCAGACGCCTTTGATGAAGGGAAGAAAAAGCTTGAAGCTGCAGTAAGTCAGGCTACCATCGCAGTCAAACATTGTTACTAACTGTTCAACAGTTCAACTACTATCACGCGCCGGTTACACCTCAGCCCTCACCATCTGAACCCATTCCATCAGCGTCCAGTCAACCACCCACACAATATGGGCATTTGTGGATGTGATCGGCAATTCTAGCTCGCCAATCATCTGAAAAAAGCATCGCCGATCCACGTCACGAACTTGCCCTATACTTAACTAGCCCATTGGAGGAGGTGGCTGATGTGGTTCGCTGGTGGGGGGTAAGTACTCTATATTGCATTGACCAGCCTTTGTTGATGTGCTTGCTCTAGCATCATTCCACCATGTACCCCACCCTTTCACGCATGACAAGAGATTACCTTGCTATTCAAGGCTCTTCAACGCCGTCAGAACGGGCCTTCTCAAGTCGTGGCATGACAGATGATAGTCGACGCAACCGGCTTACACCTCAGGTCTTCGAGGCACTGCAATTGTTGAAGAGTGCCTACCGTAATGGGCATCTACAGGCTGCAACTGATGCAACAGCGCATGTCGAGCCTGATGCTAGTGTAGGTGCTACTGACATGTAGAGTACATGTTGTTTTGATATTGCTGCAATCCCAAGTCTCTTTCACATGCATTGAGTCAGAGACGTTCAGCATCCAAACGCCAAACTGAACGTGAACTGAACGTCCCAAACGTGTTTGACTACGTTCGGTCCAGTGTTCAGCAAAATCGCCAAACCGAATGCAACATCCAGTTCAGTGTTCACCAATTTTCCTGGTGAACCGGACTGAACCGGACTTTTCCATCACTATGTAACAGGGAAGGTGATGTCTACCAGACAGCGAGCCTGACGGACTGGTATCGTGCTGATATGTCTATATCAAGGGTGTATTGCGCATGACGTAATACTCACGTGTCCAAATTTGGGCACATATCACGTGGAGTCTGAGTTTGGCAATTTTGGTGATGTCACATGCACATGTCACCTTGTAGTATTGCACATGTTACGTTCAAAATTTCAAATCCTAAATTGTCCCTCTTGCTCTAAATATGCAAACCCGTCGGGGAACCATATTCTTTTATTGGGTCGGTTCGCTGCATTTATGTGCTGTTTGCGCAGTTTCGCGTGATGCTCTACTTCAGTGGTGTCAGATGACGGGCTACTTTTTTAGTGTATGACAGCCTGTGCGTCGGCGGAAAATTCAAAGACTAAAGTACCCACAGTTGACCCCAATGGCAAACGCACTAGGCGGACGCTCTTGGCAGTCCAGGATTCCCAGTGAAGAGAAGTTGTGCGCGACTGGAGGCGCTGGTGAAGGCCATTACGCGAGGGCCCTAGTAGGACTTAACTATGGGACGCATTCAGCGCTCGCCAAAATATATTTCCCCTCTGGTAGCTGATGGTATTCTGGTCGCCTTCTACTTCTGGACTGAGTGGGGTAATCGAGTTCATTATAGGCATTGCGATCCCTGGTCACTGGTATAAAAGGCATCTGTTTGGGTGGTTAGATTACTGTGTCAAGGTGGTGTATCGCTTCATTTCCCCACATGTCCATCCAGGAAGAGAAGAAATCTGAATCCTTTACAGAAAATGCGGTCGCAGTGTCAAATGACGATGACGACTTTAGGCTGTTGACTGCAGAGGCCAGGCAGGCGGGAGAACGGGCGCTGGTGCGCAAATTGGACTGCCGGCTGATGACCACTGCTGTGGTCATATTCATCTTGAACTACATTGATGTATGCAAACATCCATTTATGAACCTCAGCGTGCTTACATGTACTACGCGTAGCGTGTCGCTATTACTACTGCGCGGCTGCAAGGTTTAGAGCAAGATCTTGGATTGACGAGTGAGTGAAGTGGACCACCGTATCATTCGTGCCTAGTCGATCTACTAGCCGTTCAGTATGAAACCATCCTAGCTATTCTTTATGCCACTTATTGCCCGATACAAGTGAGCAAATTTTCTGCACACTCGTGCGATCTTTCTAACAACATCTTATCTGTGACCAGATACCCTCGAACATGGTTTGTTTGTGCGCTATTGTTTATGAATGCAAGATTGATCTTGACTGTCAACAGATTTTGGGCTATATTTCACGGTTGGTCGTGATTGAAAATATTTTGATCTGGTCGAACTAAGAAGACGCGACTCAGACCATCAATTTATATTGGGGCTTGCGTTGTCGGATGGGGCCTTACCAGTGCTTTGACTGGGGTAAGCTTTGTTGGGAAGTCGCGGCTGCAACTCGTGCTTGCTAACCACCGCACAGGTCACAACTAATTTTTCAGGCATCATGGCTTGTCGTGTGTGCATCGGTATTCCTGAGGTAAAAATTTCCTTCTTTGATAATGATGTGCGGGCTAAACGAGTGCGGCTTTCCGCAGGCTGCGTTCTATCCTGGTGTCATGTATCTGCTTTCGCGATGGTATACCAGGAAGGTGAGCATCATGTTTTTAGAATTATAAACTATCACTCATGCAACACATTCAGGAACTTGCCGCGCGGTCAGCCTGGTTCTATTGTGGCTCTTTAATCTCGAATGCATTTGGAAGCGTGAGCTTGCTGCCGTCATAATGGGCTATAACGCCTGATAATGATCCTTTCTAGCTAATTGCAGCTGGAATTCTCGCAAGAATGCAAGGCGTATTGGGACTTGCGGCCTGGAGATGGTAAGTCAAAATCTCTATTCTTAGGAGCAGTACCCTAACTGGAGTTTCTCGCAGGTTGTTCTACATAGAGGTATATTTTACGCTACTCCCGGGCCTTCTATTTTTCTCTGATCAATCCCTTTGTCGGCATAGGGTGCTATCACCATGTCCTTTGGCTTCTTGACCATGTGTGTTTGTGAAAGTTTCTATTCTAACTCAAAGTTGACGGCCACGGTTTTTGTCCAGGTGGCTTCTTCCAGATTTTGTAAGCATAATATTTTTAGAACAGGTTCAATCGACGAGTCTGACATGACATGTCATAGCCCCATAACACCCGATGGCTTAACGCAGCGGAACGCCGCTTAAGTCAAGTTCGTCTCGCAGAAGATGCAGGGGAGGCTGACAAGGATTCCGACGACGTCACGTAAGTCCAGCTCAAGTTCCATATTTTCCTATTACTGACAAGGTGCTACTCCGTATCACTTTTGTTAATTTGGCGTATCGTTCGGAACGTCATAGCATTTACGACGGCTTTTGGCTGGCCATCAAGGATCCAAAGACCATCATTTTCATGTTCATGACCTGCATGCAACTTCTAGGTCTGAGTTTCACTAACTTTTTCCCCACGTAAGTATGCGGACAGTCTTGCAACTTTGCGCTAACATAGAGCGGGACAGCTTGACTGCCACGCTTGGTTTTAACACTACTATCACACTTTTGATGGCGGCGTAAGCATGATATCTCATTGTTACATTCACAGCTATGGCTCACTGTCGTCTGATCGCTAGTCCTCCATGGATATTCACGTCAGTCTGCTGCGTACTCAGCGCATGGCATGCAGGTACGTCTATTTCCTGATAGTGCATCAGTCATTTTGACAGAGTGAATAGATAGGTCTGGAGAGCGATTCTTCCATATTGCCGGCTGGTGGTGGGTGGTCATCATCGGATATGTCATCTCTCTATGCACCATGGCTACGGGCGGGCGGTACTTTTCCTTGTTCCTCATGACCTCTGGATATTGTGGTAAGTTCTTATTAGAACTATGAACGCAAGCTTGACACGTTTTCCAAAGGATTTGCGTTGACGTTGACCTGGGTTGCAAACGCCATTCCTCGTCCACCGGCAAAACGCGCCGCAGCCATAGGTCTTGTCAATGGGTTTGGAAACCTCGGTAACTTGTGAGGCCTCTATGATCAACGTTAATGTCGGATTGCTTACAAGATCATAGGATTGGCTCGTATATCTGGAATGCTTCGTGGGGCCCTGAATACCATCAATCCATGATTATAGCATTGTGCAGTCTGCTTTTGTCCTCAGCCCTGGGCTTCCGTGAGCAAAATTACAACTTGACCGCTCCGAAGTACTCACCTATCGATAGTAATGCGGTGGATATTAATCAAGGAGAATAAGAACATGGATATGGAGGAGAAGAGATTAATGGAGGGTCCTGGCCGCAGACGTATTGAAGAAGCTGCTAGATTAGAAGGGATTACATTCGAGGAGGCTGTGAAAAGAAGGAAGGGCTTCAGGTATCTCTATTGATCTTCTTTTTTTCGCGTCAGATTATATGGCTTTGGGTATTGACCCAATATTGGACGTCATAAGCCTGAGCTTTCTTTCGTTTGTTTTTTGTCGGAGGACGAGACAGACTCTTACTGTATTGATATTTGAAGAGACGCTTGAGTCATGTACAGTAAATCTTTCATGATGGTTGGACTCGGTACTCCATCACTGATTTGTGAGTCGACGTACTTGCAGAGTTTGACTTCGCGCAGGGCAACTTGAGTTCATAACTCAAAAAGTATATTGGGTACGTAAAAGCCCAGCATGCTGCAGTAACGTACGTATAAAATAGAGCCGCCCTACTTGTCATGAATAAGAATTACTCAATCAATCAGGGAATCGTCTGTCGTGTGCGGCTTCGCGAGTCAATCTAGAACCATTTTCATGATCCATGAGGATCACGGACCTTCTACAGAGTTCTGGACAATCTAATTTGTTCCTCGTGCCCTCAAGTCCTTCCCTGTGACCTACTCCTTCAAAATTTGACTGCCATCGTGTCCGTTGGTGCCAGCCCGAAATCAATACCAGGATCATGGCACACCCTGTCGTATGGAGAGGAAAAACGTTCTTCTATCCTATTGGCAATACATCTGCAGTTTGCCTCACACAGGATCTTTGTCCAACTGAAAAAGCAGACGTACTGCTTCTTGGGTGTGGCGACCCGAGGCATATCCTTTATACCGTATATACAAACAGCACTGGCTTGCAAGGTGAATCGGCACGTTCCTACTAGGAGCATCTTAATGCCATAGAGTAGCGCACTAATGCCCCTGCTCAGCGTCACGAAAACTGGACTTTACTTGCTGCGATCTTGAGAGTGCAGTCATTGGTGAGCCCAAATCTAGCACTCGATGCATCTTCCTGAATGAATGAATCAAATAGCCCGTAATGTTATCTTATTCACTCTTCTTGCCGACGAAGGTGCTGCGGAAAGAGCGCCACAAATCTGGAACATTTTTTTCCACTTTTTCCTCGACAAAGCCTCCCATGACCTGCTCATATCACAGTGCAGGAAGTTGGTCGAGCTATCCAGTGATCTAGATAGCTGGAACAACGGTCCTTACGGTTATTTCCTTCGTATGTGTACTGGAGACACTCTCGCCGAGCTGCGGCGCCTTTGGGAGCTTCACGTCAAGACGACAACTTGCTCTCCTAGCGAGGCAAAAGCATTTGAATCCACATATGCTGCTGACGTCAAGGCTTCCAAGGCGAAGGTCGAACGTGTGGTTACAGCAAGTCGGGCAGCTGGGCCACTGTCGATGTATGCGTTCGAGATGGCGGGTGATCACTACAACATTTACTGGGATACAGGCATATGCTCTGCCGTCCCTAAGAGACCCTCAGAGATGTCACATCCAAATCCAACCTTAGCATTCTCCATGGTCGGTGACAAATTTGGTGTACACTACGGAACAGATCCTCTCTGCTGCTTTCATTTGGCAGAAGCGCTTGCGCCAGCTGTCGGAAGCACTCGCCACCCAGACAAATGTACTCTGAAAGACATAGTAGACGTCTGCAAGAAGCAATTTTCCAGGTGGTGCGCTTCAGTGTCCAAGGTCTTGGGCAGTCAAAATCCATCTTCTCCGAGCCCGCTCATCATACGTTGTTTTGTGGGAGACGCTCTGAGCTTTTGCCAAGCTCTTTGCTACTCCCGCACCGCAAAATCGATGTCCACACCATTCCCCGTTGCTCCTTGGAAGATCCCGTGCATCACCTTTGACCCTAGCGCCTACGGAACTAGTATGCAGTCACCCGCGCCGACCACATTCAACGTCATCGATACTTCCAACCTTCTTGATCACGTCGGCGTGTTGAATCTTATCGCTGTTACTTCTCCCATTCTTCAGCGCACTCTATCCGCTACGTTGTACACGGAAGGTCTTGCTTCAGATAGCCCAGAGGACACGTTGGCCGAACAACTTTGTGGAGATATCGCAACTATGGGTCTGCTCCTCGGCTTGATTCCCGCGTGCTTTGTTTTGCAGTTCACGAATCGGTCAAACATCCATGAGCACATCATGCGTGGATCACAAAAGACAACCCAGAATCACGAGCGCCTTGCATGGAAACTAATCGGCGGTGCTGAGAAACTCCTGACTGATCTTGACTGCCCTATCGATATCCCTGCGGAGCAGCTTGCAGGCGTTTTCTTCAATATATATCTCAACATGTTTTCTCATGAGAACGTGAGACGAAGGTTGGCCATGGCCAAGAAGTCGCTGTCTGGGATCATACATTACCACCGTCGTTCATTTGTGGAGATTTTGAGTGTTGTCAAGAGGAGGGTGATCACAGACTGGGATTCGACCATGAATATGCTTCACGACAAGATTCGGAATGACAGGATGCTCATAACTGGAATGAACTTTTACCAAGAACTCTGCTGCCAGCTGCACCTTCTTGGTGTTTTCGATGTGGATTGGCTGTCTCTGCCTCTACCAGAAGTGCATCGCGTCGAAAGGCCCTTCGTCTTTCGCAATTGGAAGGTGCTTCCAAAATTTCTCTGTGTCGTCCTCGTTGTTCCTCGGGATCGCCTCCAGCCGCTCTTACCCGATCTTGATGAGGCCGGAACACCTGTGTTGCAGTGCGACCTGAGGGGCACAGCAACATCAAACGCGTTCTCTGCCATCAGCACAGTCTTTGGTACCATTACGACCAGCGGCCATGGTGATGGCAAGACTGTAGTCATTAAAGAAGATACCACTAGACGTTATGGAACTTCTCCTCTAGTGGTGTGGTTCTGGGTGCCAACCATTGTGCTGGTGAATGAGCGTCGTTTATCGGTTGTGTTATCTCTTTTCTCCACCCCAGCAACTTGCGTGTTCGCTATGAAGCGGGGGCTTGACCTATCCATATTCCACGCGGACCTTGGAGATGAGCAACTCGTACATATCCTACGACAGCATCCTAATGCTGGCCCAGAGAGTCCCAAGGAGAAGAATGTGCAAATCGGCGGCCGTCCTATGAAGACGTCTGGTGCATGCACATTCGTCACCTTAGACAAAGAATGCAAGACACCTTTGACATTCACCACTCGTGTGGATATCGTCGAACCGGACATGAAAGCTTCCCTGACCAGCGGTGGTACTCCCGTTGTGAACCAAGTTTCTATGCATTCAATCGCCATCGTTCTCGGAAACAAGTCTTTGCAATTCCCTTTCCCGCTTCCTATTGATGCCAAGAAATCCAAGCTTCGCATTGCGCGAAAGTCGCTGTACATCGAAGTACGTTTTCTGTTTTTCTATCTTTCTAAAAACTCATATCGGACTCGGCGCAGATCATCTTGCCCCTGCGACTTATTCTTGGAGACACCGACTCGGACATGTTCCCTGTTATTCCGCACGGAGGCGATCTTGCTCTCTGGAACATGCACCGCGTCAACCTCGACGATTGCATAACCTTCAGCATTGCTAATAAGAAAGCTCTTGACTGGGTCAACCCTCAGCTCTTCTTCATGAAGTCTGATCGTGAAAGACGCATGCCCCATGGATTGAATACAGGGTCAACACTGCTTGATGTCAAGCTTTCACTCCAATGCATCCTTAGGCAGGCGAGCGGTCTCGCAGAAGATAAACCTGCTCTATGCTACGCCTTGCGAGTGAAAGATGAAGAGGAGATCTTTGTTATGTTCTATATCACAAATCTCCGCTTGGACGTTGGCTCGCACTCCATGGTCGCTGATGCATGGGTGATGCCGTCTTCTCCCTCGTTTGAGAAGGTCGAGGCTTTCAGCAAGGTTTCTAGTCATTTGAGACCTAGTAATATGAAGATGATTACGATGGGTATTGAGGAGAGGAAGGCATGGCAGCACCTCCTCGTGGCTGCGACGGAGCGGTGTCGTACCTGGGAACACAAGACCAACTGCGAGTACCGCGTACAAGGCGCTATCCCTCTGACGTTGGAGCCGGACGAGAGTCCTATTTGCTCGTGCGGTGCCGGGATGGGGACAGAATCATTTGTGAAGAAATACCCGATGCTTCGACCGCTTGCACCGTATGTGACAAGGGCAGCGATCAGTCCACTGTTCGCGCTGTCGTACCTTGAAAAGGTCGGTAGTCTGGAAGATAACGTCGCTTCAAGTACTGCATCAACGCCTGCGCCGGCAGCAATGGCGCGTAATGTGTGCGCTGCTTGTGGAAAGGAAAGTGGTGGTTCTGCGTCATTGTTGATTTGTAGTCGGTGCAAGGTTGTGCGGTATTGTTCACAGGGTTGTCAGCGCGAGGATTGGAAGGGGCACAAGAAGAGTTGCGTAGCACCATCTTCCTAGCTCGTTCATCATGAGCAGATATGATGTCGATTATTTTTGTTGCCAAGTGAATTCGCAAAATGGTGCTATGTAGCGTAAATGACGCGTAAGATGGATCGCTTCGCAAGGTGATATTTTGTTCCACGCTACAATTGCCGATAGGCTTGATAAGGGTTTGGTAGCAATGTTAATATGCTGGCATTGACTTTGCTTCGCAAGGTTATATGTTGTTTTATAGACCTTGCTTCACAAGGTAGGAGGTGCCGATCTGCTGTCAATTGCATCTGCTCGAAAGGGGATGTCATGAGATGGATGGGATCACTATCAAGAATGATATTCAGCTTCAAAAGAGGGTTTCAGCTGGCTAGTTCCTTCCTATTATTATCACCATCAAGGATAGAGGGCGACTTTTGAATCCTATATTTCATTCAAACCTCAAGAGTCGGAGCATCGTCTCGCACCTCGACGCAGTTTAGAAATGCTTTCCAAATTGTAGACAAGTTGGATCTAGATTCTATGGTACAGTGTTGAGGCTTGAAGGGTATGCAAGCGACGGTTAAAACATAATCACGAAGTTCGAAAGGCCTGTTTAGATGTTTAGAACATGGTTGGAACACTATTTGAGGGGGCTACCACTCTCTGGGAATTACTTTTAAATTGCGTGTTTCTGATATGCGGACTTGCAAAACACTGACATTTGACGGGGGCACGTTGGCATGAGGACTTTAGACATAGATTTACATTTAAAACGACGACTTTGAATGCTGCGGGAAGTCACCCAATATTCAGCACATAAAAGCAAAGCGCCTGCCTACTGTCCCTTCAAATTTATTTGATCTCATACCCATCCTCAAACAATGCGTTTCACTTTTGTCCTCGCCGTTGTTGCCGCTTTGACAGCATCGATATCTGCCAGTGACGCTGTCAGTGATGCTAGTGCGTCATGTCCTGTCTTTTGCGTACGCGATAGCACATGCTCAGGATGCAGAGGACAATTTTGCGTGAGTATTAGTGGTTTGTGTCCTTGATTTGACTAGATGACTCACCGGCGTGATAGAGCTTCTTTATATGCTTCTAGTGTGGCAGTGAGTTGTGTTTATGCTTTCGAACTGGTGCAGTATGGTTGATGAAACGATGCGTGAAGCCTCGATCGGATGTTCAACTATTTGGAGCGAGATCATGACTTTTGTGGCGGCAGAGGCGAAGTTTTGGGCGATCAGGCATTGGGAAATCGAGATAGCATCTACTTTGTTTGGAGAGGAGGCTGGAGGTCGAGAAGTCCTGTGGTTTCAGAGCTGGTTCTCTGTGAGCTTGCTTAGTGAAAGATAATCGGGAAGGATGGGATACTCACCGTAGATCTGGATGTGCCGTGAACAATTGTCGAGCGGCTGTACGGTGTCATCGAGTGACCTCGACAACTTTGCAAGAGTAGGATGTGCTGTGACCTACTTCGCAAAATCCGATGCAAGCTGGCGGTTCCATGTGCGAATACCGCAAAATATCGCACAAGTGGGAATCTATGATGAAGGGACAGAAGGTGGGGCATGAGAACACGAAGGGACGAGTAGTACAAATCTGGCTGCACACAGAGAACCATATATCTTTTGCTGTCAACCCCAGTATATGTTTCTCTGTAAGCAGAAACGCACAAGCTAATCTTTGAGCCCACAGCTTCTATAAATCCACACGCTTGCTGCCTTGCTTTTTCCGCCTGCTTGGCAGACTGCTTTCCGCGTTGTTTCTCGGATGGGAGTTGTACCTCAGCAAAGGAGGGGTAGCTGTTACTGGCGATGAAACCCTGGAGTCTTGAATCTATGAGTGTAGGGGGGCAAAACTACTTGGGGTCAGTTTCTGAAGAAGACTTCAATGTTGCCTCGTTCCATCCGTTGTGATAAACCACCTCAACCTCGTCCAGAGGGATAATCGTCTATATCTTGACTGGCTGAATGGATATAGAGTCAAAATGCCGTCGTCGTTTGGGAGCCAAACATACCCAGTGACTGGATAGCACTGCGAGGAAGATGGTTGGAAGCTGTGCCATTATGTATGATCTACCGCAACTTGAGCTTGAGTAACCACCAGGCACATTTCCTAGTCTGAATTCAACTGAGCCGATGTTATTCTCCCATGGTCTCTTTGACGTGTGACTTGTCACCGTGTGTGACATTGTTGAGGGTTATTCTTCCTGGTGTTCGACTCCATCAAGGTATTTTACTTGTGAATTCACCGTGTGTGGGTTCTACTAACAATTTTAAAGTCGTAGCTGCTCAGTCAACAAATTCTAATTTTCCTTGCTTCACTTCAACTTTTTCTGACAAAATGGGTGGCGCTGGTGCGTTGTCTTTCTGACGCGAGTCTCTTGCCTGATGGCTTGCTGTAGGCTGGTTGTTCCTGTTCTCTGTACTAATGGCAGCTGGTTTACTCTTCACGATGGTTTTCTTCGTCAGTCTTCCTTTCTATCTCCACTCACTCCCCCACTCACTTTCGCTTCCCAGATAATCATGTTCTCAGACCTTGAATGCGATTATATCAATCCCATAGATCTTTGCAACAAACTCAACCAAGTACCTCTCCATCCCTACCTGCAATACACCCACACTGACACGTACGCAGTTCGTTCTACCAGAAAACATTGCACACGCATTCCTAACAATCCTCTTCCTCCTCTCCGGTCAATGGTTTGCATTCCTCCTCAACCTCCCTCTAGTCTTGTATAACGTCAACAAGTACGTCCTTATCTTGGGCGCTTTTTGTGTAGTTGGAGCTGACGCGTCCCACAGGATACGTAACAAGAACCACATGTATGATGCCACAGAGATCTTCAGAACTCTTAGCGGTCATAAGAAAGAGAGCTTTATGAAACTAGGCTTTTACCTTCTTTCATTCTTCTACTATCTCTACCGGTGCGTAGTCCTTTCACAAGTCTCCCACGGTAACTGACGAGACTCTAGGATGATCGTCGCTCTTATCTCTGAGAGCGAATGATTGCAGGTGGAAGCTTGATGACGAATACCTTTCCGGATACTTGGGGTAAAGCCTGTGCAAGTAACGTGCAAGGCGTTCGCTGTTGTTTGGTTGGCTATCACGATCTACTTTCTTCACTACCACTTATTATGCCCGACGCTATCTCATGCCCATTCCAAGCACAACATACTTGTCTGTACTTTGAATCTTGCGTGAAATACATTGAGAGGAGGTGTAATCAGCACAAGGGAAAATACATATGCTAAGATAATTTGCAACCTAAGATGATGCAGGCTGGCCAAGCCTCAGACTATTTCATCCATATCATACTCATAGCCGACAAAATCCCGTCTCAATTGTCAACATCCATCCCTGCTCCTCGGTCCCCACCAACTCTCCTTCCACGACCTCCTCGTCCGCGACCCCTTCCCCCACGATGCCATTTCTGCCCATCCGGACGAGAATTTGAATGCGAGTGTTGGGTATATAGCTTCGGATCTGTACCCGGCGGCGCAACCAACACACTTGCTCTCGGATCCGAAGCAATGATTGAATCTGACCGCATTTTTCTGCACCAACGCAAATAAAAGTTAAAAAGATAAAACCCCCAAACTAAAACCACTCACGATGAACTCCCCTCCTCCCCACCATCCATAAGTACATCCACACTATCATCCACAACATCCACACCCGCAAGCCTCCCCGACAACCCCACCGCTTTCGTCCCCACAATGCTAACTTGCAAAATTTTGCCGTCTGCAGGCTGCCCGTTGAACTTATTCACAGCCGCATCTGCCTGTGCAGGTAGTTTGAACGTGATGCGGACGACGACATTCTCAGAGGCCTTAGGGGATGCTGTTTCGGACGAAACTATCGCACCGCATCGTTTGAAAATAGCCTATCAAACCAACCAAAAAGAAACCTCAATCTCAGTCTCTTTCTCAAAAACACAAAAAACGCGCACCTCAACATCAGCAGCAGTCGTACCCTTAACAAGTCCCCTAATCTCCACCACATTCCCCAACGGCACTGCACTTGCACCTTTGATGCTCAAGCCCTGTCCCGAAGCTTTGCTGTCCCCTGCTGCATCCCTAAGCGCACGCTGGGCGAGACGCGAATCGGGTTTGCGAGGCTGCGCGGCGCTCAGGGTGAGTCTTGATGACAGGCTGGGTTTTTCTGGGTCTTCGTAGAGGTCGTGGCTCCATTGAGCGTCTGGGTCGCCTTTGGGGGTGCGGTTTGGGCGGGTCTTTGTGAGACAGACGATGATAGGAGCGGGGTGGGTGGGCGTGATAATAACGAAAAAAGATGTGTGCGAGAGAGATTATTCTTTTGACGTGTAGACTATGGAAAGGTGTACGCACGTATGGAGATGAACGACTGCCTGATTTTGTGCGGACGGGGCCGATGGAAGGGGCCCCGGTTCCGTTATCTATTGGGACGTTTAAGCGTTCTAGGAGGGACATCTCAACGTTGAGTTAATGTCTTTGCAATGAATGGCTTTGAGGAGAGGTAGGGTATGTAAGACTAAGACTCTTGAGTCGCGGTGTAAGCTAAAGTACCGTTTCGCTCAACATAAGCTGTGTGTTGTTGTTTGCTGTGTGGCACTGCGCCTGGCCAACTTCATGATCACGTTTCAGAATCAATACAAAGGCTGTATATATAATTGATACAGAACAGATGTACATGTACTGCTGTAAGAAGGTTCTGGTAACATTGTACTAATCTGCGTATTGACAAGACACCGCTATGCTTCCTCTCTTTGAGAATTTATACTCATGTGGCACACTGGAAGCGATGGTTCGGTTGACTATCCCTTTCAGGTTAAAATACGCCCCCTAGATAAATATCATGTTTGGTTCTTGTCATTTGAGCAGTGTTGGGTGAACATGTTACAAACCTTTCGGTATCACTATCGTGTCATGACGACACATGTAGCAGCCACATCATGCATCGATCAGAATAAGTAGAACGTAACATCGCAGACTTGGCAGTGCGATAGGCAGCTGTCTCGATTCAACGTAGGGCAGTGATATTGTGCCTAAACCCTGGGACAGTATCTTCGGAGACTGCATCGATTCCAGAGAGCGTGAGATTGCACGTGGAGCACCATGGTAAGTAGGAAGGAGTGCAAAGTTGAAACGGACTTGAGATGTTATAACGAGGACAGGATTTCGACTTGGATTATAAATAAACCCTATTTTACCTAAGACTCGTATATGATTTTGGATTTACTCGGCGAATCCGAATCCGAATCCGCTGAGAATCCTCGTTCAGGAACTTTGCTGCGATACCTTGGAGTGATCGTCCAGCAACTGTCCAGTCACTATGGTACCAGTAGATCTGCGTCCAGTCAACATGTCAACAGAAAGATCCGAGCTACGCACAAGTCGTTCCTTTCCGATTTCAAAAAGTACTTCCCGAACCTCCAAAAAGGCGCTAAATGGCAATCCTCTGGCAGAGTTCCGTATCCATACATTGAATCCATAATGAGCGAAGCATGTGGCATGAGAGACCAGATCACGAAGACCTGACAAAGGTTTCCACGTGTTTCTTCATCCCATGAGGAACACCGGGGAGATCTATGACGAACTGACACGTTTTGCAAAAGTACAAATCATGATACTTCATGGATGCATGCACTGCGAAAGCTTAATATGAAAAGCTCGCGGATGGAACGTTTGTTTCAACAACTCCCAGTGAACTTTTATAAAGCTGGCTGATGTTGGGCGAATGATGATGTATCATCCCAGTACACGATATCACTTGACATGGCATCGATGTTAAGCTTTGGCATTGAGGAGGGTGGGATGCCCAACAGCTTCTGCCATATTTTCGTTGCCCGGAAATATAAGCTGTCACAATCTGAGGGAGGCCTCCATTTATGTTCACAGTTTGATCCTGAACCCTGTGTACTAAGCGAGCGCTCACATTGGTAGACTTACGGCGCAGCCGTTGCATATAAGTCCCGCTTGAAGCCTCGACGAGCCGTTTGAACATGTAGGCTGTTCCACGGTGGAATGTTTCGTATATATGAAAACTGCCCGTGAGCAGGAAGAAAATTTAAACATGTGGATGAGTTTGGCAACTTGCCTTTCGTTTTCAATACGGACAAACAAACCATGAAAGGCAATTCACTTCGCTGGCAATTTCAACAAGTCGCGTCGTGTTACTCGTGTATAGTTTTAACTTTTCTGAAGCCCGGCGACAACCCAGGGGAAATACATCGTTCCTTCTTGATTATCGCCGGTTGATCACAAAGATGACGGATAATTATCGTCATACCATTCACTGATTCCATTGATGTTCATCTTCAGAATGTTTCGTCATCAACATGTTGTCCATCGGCGCCACGTCAAAGGTGGACTCAAAGAATACGTGGAATAAAGGACCCGCTTATCAAAGGATGAGAAACCTGGAGAGAGATGATGACTGAGACCGTATTTCACTCATTGTTCATGGCCAGCGGGGGCTGCCAGCAAGGGAGCGCGGACAATTTCAAACCCGGCGCAAACCTTTAGAAGTTCCCAAATCAAAATCAAGGCAGGATCAATAAAGAATATGAAGGGGAATATGACGCAACATCTTTCGACTTTAAAATATCAGATTTTTGCAAGACCAGTCTGCGACTCTGCTGAGTCTGCTCTGCTGGCATCGTCACGGTACGCGTATGGAAACAAACTTTTTTCGGCGATATGTTAATGGGGGCTATCGCAACGTAGAACTTCAATTATGCAGTAGAGCCGAGGTTTAGCTTTATTTGATTACTCGATGCGAAGCATCTGCTATGACCGAGTAGAATTTACAACTGGCAGGTGACGGCGAGGCTCATTGACGCCTTTGCAGGCCACGCACATCTCGGGTAATCTGTCATACGGAACCATTCTCCTAGCCTTTCTTAATAAGTCGCCGTTCATCTGTCCAGTATCTGCTGTTCCAGTTTCTTTATATGACTTCTCAACGATCAGAGGAATCTTTGCAGGGCAAAAAGGAAGACATTGTGGAGGTTAACGCAACTAATCTCCTCCAACCTTTACGCCTCCAACTTGATACTGGCAAGGGATATACCAAATTTCGTCAAAAATGGTGGCAGTTGTGGTAAGCGAAGCTATTTTACAAGTGATGTCCTTCATCGAGCCGCTATCAGGTCACCTAAGGACCCGCCATGTCCAGCCCCCCCATCTCTGGACGATGCAGCGGTGCGCGAACCTTCTATGCTGGTTTTTTTCTCCTAACAACTCAGTTATGTACAGCTAACGCCTTTGGCCAACGCCTCCATCTTTTCTCAGCTCACGTACTCCTGGGTAACGGGTATAATGGTTTGTTTGAACCCCGATTTCAACCTATACTGTTTTGACGCATCTATCTAGGTTCTCGGATATCAACGTACATTACAAGCGTCTGATTTATACAAACTAGACACATCCAGAGAGTCGGCCGTTCTTGCTGCCAAACTTGAAGCTGCATGGCAGCGGCGTATTAGGGCAGCAGCCGATTGGAATGCACGTCTTGAAAGTGGAGAACTCAGACCATCTCTCTTCAAGCGTACGGGCTGGGCCTTGAGTGCAATTTCCAGGAAACAAGGCACGAATTGGTCTGAGCGACGTGCTGCGTTTCAGCAACATTGGCGAGAATTCGCTGGGAGGAAAGAGGCCAGTCTTACTTGGGCCTTGAATGATGTCTTTCTTAGTATGTTCTGGATAGGAGGTGCATTCAAGGCATGGGACTTCCTCCTGAATTGTTTTTATGATAATAATTTATGACACGATTCAGGTCTTTGGCGATACGATACAGCTCATGGGTCCTGTCGTCCTTCGGGTAAACAGCAACCTGTGTTTGGTTGTGGTAACCTCTGATATTTGTTCTTCCCTACAGCAAATCATCGTTTTTGCGGAGGAGCGTTCTGCTGCAAATACTGCCGGAGAACCTGTGCCTAATATTGGTCGTGGTATTGCCATGGCTATTGGGCTCTTCGCGCTTACCTTGACGACCAGCATTTGCAACCACCAGGTTTGTTTGTGAAACTTTGTGACTTGAAGATAAGCTCGGCTCAGCTTACGCATTCCAAGTTCTATTGGCGTTCAATGTCGACAGGCGTGCTGGCTAGGGCTGCACTGATAACATGCATTTATGAGCGTGGAGTAAACCTCACAGGCAAAGCACGAGTCAAACTCAGCAACGCCGCGTTGGTCAATCATATTTCGACAGACGTGAGCAGGATTGATGCGGCTGCTCAATGGTTGGTGAGTCGGATACTGAAGTGTATGCGCGCGTCGTTGACTAATCTCGCTACCAGCACATGTGTCAGTATATGGGGCTAGTGACATTCATATTTTGAGATAACTTACCGTTGTCAAGCCTGGACCGCGCCTATTCAAATCATAGTTTGTTTGATCATTCTCTTGACCCAGGTTTGTTGTATCACGAAGACTTCGGTTTGTTCTAACGGCGCGTGAAAACTAGCTTGGGCCATCTGCTCTTGTTGGTTTCTCGCTATTCGCCCTCATGATTCCACTTCAACAGAAGTCAATGGCACTGCAGCACCGCATTCGCTTAGAGTCGATGAAATGGACTGATCAGCGAGCCAAGGTCCTGCTAGAGGTACTCGGTACGTAAACTTGGGGCTTCTGGGACGTGCAAGGATACTGAAGAGATGCACAGGGGCCATACGCGTCGTCAAGTATTTCTCATACGAGGTCCCATTCCTTCAAAGTAAGTATGCTGAGTCGAGGAATAGCAGCATGCTCACGAACGCTGCTTAGAAATATTTGAGCTTCGAAAGAAGGAACTGCGTGGTATTCGATGGATTCTTCACGGGAGTTCGGCGAAGTAGGTCCAGATGGTGATAGCATGGCGACGCCTGCTGATAAAATCTACCCAGCTTGGCACTCGCTGGTTCGGTCCCAGTCCTCGCCGCTACACTAGCTTTCGTCACGTACACCCTTACGGCACACAACTTCAACGTTGCCATCATATTCAGCTCGTTGAGTTTGTTCCAGGTGAGGGCGTATCCCGCAGCGTACATAAACATGCACCTGATATATCGACAAATAGCTTCTCAGGCAACCGATGTTCTTTCTGCCTCGCGCTCTATCAGCTATCCCTGATGCATCTAGCGCAATTCAGCGGCTCACACATGTGTTTCACGCAGAACTTATTTCTGGAGATACACTTGCGATCGACAAGGACCAAGAACCTGCGCTTCTGGTGAAGGATGCGACGTTTGAGTGGGAGTCGTTCGCGAAAGATTCTGGTCATGCTTTGAGCTTGAAGACTGGCGCACCTAGCGACGGCAATTCACCAAAAGGCGAGGACAGGAGCATGACGGAGGACATGAAGATGGAAAAGCCCGCTCCTGGAAAGGAAGCCCCTCTCTTTAAGGTAAAGAATGTGACCATGACCATCCAACGAGGCCAACTCGTCGCTATAGTTGGGCCTGTCGGAAGTGGCAAGGTAATCTTCTCGAATGAGATACTTACAACGACTACTGATCCATAAACAGTCCAGTTTGTTGCAAGGTCTAATAGGAGAGATGAGGAAGGTCTCTGGGCATGTCTCGTTTGGCGGACGCATTGGTTATTGCCCGCAGACCGCATGGATCCAGAATACTACGTTGGTTAGCACAGCGTCGTTCTCAAAGAGCGAATACATCTGATATCTTACTCCAGCGTGATAATATCACTTTTGGCCAACGTTTCGAGGAAGACAGATACTGGCGCGTTGTTGAGATCGCTTGTCTACTTCCTGATCTCCAACTGCTCCCAGATGGGGATTTGACTGAGGTATGGCGGATGAATCCAACTTGGTATCACTGTTTATACTCTACTTCAGATTGGAGAAAAGGGGATCAATCTCAGCGGTGGCCAAAAGCAGAGAGTGAGTTCATGGCATCCCTCCGTGATAGGACTCGAATTTGATTTTCCACACAGGTCAACCTTGCTCGTGCTCTGTACTTTAACCCTGAAGTTGCCATCCTTGATGACCCGCTCTCGGCAGGTGAACAATGTGGTTAATCTTATGTCTATCATGCTGACGAATGCCTTCAGTGGATGCTCACGTCGGAAAATCGTTATTCCAAGATGCCATCGTGGGTGCCCTGCGAAATCGTGGCATTACCGTCATTCTAGTCACGCATGCGATCCACTTCCTCTCCCAAGTAGATTACATCTATACTCTGAATAATGGCATCATTACAGAGAGCGGGACTTACGAGGAATTAATCTCCCGCGGTGGAGACTTTGCGCGTCTGGACCTGGAGTTTGGTGGTCATGTGTCGGATGAGAATGATGATGGCCAGGCAGAGGAAGTCACTCCGCAAACAGGCATTACCGTCGAAGATGTGAAGTTGAAGTCAGAACAAGCCAGAAAAGAGGCTACTGGCAATGGCATACTCGAGGGTCGCTTGATCGTTAAAGAGAGGCGGTCGACGGGCTCTGTGATTTGGGGAGGTGCGATCAAGCTCATCTGAAGGGTTTCCCGAGGTTGAAGCAGTTTCACAGTATACTGGACCTATTTGGTTGCGGGACGCGCTTCAATAACAGGTCCTCTACTACTTTTCTTCGTCCTTGCGATGCAGGGAAGCCTGATCTTGAATTCGTACGTGCTAGTTTGGTGGGAGAGCAAGTCAGTGTCTTTTTATCGACTTGGTCCCTCTCTAAAATCCTGGCGCAGTAAATTCGAACGACCAAACTCGTTCTATCAGACGCTGTATGGCTGTCTAGGGGTTGCTCAAGCAATCTTCACATTCTTCCCGTAAGTCAGTTCCCACCGCAGATGACGGCACGCTCATTCAATGCAGTTGTATCGGAATGGATATAATTTCTTCTTATGTATCTCAAACCCTGCACCACAGGTCCGTACGTAATGTCTTTCATGCACCAATGTCCTTCTTCGACACTACAGTGAGTGGTTGTGTATGGAAGCGCCCAAACAGATGCATAATATATTCCTGTAGCCTGTGGGCCGAATCTTGAGCATTTTTGGCAAAGATATCGATAGTCAGCATCTCATTGATTTTGCTATACTTCGCTGAAACCTTTTGCTCAGGTATTGACAATCAATTACCACGTGAGTCATTTGTCACCGCACGGTGAAATGTTACTCATGCATGGTCCAGAGTCAATGAGATGGCGTACGTCAACCGCACACTTTGCTTACAGACACTGACTATGGAGATCCAGTTGTCTATACGCTGTCCACCCTTATGAGCTCTATCGCCATCATTTCTATCCTTGAACCATACTTTGGTCAGTAAATAGACATCATTTTGCAAGGATATGATTCATGCTTGTCTAGTTATTGTTGTGTTCTTCATCGCTCTTGGTTATAGCTACTTCGCTGCGTTCTATCGAGCCAGTGCTCGTGAGGTTAAACGCCTGGGTTTGTTATGGTGCTTCTGACCTAGAAATACGCTGCTGATATTGGTCATCAGACTCTATGCTTCGCTCTCTTCTGTATGCCCACTTTTCGGAGACTTTGACAGGACTTCCTACCATCCGAAGCTACGGAGAAATGAAGCGGTTCATTGCCGCCAATAGATACTACGTTGATCTGGAGGACAGAGCTCTATACATCGTTATTACGAACCAGAGGTGGGTTACCTTATACATATCTTGGCGTTTGTTGGTTCATTAGTTTCTCTCAGATGGCTTGCAATAAGGTTAGACGTTATGGGAAGCATATTAATCTTCCTTGTAGGCATCTATTAAATGGTAAAAACTGTGACCTTACGTTCAACGAATGCTAGGTTGCTCTTCTAGCGGTGATGGACGTCTCCGGGATAAACGCAGCCCAGATAGGGTTGGTACTGACGTATACCAGTGAGTCTCCTGATGTCGCCACTAAAGTATACATGATAAATCTTGTGTCAAAGCCGTCCTGTCACAAACATGTAGCCAGTTAACCAGACAAACAGCAGACGTCGAGGTGAGGCGTTCCTTATCTTCTGATACAGGCTATTCAATCGTCGTTTGCCTCAGAATTACATGAATGCAGTGGAACGATGTGAGCCACCAATTTTGATGATATCTTGCTTACACCTCGCAGTGGTACAGTACGTCGCAAGCGACACGATGCCTCAAGAGGCTCCCCATGAGATTGAAGAACGAAAGCCCTCAGCGCAATGGCCCGAACATGGCGCGGTCGAATTCAACGACGTTAAAATGGCATATCGGCCAGGCCTTCCCAATGTATTGAGGGGAATTTCAGTCAAGGTCAAGGGAGGCGAAAAGATAGGCGTTGTGGGACGGTGAGCTAGTTTGTCGGATCTACGCAAGTGTGCTAAGGTGGTGTTCCTTCAGGACTGGTGCTGGCAAATCTTCGTTGATGCTCGCACTGTTTCGAATTGTTGAGTTGTCTGGCGGTTCAATCACCATTGATGGGTACGTCGGTTGTCCCTCGTGACAAATATATTGATTTTCACCGCTTCCAGTGTCGATATATCTACAATTGGTCTTAAAGATCTCCGCTCCAAGATTTCCATTATCCCACAAGATGTTTGTAAAGTTTTCATGCACAAGCTAACACAGCAAGGACTAATGTACAAATTCGATAGCCTCTTCTATTTAGCGGTTAGTGCGGTAAATCTACATACTCTTGTTTGAAGCTCAAAGATTACCAGGGACCATGCGCTCGAACCTGGATCCACTTTCCCATCACAGTGACGCGGAGCTATGGAATGCGCTGCAACGATCTTGTCTGTTTGATTCTAGCATCACTTCGAAACAGTCATGCTCCAATGATGGCGTCGGACGCCACAGCCTTGACAGCACCATCGAAAGCGAGGGAGCGAACCTCAGTGTTGGGGAGAGATCTCTACTCAGTCTAGCTCGTGCTCTAGTGAGAGACTGCAAAGTCGTTGTGCTTGATGAGGCCACGTTAGTTATATGCTCTTCTCCTGGATGTGTGATGTTGATTTTTTAGAGCCTCTGTCGATCTCGATACTGATAACAAGATTCAGCACACAATCCAAACGGAATTTCAGGATCGCACACTACTTTGTATTGCTCGTGCGTCATCTCATTTTTGCACTCGGTACAATACTGGAAACTAATGATACCTTAGACCGACTTCGAACTATCATTTCGTACGACCGGATTCTGGTCCTCGATGCTGGCCTTGTTGCAGTAGGTTGATGTTTGAACGTTTTTCAGCTGTTATCAACTCACACCCTCTCGAAGGAATTTGACACACCATCCAATCTCTTCAAAATGGAGGGTGGAATTTTCCGCAGAATGTGTGAGAGGAGCAACATCTCATTGAAAGATATAGAGACAAGTAGAGGGATTTGAACAATGACGGAGTTTCATGTTGATTTTTTTCGTGTTGGTAAGGCCCCATACCGTTATGTGTTCTGCAGATAATACATCCGTATCGCTGCTGCCGCAGCAAGTCCCCGACTCCCATCGGCTTGTATATTCAGGACTGACCGACGCTGTACACTTTTCTTTTGCCTGCTCGCCATATACCGTATCAACCTGGTCTCCGTCTGTTCACATGCTATCTAAGTGCATCTCTCAGTTCGTCGCTGTACACTCGCGGTGGTTATCATCGACAACGCATACTAAGTACAAAGGAAAAGTATCAATCTGAATACAGTCGTCGCTGATGCCCGGCTCTCACTCATCACCATAATGCATTCTCGTATATTTGGTTAGTAGCTCGGCCAGAGCAACGCCTTCTGCACATACAGTGTGCACCGCAGAATCATAAGCAATAGAGTGAACCACGCCCGTGGACATCGGTTACGCGAAACACAACAATCTTGTTCGCTTACATGCGAGCGCAGCACGATGCGCACAAACATCCCATTGCAGGCTGATGGGACGAAAATAGAGAGGGGCCCGGGGATTCCCGAATATAGGCGCTAGGGACAACATGAAATTAAGGACCGTGTGTACTCACGACAGAACGCAAAGGTGAGTCATCAGGATTGTGTCTGAGAGAGGGAACCATGTGAAGAATCCACAGTGTTGTATACTAGTAAGTTATGTGCTGGGATAGCTGGCGCCCACATCACTGGTCAGCAGACTACAGCGAAGTGTCTACAAAGACACGCAAAACTTCAAACTTCAAACATTGAAGTCCGACATCGGTGTCTGTCATCGGTCATCGATTCATCGATATCCCGGATGCCATACTGGGTTCTAACCCTTTCTTGGAACCGAAATTACTACGATCGTGTAATGGTACAAACAAAGAGTTGACCGTGACGACTTGAGAATTGAGCACGCCTAACGACACTACCCTCAGTATCTACTCCCAGCTATGCCATTTGGTACTGTTACCCTTAACGATGGAAACGAGGTATTATAGTATTTCATGAAAGTTTGCATTACCATGCCAAAACCTGATATGTCCTGTGCTGCGTCCCAGTTCCCCGCAATAGCCTTCGGCACAGGGTCCACCATGAAATTTAGGGATGTCACAGACTACGTGGGCCAGGCTATCGAGAATGGATTTTCTCATATCGACACCGCACAGGGTATGTTACTTCTAAGTTCCAATCGCAACGATGAAAAGAACCTCATGTCTCAAAAATTGTTCTCATATAAAGATTATCAGACAGAAACTTACGTGGGTCTGGCTATCAAGGAGAGCGGTCTTCCTCGCTCGAGCCTGTATATCACCACCAAATACAGTGGTCCTGGGAAACCACAGCAAGCTATTCAACAAAGTTTGAACAAGGTCAGCAATTACATATTACTCACCGCAACAAACCGGAAAACTCAATGACATGCTCGTTGAGATTGGTATGTCTTATGTTGATTTGTATCTGGTGCACTTCCCGGGGCTCCTTTCTGAGTCTGTGTGGCAAGAGTTTGAGAAGATGAAGAAAGACGGATCCACAAGGTATGTCCGTTCCGACTTGAACGTGTCTCCCTGGTTTTCATAGTTATCAGGAGCATTGGCGTCAGCAACTTTACCTTAGAGGACCTCCAGAAACTTCTCAAGACTGCGGTCACGAAACCTGCCGTTAACCAAGTAAATCCGTCTACTTACCCCCAGTACAGCCAATGAACTTTATCGAGCAGATCCAATTCCACCCTTACAACTATGCATCACACAAAGCTTTGCTTGAATACTGCTCAAAACAGAATATAATAGTCGAAGCTTATGGAAGTTTGAAGTAAGTCCTCGGACTGCTCCGAATAATTCACCGCTCCAAATCTGCATGGCCAGTTCTATTACGCAGAATCCTGGAGGACCAGTGGATGCGATTGTTAACGCCGCTGCTAAGCGCATAGGCGCAACTCCGAATCAGGTGATTTTCTCCTGGGTCAGAAGTAAAGGTGTAGCAATCGTCACGTATGTCCATCTACTTTTCATGTAATTTTCGTGTCTCATGTAACTTCCATCACCGAAGCACGAGCCGGAGCAAGCAACGCCTTCAAGAGTACCTCGCCGTTGAAGATCTTCGTATGTCTCGAACCATGAAATGTGACGTTAATCTGATTCACATTATGAAGCCCCACTCACTGCTGAAGAAATTGCTGCCATCGATGATGCCGGTGCTAAAGGTCCTCCCGACCAGCTGGTTGTTGCGAGGCTGGCAATGCAACACAGATTTGAAAAGTCTTCATCGCTGGTCATGTGGCTAGCTATTGCGATTGTGTTTGGCTTTGCAACGTTTTTCATGTTATGAAGTTGTACGGGGGAGGTAGGGGTTTGGAGTCATTGATAGGCGAATGTAATGCGCCTCCAGTGTGTCCTGTTTCTGTCTTTTACCACACCCGTTGCTGACTATTTTCGTATCCGCGCCCTTTCACTCTACACCACTACATGTTTCTTCCCACTGCAATGTGGTAGTACGGTTTGCATCGAGTATTGGACTTGATCAGTGCATCCTGAAACCCTGCGCAAAGCCAGCCAGCCACCATTATAACTCGCATCATTTTTGTGTCTTGGGCAAATCTGCAATCGTAGTCGAAAAATTTCAGCTTATGTTTGCAGATCCTCTCCGGAGCCATGAAACTTGGAAAACGCAAGAATAAGCGGCCAGAGTCACCAGAGCCATCAAGGCCTGGCAAACGCAAGCCCAAGCATTCCTCCAGTGACACCAGCACCGATGACCTCGTCAATTCCATATCGTCAGGCTCTCACAAGCACACAACAAGGTATTGTAATTTGAATTGTGCCATAAAATTTTGACCTTTGGCAGCAGGAAACACGAAGATTCGAAAATGGATGACACAGAGCTGTACCGAAACGCGGGAAGGAAGAATTCGAGCCTTCTGGATACGTTTGGCATACCTTCTGCAGCCTTCAAGATCGGTCTTCAATTGGACCGAGGTGGGAAGTGCGACCCGAAACAGTATGTACCTTACATCTATCTCACATTACAGCTAACTCGCTACAGACCTGAAGATGTCACCAATCGGCATTTGCAAGTTCTCGCGTTGCAAAAATCAACTTATTAGCTCCTTGCTGTTCACTGAGCTACATTTCAATTCTTAGGGGCTAGTAGTGCGTTGTAACAGTGCTGTACCATCATAACTCAGGATCAGATCAATAAGGCATGCCGAAAGAGTCCTAACCTCCTGCTAACACAGCGAGCTGCGAGACTAGTAGTATGCTCTGGAATCACTGGAATATACTTGCCTTCCAAGTCTTTGGCTTTCGTGATCCGAACAGTGGACAGCATACCAACTATGGCAGCCCATATAGAGCGCTCATAAAAGTAGTGTCCTGGACAGATGCGCCTGTAGGTTATCGGATTGAGACATATATCAATGAGCTCAGTCTTTGGGGGACGCTTTAACGTCTTGAGAGAAGGGACTGTTCAAAATGTATTGGGTATGTAGCTACAATACAGTTTGACGAAGTAGTGAAGCGCTAACCGGCCCCAATCGAAGATCTGCCAGGGTGGTGTGAGCTGCGAGGGTGGGCGGCCAGCCTCGCAGGGATCCAAGCAAGATTATGATGATTGGGTCCACAGGAGCGTTCTCATAATGCGAGGCCTATCGTCGCGGTTCCGGTGAATCGTGATGATGGAAGGGAGTGGAGGGTGGGGAAAAGAAATCGACGAGGGCTGCGTCGAGGATTCTGCTAGAGGAGGAGCGGAAACAAGAGACTCCGGCGTTTTCCGCTCGCCCAAAGACAAAACTCTAACTCTTCGCTCGTACCTCGCTACGTAATAGAGTGGGAACTCTTGGGAGCGACGATTACCTTCCATAGCCAAACTTGTGAAGTGTCGTGCAAGAGCAACTTTTCCCACGGACCACTAGGTGATCCTTTCAAATGAATCAAATCGGAACTTCATCTTACACTGTCGGTGACCATCATTTCCATGCTTTACTCTGTGTAGTACGGCCATATTATCCAAAGCGACTTGAAATGTGACATCATTCCAACGCCATTTTCAAAAAGAAGAATTTGCATGTACCAGTCGGGACATATCACACGTGGGTCTCCAAAATGCGCGAACGACGACAAGTTCGAGGGTCGTTAATAAATCGCTTCTTGACAAGTCAGGTTGCAGAAGCTGACTGATAAATATTATCACAGGGTACGTCTGACCTCTACCTGGTACAACTTATTACTCGATATTCAACCATGGGTAAATGGTTATATGATCATATCCCGTGGTTAGAATGACATCCTTTTTGATGTCATATCAATGAATTAGGGTAGCCTCATTCTTGTCTACGAAGGATAAGCTAGATTTGGAGGTGCTACAAATATATCTTATCCGTGCTGGTATCGAAGATCATTCATTTTTCTTTGCAAAAGTGGCGACTTGCGAGGTCACCGCTGCACTCATCTAGTATTCATGGGACTCTGATGCGTCGAATAATGTTTGGGCGTAATACATGAAAAAGTAGGTCGCGAAAAACCTAGCTTGTCTTGTCTCACTCATGCCCCACGTACTTACATAAAGGTACCCCTTCCAGTCAGAACTGGAGATAGGAAAGACCGTGATCAGGTTACACACCATCTTCTGGATATTCGCTCTACAATTGGAAAGAGCGAGATCTCTTTACTTGAGCCCTTTTTGAGTCCACTTCGTCGTTGAACTCATAATTGGCACACCATTTTGCCATGCTCTCAATGACACTGTTCGTGTTCCCGACACATGCATCTCATCAAGTGTCAATCCCAACAGATGTCGATCCTCCACCATATTTGGATGCTCTTGGATCAATTTACGGGCAGAAGTGAGTGGGAGTCATCCACAACTGGTACTAAAAGGAGTATGTTTTTATAGCTAAGCAAGTGGCTCATCACAGCAGTACCAAGGGATTCCATCTTCAGCGGATTGGCACTCTTCACAGATGCGGGTACAGTTTGAATGACTGGTCTTATCGGCTTTGAAGCAGCGACCATTACCCCTATATGGGAATGCGCAGTGATTCCACGATGATTACCAGATACAGTTGACGCAGAGGCAGACCTAGTAAAGTGAGAAGCTTTTTACGTGCCTCTTTCTTTTGTCAGCAGAAGTTTCCGACTGCTATCCCGAGTGGCAAAGGCGTACGACATGGGACGGGTCGTCCTTTTTGAGGGTTTACAAACCTGCCATGCTTCCAGGGAAACGTTTGGGCTTCCAACAGTCTTGGCATGTGGGTAAGCAAACGTGAGGCCCGTCTTGAACAACATATTTTACAAGTCGTCTTGTGTGCTAGTGCCACGTCTCAAAACTTAGACATGAAGTCACCATTTTCACATCGCTACACCTAGAAACTCAAGTGAAGATCGTAGTAAGTCAACAGTAATCGTACAAGGTCCCTAGACTGCCTGAGGTTAGTAGTATTGTAGTATGGGATTATCGTCTGGGTCAGCACTAATGTAAAGTAGTACCGTCTGCAGGACCAAGCCACCAGGCTAGTCAATACAGAATCATATCTGCAATCTTGCCGGCTCTCTCCCGACTTCCCGAAGCCGAAAGCGAAAGTCTCGTTGACCAGTAGGGTTCTCCTGTCGTCGCCAGCGTTAATCTGCGGTCGAGTAATTTGGGGTGTATGTGGAAAATGTGAGCTTTGACCCAGATGGTCATCCCACGGCTGATCTGTCGCACCCATAGCTGAAACTTCGGATGGCCCTCTTTCTTGCAGGAGTGGACATAGACATCGCCGATCTTGGGTGCTATGCACTCGCGCGGGTACCGAAGCTCTGACGAGCCCCTGGACTTGTACCAGCCCATGAAGAGATCCTTCTTGTTAAGCTTGCGTTCTATTCGAAGGAGTTTTGAGGTATTCGTGGCGGGAGAAACTCGTGGCTCTTTCTTTGTCCCTGCCTCGTTAGCCACTGTAGACTCCTGGCTCTCTATCTCCGGTTTCTCTATTTCTATTCGTTCGATTTCCCTTGTCTCTGCCTCCCTGGTTGCCAACTCCATTTCTTGTATCTCCATTCTTTCTATCTCCAATTTTTCTGCTTCCCTTCTTGAATCTGCCTTTTCCTCATCTGTTCCCCCTTTCTCTTTGTCCGTTGTTGTGTCCATCGGCGTCGGCCTATATAGATCTGACATGAACGATACATCTGATTCATTGGCGATAAAGATAGGGTCTACATGACCGCCAGACGCGGAAGACTGCACGTCAAGGCTGGTAAGAGCCGGGACACTCATCGTCTCCTCGATAACTTCAGAGTCTGATTGATGTCTAGAACTGATGTCAGATTGGGTATGTGCGTGAATAACGCCACCTACTTGGACCAGAACCTTTGGGAAACATAAGACCTAGAACTGCTATCAGATTGCCTGTATCCACGTGAATAACAACACCTACTGGGAAGAGAGCATGTGTGGAACATCGGAAACTGATTGTGTGTGATTCACAGGTGCAGCATCGTGCGTAGGGGTTGGTACGGCACGTAAATTCTCATCTGTGTAGCATGAAGACTTGACAGAGTTGGCATGCTCTGGCAGAACCTGCTGCACGCATGACTCCTGTGAATGGGTCCTGCAGGCCTAATCAGAACTCATGAGGACCTCTCATCGTGATAAACCGACCTCGAAGTCGGAAACTGGATATAATATCCTCTAGAGTCTAGCACCTGCAGGGGTTTCTCGAACTGCGACGTGGCGCCTTAGCACACGACGCCACAAAACTAATATGTTACTGACAACTTTCATATCTAGCTTCCATCTTGATTTCCACTGGTTGGCGGAAGGTGTGCCTAAGGACATGTTAAATCCAGGATGTAGCGTTTGCGCCGCATGCTGCGATGAACTCGGCTCGGGCGTCTGAAAGTCAAGGCATCAGTGTATTTCTTCAGAGAAGTGCGCCACGCACCTGTGATCGGACTTGCACGTATGGGTTTTGAGATGGATCAGAGTAGCGCGCGAGAATCTCTTGCAGGCTCGCGTCGGACATCAGTATTTGCTGCCGCCACTGAATACGTTATCGAGAGATTTATGAAGTGAGGATCAAATGACTGATTCATATCGATTTATACTCGCTGCCTCATGTCATTGTCGATCAAAGAACCACCGACCACGGTAGATAAAAAGTAAAAGTGTTGTCGCGTTTGGACTTGATGACGCTATGTACTTACTGCAGAACAAACATTGTAGCAAAACTTTTACTCCATTTGGTCACAAACAATTTTCTGAAGCTGCAACGTCTTCACCGAAACTCTAAAATTTACATAGACAACAAAGATACGAGCCAGACCTACAACACCTTGTTTACAACTCCGGCTGTCCGATGAAAGGCCCATGATTTGCATCTAACAAAGGACGAATCAGAAACAAGTTTTCAAGAAGACAAAGAATGTCAGGGGATGTCAAGTTGTGGAGCACACCCTCGAAAGAGGTCAACTCCCTGAAGAAATTCAACGAAAAAACCAACATCATAAATCAACCAAAACGAAACAGTTACTCACCATAATTAAAGCCCACACAGAATTAGATGGGTCGAACGGCAAACGTTCGGAAGGTCAAAAAATAACGCCCAAAGGCAGGAAACCACATCGAATGAGAGTGAGCCCCATTGAGTTGATGACATGCCAGAAGCAGTGTCGACAATCGCATAACTATGTCTATGAGCAACGAAGCGCCAACCGTCTTCCAAGATACTCGAACACGACCAGGCTCATATCTTCGCATAGCCGTGCAGTTAGAAGAGCACTCGAAGTCAAGAAAGCAACAGGGCAGGCAAGCGGAACTGGTCCTGAGCCTGATGGCAACAAGTCCAGTAAATCGACCTTCCCAACCAGTCTCGTTCCCCGCAGCGCTCTTAGAGCTGGGAGATTTCCATTGCGAACGAGGAGGTATAACCCTGTTTCTCCGGGGACTTTCCCCGCAGCCAAAGAAGAAAGTAAAACCTTTCCGTGCGTATGCTGCGACAGCGAATCTTCAGACGATGCGGTTGAAGAGACAAAATTTTGTGACAGTTTCTGTTATGGACATAATTGAAACTCCGAACCTAATTTTGCCGAGACGCCGATGCGGGGCTGCGAGACTCATGCACCAAAGCCCTTGTTAACCGACTGTCACCGTGTACTCCTATGAGTAACCCAATGGACTCTCCAGACGCAGAAAATAAGGACTCTACTGGAAAGGAGCTGCCTCATAATACTGCCACTCAATCCACCACGCGCAAGGAACCGCAAAGCCGCTCAAGTATGTGGCCACTTCCTTCTATTTCAGTGACTCGGCACCCCTCTGGCAAGCTGCCAATCTTCTCTATTTCCCGGATTCGAGTTTAACATCATCCGTGCTTTTACAGGAAAGTTTTCACCGCAGACCGATGAGCGCTGCTTTTCGTACTGCTCTCAGACTACCCGTGGACGCACCGAGGGCCGTGAACCGACGTGTCGTTCAGTGTGCTTCCGCAGGGTCTTTGCTCATGAAGTTAGAACAGCGATCGCACACGATGATGCACTGAAGGAGAAAGCCGCTCAAAAGGAATACGGTTACCCCCTTCCACCTGAGGGCCAGCCTAACGCAGACAACTTATCAACACCCAAGTCTGATGACATACGGTATTGGGAGGAGGGTTGGTACCTCTGGACGAGTAGGAGTCGGTGGGCAACGCAGGAGAGATTGGACCTCATGATGTGGGATTTGGATCACCAGGATCATTGGCAGCGCCACAAGGACGAGGTGCAGAAGCAGTGGGACGATTATTGGGCAGAACATCAGAAACAATCAGGGGAGCAGTTTCACAGCACGCCTACAGATGGAGACAACATCCAGCTCGAGGGCACGCCATATCCAGTCGATGGGCAGTTGTTCCCTAAGCAAGAGGCCAGACATCCATGGTGAGTCACTTATGGCATTAATCGCAAATCAAGCTTAATCGTATTTATTCCAGGCAAGAGTCTACTTTAGTAAAACTACCTCCTCCCCTTACCCCTTTGTTGGAACCAATCCACGACCTTCTTTCACCATCCTTCAAGGTTTTGACCACTTTGCAACGTAGTTTTGAATCGGGCGCCCATGCTGAACTCGCTGTCCGCATGTGGGAAAAAGCAAGGACGCCCGATCCCTTTGTCCTTGCGAGCACGGTTTGCAGAAAGATGTGGGAGAAATGGAAGGAAGGGCCTCCAGACTCTGACACCACTTCGGACCTTTAATAACTTTGCCTACCTAGTGTTATACCTCCAACTAGAATACTACTACTCACCATACACTTTGTTTGGCTCACACATTTATGTATTTGTTTGGATCCTTAACACGTTACCCCAGTGTGCTCTATTCAAAGGATGACTCCTTTTTATAAACAAAAAAGGATTTGACTAGAGTGAGATTCGAACTCACGCCCTTTCGGACTGGATCCTGATTCCAGCGCCTTAGACCGCTCGGCCATCTAGCCATATAATGATCGTTGTCCCGATGAGTACTAAAAGCAACAGGGCTCGCATAAACCCCGAGCCTGAGTGGCGCCTCCCACGCCAGACAACTCACGACAGGACCTTCGATGTCAGCGTGATGTTTCTCGTTGTACAAGATCCAGGTACCGAGACCACAAACAGTATCCCCGCCCAACGCCACTAGCTAGCAAGTTCATCAGACGAGACCCCATGGATCGGTAACTCCTTACGAAATATTATCGTGGACGAGTTGAAAGCACGACCAGAATCAGAAAGTCAAATCAGTTTCCAGATATTTCTACATCAATGAAATATGTAACATGCTCACCACTTCGCATGTCCCAAGGCTATATATTTAGCTGAAACACAATTGCAACGGTACCTAGGCGCCACCAGAGCAAATGAACTCACAAAGACGGTGTAACCATCACCAGTGAGCAGAGTCCGGGGAAACCGGCGTTGAAGCAGTACTCTGAAAACCAGACGTTCTAGAAAGCGGGAAAAGCCCGGGAAAGGCGGATCTGTACTCGTCCGGATGCTTCTAGCGTTCTTAGAAGTGGATAAGGGAAAGGCTGACATTGAAACCAGCGTTGACATCCACGACAGATGCTTATCTGTGTAACGCTGTTTCTGCTTGGAGGGGTATAGGCGAGTCTGTGACGGATGCCCAGGTCAGTAAGAGCTTCGCGCAGGAACCAACGCCATTAGCACCAAGCCTTGTCGAGTCAATCAAGGATTCTTAATCATTGCGGCCCATCCAGGATGTGGGGAAAACTTTCAAATTGCTCAATGAAAGTGAGGTCATCAGTGGTAGGATATGAAGAGACTGTGAATCACTTGCCTTCAAGGGTCACCAATTTGTCCCACCTTTCTGGAGGGTAACTTCGACTCTAGCAGTGGCTGACGCCAAGTTAACGCCTTTCGCTTTTTCACGGACGATGTACTCAAGTGCAGACGGGTTTCGACGTTCAGCGCCTCCTTCAATGCGGTTAGTACACAAAAGGAATTTTGGTGTACCTATCAGATAATCTGTACATGCGGCGCCACCAGAATCTATCGCGTCAGTACTGAGGAAAGACAAAATTAAGGTCACGGTTGACTTCGACCTCGGAATTGAATCTATCGGCTGTATACGTACATACTACATATCATACTTCGGAGCATACTATGAGGGGTTTGAGGCATACCTAGTGAGAGCTGTCCAGCAGTCTGGCTGCATGAGAAGCTCAATCGCTTGACAAGATAATAATCATTTAAATAAGACAATCGGGTGGGAGGCACTGCGCAGTCTGCGTTCTAAGTTTTTCTCACCTAGTGAGCAATATCACCGCTTGCTAACCGCTTTTCAGTATGAGTCAGCATCGTTCCTGATGTAATTGCCACGTATGTACTAGTAGGTCCTTGTTCGAACTTATCTTGTTTCATGTTTAAAATTATCGATATCAATGGTATCCTGACAAGTTACCATGCGCCTTTCTCCATGGCAGGATGCAACAATCTTTTTGGCTATCTCGCTGTGATGTGGTCTCCTGACGACTGTCTACCAGGGTCTAGACGTCTATATTTCAACAAGCTTTGTATAACAAACCGTAATTCCAAAATCATTCGAAACTCATCATTGATCACTGACCACCAGTCTGCCAGTAGCCGCACCTGTCGGACGTCCCATCATCCGAGCTAGCCTGAAAATCAACCAGCCGACATTCGGACACACTACAACCTGAACAGATCACAATAATCCCAGAGTCAGCCGACTACTTAGGCTTGGAGCCCCAGTTTCTAACACTATCGGTTATCGCTCATCGAGATGTTGGACAGTCACACTGTGTGTCAGAAAGTCGACACCAACAATGGTATCTCCGTCGTTGAATCAGTGAGAACAGATAGTATTGTTAGCATTTTACTGGAAAGTTACCATTCACACATTTCTTGATGGCAGTTGGGCGTCTTCTCGTGCAGAACCGTTCAACCGCATCAGATTATATGTCATAGCCGCGGCCTCAGGCTTCCATGAAAATAGGATCAACTGTTGCTGCAATTTGGGAAACCACTCAAAACTTAAACACTGTTTTTCAGCGGCACTTGACGCTCAGGACCCCGCTCACTTGCTAAATATCGGGCATAGACTGGCACCCTGCATAACGGACAGCCAAACCAAGGCACCGCGACGGTAGACTATTTGGGATTTCAAGATTCCGACAATATCTTATCAATTCCCAGGAGAACTAGAAATAATTCACGCATGTCGATTTCTCTGGCGTACGCCAAGGAAAGCTGCAAGTCTCATGTCCGGCAGCGTGATGGGAATAGATGCTGCGCGAAGGTCTGCATTGTTAATCTTGTGATAAGCCATTGAGCGTGTGTAATTTATTCAACTAGATGACCGGGGTAGGTCACCTCCACAAGAAGTAAGGCTTGCAGTCGCTCCACTATGGAAAAATTATAAAGGCTTGCAAAATGATTGCTCAGCCTTCCATCACCTTTGTTCACTCTTTCGCAAGCTCCCTACAAATACTACGACGATGGCCAACAAGGCAAAACTCGAGGCACTCCTGACTCTGATCAACACATCCGCACGAGATGCCATCGCGTTGTACGAGCAGTATGGTGATGCTCCCGCCATCGACCAGGCCGAACTCCACCCGTTGGACAGTGCGGTCGACCAGGTGGCTTTGAAGAGTGCCGTTCGTATTCTTGAAGGTGCTTGTGCGCAGATATGCACGACACTCGCTCCACCTGCCCATACTGCGGTTAACGTGAGAACTTGGATGATATAATCCACTTTCCTTTTGCTCATTGGATTGCACGCAGCTTGTCCAAGTGTATGATCATGCTTGCGTCCGAGTGGTTGCTCGCGAACGTGTTTCGGATATTCTGTTGAAGTACCCCAAGGGTCTTCACGTCAACGAGCTCGCCAAAAAAATCAGCGTAGAGCCAAAGAAACTGGCCAGGATCATGCGCCTCCTAGCCACGAGAGGTTGCTACAACGAAGGTAAGGAGCCATTTGTTGCCTGGTTCAATTTCTTATCACACTGAGGCAGTCGACACGGACGTTTTTGCCAACAACCGACTGTCTCTAATCCTACTCGAAGAAAATCCTGTCTCATACATGATCTTGCTTCACGTGGACCTGATTACCAAGGGAGGATCCGTTTTCTATGAGACGCTCAAAGATCCGAAGATCGCCTACTCGTATGAACCGACGGTTGCACCCGTGATGTACTCCATTGACAAAAATGGAACCGAAGGAACGATCTTCGATTGGATGGCGCGGCATGTATGTATTCAAATATCGCTCGTCAGAAAGCCTTGCTCATATGATTTACTCGTAGGACGGCCAACGCGAGGTAGGGATTTTGGTCGCTTCGCACGATCATTCTGACATCTCTAGTAGGCCTATCATACATCGATGAGAGGCCTGAACGGCATCATGGGCTCCCTCGCCGTCCTGGCCCGTAAGCATTTCAGCACCCAAAGATGGGATAACTTTATGCTTACTCGATGATAGATTTCCCATTCGAAAAGTACTCGACGGTCGTCGATGTTGGAGGAGGTGTCGGAGCATTTTCTCTGCCTTTGGCTAACACGCACAAAAACGTCAAAATCACGATCCACGATCTTCCGGAAGCATTAGTCCAGACGAGAGAGGTAAGCCAGTAAGCCAATGTGCTTGTCACCAAATTGATGGAATCTAGCTCTGGGCGAAAGAATGCCCCGAAGCCCTGGCAGAAGACAGAGTCGAGTTCGTGGACTTGAACTTCTTCGAACAAGTGCCCGTCAAGGGCAAGGACGTCTACTACGTAAGTGCTTAACTCTGGGCGACAAACTGCGAAGTTAACGGTGACCGCAGCTCAGAAACATCATCCACGACTGGCCCGACCACGAGTCTATGATCATTCTTTCAAACATTCGCAAGGCGCTCGGTCCAAACAGCCGCGTCCTCATCCGTATGTTGAACATAGCGCAATCATCGTCCCGCAGTCTGACGAATTTTAGATGACTACGTGCTCCGTCAGCTCAGCCGCAAGCAGGCAGCAATAGAACATTCAGAGCTCGGAGTTGCTTCGGTATGTCATATCTGCTGATCTACATCCACCTTTGTTCATCCCCGCACCTAGGCACCTGAACCTCTTTTTGCAAACTTTGGTGTTGGAAGTATGCGTTCATACCAGCAAGACATGACTATGTTATTCGCCCACAACGCAAAGGAGCGAACATTGCAAGACTTCCTGGCACTCACGTGAGTAACGTTCGATTGCTGCCTTGGTTTCACCTGATTGGTTGGGAATAGTACTGTCGCCGGCCTGAAACTGGAGAAGGTCTGGGATCTTGCTGAATCATGCGTCATGGAGTATTCTGCCGCATAATATTTCAGGAGCTGATTAGATGTGTTCATCCACATATATCATACTGCACGCCACATACCTACCACAATACACGTCGATGATACACCCCCTTATTCCTCAGATGCACGTCTAACCTCACTCTTTCTAACTGCTATTCGTGTTAACAAATAAAGAATCAAATACCTGCAATGCCCATCTGGAAAACCTTTTCCGCCCTAAATTTCTCCTGACTATGTCCGATCTATGATGCTGGTTCGTGCAATGCCAGCTACAGAGTCATTAATCTGCTAGCTCAGACACGTCATTATCTATGAAATCCTTATACAGTTTCTTGTCATCAGGCCACTGGGGTACTTGTCGCACCATATAGCCCAAGGTCCAGACGGACTCGTTGAGTGATCTGCAATAGGTCGATTTGAAAAGGTTCAGCTAGCTGTTCAGAAGATAAAAATTGATTGAATTCACCTTATTCTCCGTGCCTCCAAATTGTTGTTTTCGTTTTGTGTTGTCTTTACTTGAGGCTCCTGCACAAATGTAATAACCTGTGAGAGAAAGAGAATGTCATATGTGTTTTCGTCATTGGAGGCAACAGTAGCGCAGGTGTCATGATATTATTTACATGGCAATAGTGAATGCATAATTTGCGATTTGGCACTGCTGAAGAAGTCCAGCAGCAAAAAAAGTGGTGTGCAGTATGATATATGTGGATGAACACATCTAATTGATCCGCGAAATATTATGCGGCAGAATACTCCAAGACGCATGATTCAGCGAGGTCCCAGACCTTCTCCAGTTTCAGGCCGGCGACGGTACTATTCCCAACCAATCAGGTGAAACCAAGGCAGCAATCGAACGTTACTCACGCGAGTGCGAGGGAGTCTTGCAATGTTCGCTCCTTTGCGTTGTGGGCGAATAACATAGTCATGTCTTGCTGGTATAAACGCATATTTCCAACACCAAAGTTTGCAAGAAGAGGTTCAGGTGCCTAGATGCAGTGATGAACAAAGGTGGATGCAGATCAGCAGATATGACATACCGAAGCAACTCCGAGCTCCGGAGCTTCTATTGCTGCCTGCTTGCGGCTGAGCCCAAGGAGCACGTAGTCATCTAAAATTCGTCAGACTGCGGGACGATGATTGCGCTATGTTCAACATACGGATGAGGACGCGGCTGTTTGGACCGAGCGCCTTGCGAATGTTTGAAAGAATGATCGTAGACTCGTGGTCGGGCCAGTCGTGGATGATGTTTCTGAGCTGCGGTCACCGTTAACTTCGCAGTTTGTCGCCTAGAGTTAAGCACTTACGTAGTAGATGTCCTTGCCCTTGACGGGCACTTGTTCGAAGAAGTTCAATTCCTCGAACTCGACTCTGTCTTCTGCCAGGGCTTCGGGGCATTCTTTCGCCCAGAGCTAGATCCCATCAATTTGGTGACAAGCGCATTGGCTTGCTGACTTACCTCTCTCGTCTGGACTAATGCTTCCGGAAGATCGTGGATCGTGATTTTGACGTTTTTGTGCGTTTTAGCCAAAGGCAGAGAAAATGCTCCGATACCTCCTCCAACATCGACGACCGTCGAGTACTTTTCGAATGGGAAATCTATCATCAATTGAGCATAAAATTATCCCATCTTTGGGTGCTGAAATGCTTACGGGCCAGGACGGCGGAAGAGTCCATGATGTCGCTCAGACCTCTCATCGATGTATGATAGGCCTACTAGAGATGTCAGAATGATCGTGCGAAGCGACAGAAAACCCTACCTCGCGTTGGCCGTCCTACGAGTAAATCATATGAGCAAGGCTTTCTGACGAGCGATATTTGAATACATACATGCCGCGCCATCCAATCGAAGATCGTTCCTTCGGTTCCATTTTTGTCGATGAAGTACATCACGGGTGCAACCGTCGGTTCATACGAGTAGGCGATCTTCGGATCTTTGAGCGTCTCATAGAGAACCGATGCTCCCTTGGTCATCAGGTCCACATGAAGCAAAATCATGAATTTGACAGGATTTTCGTCGAGTAGGATTAGAGACAGTCGGTTGTTGGCAAAAACGTCCGTGTCGACTGCCTCAGTGTGATAAGAAATTGAACCAGGCAACAAATGGCTCCTTACCTTCGTTGTAGCAACCTCTCGTGGCTAGGAGGCGCATGATCCTGGCCAGTTTCTTTGGCTCTACGCTGATTTTTTTGGCGAGCTCGTTGACGTGAAGACCCTTGGGGTATTCCAACAGAATATCCGAAACACGTTCCCGAGCAACCACTCGGACGCAAGCATAATCATACACTTGGACAAGCTGTGTGCAATCCGATGAGCAAAAGCAAAATATATTATATTATCTAAGTCCTCACGTTAATCGCAGTATGGGCAGGTGGAGCGAGTGTCGCGCATATCTGAGCACAAGCACCTTCAAGAGTACGAACGGCACTCTTCAAAGCCACCTGGTCGACCGCACTGTCCAACGGGTGGAGTTCGGCCTGGTCGATGGCGGGAACATCACCATACTGCTCGTACAACGCGATGGCATCTCGTGCGGATGTGTTGATCAAGGTCAGGAGCGCCTCGAGCTTTGCCTTGTTGGTCATAATCATAGTATTTGTAAGGAGCTTGCGAAAGAGTGAACAAAGGTGATGGAAGGCTGAGCAATCAATTCGCAAGCCTTTATATTTTTTACACAGGGGAGCGACCAAAGCTCTACTTCTTGAAGCCTTCTATCTTGCGACATGTCCTTCTAGCCAGAAGACGGCTACAGGCCCAAAAGCTTCTGATGCTCCCAGGAGGTGGCCTGCCCCAGGCATCCAGTCAGATTGATACCACAGGCTCAATGGCTTATCACAAGATTCACAGTGCAGACCTTCGCAGTGTCTATCCCCATGAGGCTGCCGGACATGGCACATTTCCTTGGCGTACGCCCGAGAAATCGACGCGCATGAATTCTCCTGAGAATTGATAAGATATCATCAGAACCCTGTAATCCCAAATAGTCTACTGCCGCAATGCCATGGGTTGGCTGTTTGAAATGCATTGTGCAAGCTCATGCCCTCATTACTCAGTAAGTGAGCAGCGTTCTGAACGTCAGGTGCCACTGAACATCAATATTTGAGTTTCGAGCGGTTTCCAAAATTGCAGTAGTCACAGTTATTGGAAGCCTGAGGCCGTGGCAATGCCGTGACATGGTTGGAGGGTTCTGCACAAAAGACGCTCAGTTGCCATCAAGAGATGTGTGAACGATGACCTGTCAGAAAAATGTTATCAAATGATTATATGAATTCAACGATCATGATGGTTGAACCGTTCTGCAGGACAGAACGCCCAATTGCCACCAAGAGATGTGTGAACGGTAATTTGTCAGCAAAATGCTATCAAATGATTATCTTGCATGATGGACATACCGTACATTCTGGTGTAGTGTGACTGTCCAACATCTCGATGAGCGATAGCCGATTGTGTCAGAAACTGGGGCTTTGGCAAGCCTAAGTGAGGATGGGTCTTAAGCAACGTCTCCGCAGCGTAGAGACCGTCAACAAAACATGAAGTACCGCTCTACTTCGGGCTTATTGTTATGGTCGTAGTGTGCCGGCTGGTTCGATGATAAGATATCATCACGCCCGGTCACCGTGGGCAGAACTATCATTTGGATGTAGTCCTGCCGGCAGAACTGGCAGGTTCTGCCAGCGTGGCAGGTCGCAGAAACATATTTGTTTCATGGCAGAGAAGTAATTGCATGGATGCAAGACCACGCGATAGCAACTTCATGCAACATAATGCGGACTACAGCCATTTACATTAAAAAGTTCACTCAACAACTCTTACTCAACGCAGCATGTTTGTATGTGTTTGGTGCAAAATTTAAATATCAATAGACAAAGTCACAAAGGGCTTATGACGAGTTATGTCCAACAATATAGGGCCTGACCCCGAAGCACTATAATCTGAAGCAAAAAAAATTCAATAGAGGTACCTGAAGCCCTTCCTTCTTTGCATAGCCTCCTCGAATGTAATCCCCTCCAATTTAGCAGCCTCTTCAATACGTGCACGGCCAGGGCCCTCCATTAATTTTTTCTCCTCCATATCCATGTTCTTATTCTCTTTGATCAATATCCACCGCATTACTATCAATAGGTGAGTACATCAGAACGGTCAAGTTGTAACTTTGCTCACAAAGGCTCAGGATTGTGGACAAAACGAGACTGCACAATGCTATGATCATGGATTGATGGTATTGAGGACCCCACGAAGCATTCCAGACATACGAGCCCATCCTATGAAATCTTGTCAAGCGATCCGACAGTATGCTGACCATAAAAGCCTTACATGTTACCGAGGTTTCCAAACCCGTTGACAAGACCCATGGCTACGGCGCGTTTTGCCGGTGGACGAGGAATGGCGTTTGAAACCCAGGTCAATGTCAAGGCGAATCCTTTTGTAAACGTGTCAGGCTTATATTCAGCGTTATAACCAGAACTTACCGCAATATCCTGTGGTCATCAGGAACAAGGAAAAGTACCGCCCGCCCGTAGCCATGGTGGATAGAGAGACGATATATCCAAGGATGACTACCCACCACCAGGAAGTGATATGGAAGAATCGCTCTCCAGACTTGTCTATTCATTCTGTCAAAATGACTGTGGTGCATTACCAGGAATCAGACGTACCTGCGTGCCATGCGTTGAGTACGCAGCAGGCTGATGCGAATATCCATGGAGGACTGGCGATCAGACGGTGAGCCACGGCTGTGCATGTAACAATGGGATGTCATGCTTACGCTGCCATTAAAAATGTAATAGTATTGTCGTAACCAAGCGTGAGAGTCAAGCTATCTCGCTAGATGTTAGCGCAATAGCTACAAGACTGTTCATATACTTACGTGGGGAAAAAGTTGATGTAACTCAGGCCTAGAAGTTGCGAGCAGCTTATAAACATGAAAATGATAGTCTTTGGATCCTTGAGAGCCATCCACAACCCATCGTAGATGCTGTGATATTCCGAACAATTTTCCGATTAACAAAAGTTATATGAAGTAGCACCTTGTCAGCAACCTAGGAAAGGATGTAACTCGAGCTAGGCTTACGTAAGGTCATCAGAATCCCTGTCGGCCTCCCCTGCATCTTCTGCAAGGCGAACTTGACCCAAGCGGCGTTCCGCTGCATCAAGCCATCGAGTGTTGTGGGGCTATGTGACGTCATGTCAAACCGGCCGGAACTCATTCTAAAGATGTTCTGCTTACAAAATCTGGAAGAAGCCATCTGGACAAAACCGTGGCTGTCAACTTTGAGCAAGAATAGAAACTCGCAAAAACGCACATGGTCAAGAAGCCAAAGGACATAGTGATGGCGCCCTATGCCGAGAAAGTGGCCAATCAGCACAGAAGATCAATATCCAGGGATTGTACAACATATACCTCTATGTAGAATAACCTGCGATGCGAAACCCCGGTTAGGGCACTGTTCCTGAGAATACAGATTTTGTCTTACCATCTCCAGGCTGCAAGTCCTAGTACACCTTGCATTTTGGCGAGAATTCCAGCTGCGATCAACTAAAAAGGATTGTTATCAAGGCGTCACAGTCCCTGTGACGACAACACACTCACGCTTCCAAATGCATTCGAGATTAAAAGACCACAATAGAACCAGGCTGACCGCACGGCGAGCTCCTAGATTGTTGCATAAGTTGCAACCTATGATTCTAAAAATATGATGTTCACCTTCCTGGTATACCAACGCGAAAGCAGATACATGATACCAGGATAGAACGCAGCCTATGAAAAGCCGCACTCGTTCAGGGCGCATATAGTTATCAAAAAGTAAATTTTTACCTCAGGAAGACCAATGAATACACGGCAAGCCATGATGCCCGAATAATTAGTAGTGACCTGCGCGGCGGTTAGCAAGCACGAATCGCAGTTACAACTTCCCAACAAAACTTACTCCAGTCAAAGCACTGGTAAGACCCCATCCAATAACGCAGGCCCCGATATAAATAGATGGTCTAAGTCACGTCTCCTTAGTATCGACCAGACCGGTATATTTGCAATCACAACCAACCGTGAAATATAGCTCAAAATCTGTTGACAATCAAAATCAGTCTTACATTCATAGATAATAGCACACAAACAAACCATGTTCGAGGGTATCTGGTCGCAGATGAGATGTTGTTAGAAAGATCGCATGAGTCTGCAGAAAATTTGCTTACTTGTGCCGGGCAATAAGTAACATAAAGAATAGCCAGAATGGTTTCATACTGAACGGCTAGTGAATCGATTAAGCATGAATAATACGGTGGTCCACTTCACTTACTTGTCAATCCGAGATCTTGCTCTAAACCTTGCAGCCGCGCAGCAGTAACAGCAACACGCTATGCATAGTACACATGAGCACAATGAGATTCATAAATGGATGTGTGCATACATCAATATAGTTCAAGAGGTATATGACCACAGCAGTAGGCATCAGTCTGCGGTCCAATTTGCGCACCAGTGCCCGTTCTGCTGCCTTCCTTGCGTCTGCACTCAACAGCCTGAAGTCATCACCGTCATTCGGCACTGGGACAACATTTTCCGTAAAAGACTCGGATTTCTTCTTTTCCTGGATAGACATATAGGGCAGGGAAGATCAACGAAAGGTTACGCCGACTTAGCGCGGTAATCCAGCCATCCAAATGGCTGCCTTTTATACCGGGGACTAGGGTCACTGGAGGCGTTATCGCGATACCTGTAATGAATTAAATGAACCCGCTCAATCCAGAAGTAGAAAGCGACCAGAATATCAGGGAATACATTTTAGCAAATGCTGCCAGCCTGAGTGACACCGACTCCACCAACTCCGTGACCCTATATCAGCATGTACAAGAATTATCGGCAGCTTTGTGTCTAATTATACCATGCCGGGGATATGAGGGGACAAGAGTTACAGGGCAAACTTTTTAGAGGGTTGTTTCGCAAGTCGGCAATCACTGGCACGTCGAGGCCGCACCAACTACAGTTTGACTGACAAATAGCTTTCACACGATGTAGTTGAATGCTTTATTTACGTATACACGGTACACTGAGAGTCAATGCATGTACTACCTGCCACAATATTTGAAGTGGTAGTAGCCTATTAATGTGATGTTCCAATTGGCTGTCGAGAACAATACTTGATTCCAAGTTTGCGCAGCTGCAGTTAAATGTGTCCACAGTGCATGTTTGGTGTATGCTTACTATGGCCCTCAGGCTCACGCAATCACAGTGTCCACCAGCGCCAAGTTCTGTTGCGTTCCACTTCCCTTCGCTGGGAATCCTGAGCCGCCTGGAGCGTTTGCCTTACATTTACCTTTGGGGTCAACCGTGGGTTCTTTAGCCTTTGGATCTTCAGCTGACGTCTTGTCCCGCAGGTCTCATACAGTTAAAAAGTGGCTCGTCATCTGACTCCACTGAAGTGGTGCCTTGTCACACACAAGTGATCGCAAACAGCGCACCCTGTGAAACGCAGCAAAACCACCGAGCCGACCCAATATGTTGAACAGGGGCGCCGTCCGAGGACGGGTTAGGGTTTGAAATGGCGACATGATAAGTTGCTGCGGCAGGTTGAACAAGATACAATTAGCAATATCGATTTATGCTTAGATTTGATCCTCCAATGTATTTATGAGGGATGAGATCCGAAATTATTTTGGTTGTTTCGATTTACCACACATTGTTTTTCACCTTTAACCCAAGTGATGCTCACGGCGGGTCGTGCCCAGTCTTGGCAAAAGGCCATCACCAAATTCATCGAGCCGCAGATACTGATGGGTGGAGGAAACATATGTATTGAGCGTTCTCAGCCTGAATCGATACCAGACGAATAACCGCACGGTGCAAATAGCGCCCCCCGAAATATAGATCTGAACCGCGGTGGTCCTCGATTGTGGCGTACGGGCTGGAAAAAATGGCGGGGAATGAATTGGAATGACACTTGTGGGGTAAATCTTCCATCAGATAGTTCTGAGTGTGTGATATGATCGCTGAGTCTGATCGATTTCAAGGTGGAAAACTTGAATGCGTTTCCCCACAGAGGCAGGAACACCTCGGATCAGCAGTGAAAGCATTCTTTCCGACAGCTGCTTTGAAATGACCAGGCTTTAATGTATGGACATCCCAGACTCTTACTGGTATAAGGAACATTCCCCCAGGAACGTGTGATCGAGCGTACAGGTATGTTCCAATGTACAGGCTTGTGAGAAGGGACTAACGTCCAACGTGTCACTTCATGGAAGTTAAAACATGAAATAATGAGTCACTATTGTACACCTACCAAGACTAAGGAAACTTGACAGTGGAAGGGCGGCGGGCGCACAACGCGATAATCATATATTAATGGTATTGTGGGCTCTAATTTGCCTTCCAAATGTAATAATGTACAACCCCCATTCTAAGAACAACGATTATTGGTGCACAAATCAAGAGTAGTATATATATTGCTTACACGTTTTCTTATGTTACCCCAGACTCGTTAATTAAACCCATTGCAACAGACCGTTTTGCAGGTGGTCGTGGAATCGCATTAGCCTCCCAGATCGATGCTAGAGTAAAACCTAGAGAACACGCAGACCGCTGTGACTACTTCAGATTCAAATAAGTTAAACATACTACAGTACACGGTGGTCTAAAAACATGGAGAAATACCTTCCGCCAGTTTCCACGGGTGATAAGGAACTAATGTAGCCGACCATGACCACTGGAGCGAGGCGCTCTGACAGAACAGGTCAGGAGTGGCAAGGGTCCTGGCGTGGTGGCAGGAGTCCTGGCTCGTAGTCGTGCGTGTCGTAGTCTGTCCTCGATAAAGAGAGCCGTAGCCTCCCGCCATAGAGGTCTGGCCTTGGGTCCCTTGCAGTCCGTGTCCATTCCACCACGTACCATCAAGCCGTTTGATGGAAAAAGAGCTCCCCTATCTAATCTATAAAGTACAAGGTCCATGAATCTATTCAGGCGTATAGGCCTTTTGGTTTGGCTGTATAAAAACCAGAAGAAACATGTATAGTGTGGAATGCTTACATTGGGAAAAGTTTGACGAAACTCAGACCTAGCAATTGCAAACAGCACACAGCACATACTGGAACCTTGATATCTTTCATGGCCATCTTGATCGAAGATATTTTAGCACCATTTCATGCATTATGCTGAAGGGTACATACGAAACTTTAGCAGAATATTGATCGGTTTCGCCAGCATTCTCTGCAAGATGCGCCTGTGCCAATGTGCGTTCTCCTGGCGTCAACCATCGAGTGTTTTCGGCTGGAAAGCGACATTAATACCCAACTACAGAGGTTGACAGTACGTCCATTGTAGTGGGGAGCACAGTGCAGGAGTCATGCGGGGTTGAGCAGCAAGGCTAGCGGGTACACCATCTACATGATTAGGAAGTAGTCATCTGGATCACAGTTGAGGTCACGTACATGACTTAGAATATTGTGACAGAGCCTTCGATATAGAGAAGCCTGTATCTTCTGAGTGAAAATTGAGGAAAACATTGCATGACAAGATCGCAGACCATGACCATGCCGCAATGCCTGCAGCAATCAACAGATCGACATGCGGCTATGTGAATTCAGAAACACACATGAAAGACATACGCTACCAAAGGCATTCGTTAAAAAATTCCTCAGTACAGGATAGCAGACCTGAATGCTGACTCCTAAGGCACATTCGATTCACCAACCGATAAACACGACAAAATCGTTCGCTTACTTTTTCGAGTATACTATCGAGAAAGTAGATACACGACACCCGGATAAAAGCTGCGTGGTCGAACTTGGTGTCAAGCTACGCGTGTCCTTGAAATCTACAAACCTTTGATAGACCCAGGTCTGACTTTTAGACCTTTATCGCAACAGCTACTCGATCTGTCAACGTCTTTCGCAGTAAAGAAAGACTAGCACTCACATCCATGTAGTTTATGATGAAGATGATCATAATAGTTGGCAGCAGGCGGGAATCGAGTTTCCGCACAAGCCTCCTCTCAGTAGCTTGGCATATCTCAGGTTACGTGATGTATTCTTCGTCTTCTCTGGCGACGGCATTGACGTCCCTGTCGTATAAATCTATTTTTTCTACTCCACGCACTTGGACATGGTGATGGGATGAAGACATTCCACACAACCGAACCCCTGACGATATGGTGTCGGCGGCACATGCCATGAGGCCAGTCACGAGGAATAACCCAGGCTCCTCTTTCACTGATGAGTCGATGACTTGTTCACACCAACTGTTCAAACCAGTGAAAATTTTGAGTTTGTTAGATTCGGCAATGCCACTGTCAATGGTAGAGTGGAAATAGCAAACGAATGTAGGCTACCCGATTACACGCCATGTCAGCTGGCTCGTTCTCCATTCTTGCAAATTTGGAAACGGAGGCCCGTACAAAAAAAGTGGAGAGCGTAATCGGCAATACGTGTACACATCGTGCTATAATGATCTATGATTGTGTTACTCCACACATTTGAATAGCATGTTAACTCACACAACACTTTTTGGTCCGCTTGAAACGGAAGTTAAACAAAGTCGTGTCGTACACTGGAGGTCAGCGTTTTGAACATACAAGGACTGTTGCCATACGATGTACGCGACCACTTCTGTAGAATCTTTTTAGACGTCTTGAGCGGTAGGCATCTTCGTACCTGAGTTCTATCCGTGCAGGTTAGAAGATCCAGAACCCTCAGTTCTTGGCATCTCACGACAAACTGCTTGTAGATGAGCTATGAGAAGATGTTGAGGGAGCCTTTCCGAGTCTAAATGACACCTGGTTATGAAAAGAAGCCGAGCTGAGGAGAAAGCACGCACGGCCGCAGCTTGAGAATGGCAGCCACGCTCCTTTCATCGTTCAGGATGAGTGAAGATCAGGGGAGGGGCAATCAAATCTCACTGTTACCATCTGTATTACCGTCTCGAGTCATTCTTTGTTTGAGCTGATCATGGAACTATCTTCATCCCTGACGAAGGAGGGCGCGAGACTTTGCCGAGTACGACCATCGTATGACCTAGTATGACGAGCCACAGGCGTGACGAGTGTCATTCGATGATTGCGATACCATGAAAAAGCAAGCGTAGCATTAAAAATCACCAAATACCGCGGCTGGATCAACTCGCATGCAATGGTATCGACACCACGGCCGTATCCCGCCCAAATTGATATTGGAGATAAGGTGCTCGAAAAGCTCGTATGTGAGACTTCTCAGGACTACGCCTATTCGTCTACTGCGTGAACTTGCAAGGGAGTGCATCAAAAAAAAGTTCATTCACATCAGAGGAGTGGCAATTATTGACACGCAACGAGGTATTGGAACTGGTTTCCATTGATAAGTAAGTTAGTAAGCGGCGTTGATACGTGAGCTGGAACCTGCCAATGATAAGGACAAAGTCCTTGTGTGCAACCAGTATGGTGGCCACCGTGGACAGTCGTGGCCACAGAGCCTGCTGCAATTGTGAATGGAGTGGAAGAAAGACAACAAACAGATACAAATATCGACTATCACCGGCGAGACCAACAATTGAAGCCCTTCTTTCTACAACCATCAAGTACGACCATCGAACAACACCAAGAAACCTATTCGCAGATCTATGGTTCGTCAAACTAACCGCAAGCTGGCAGCATCGAAGATGCGATCAAGCACTCCGATGTGTTCTGTCGCCACCATCAAGCAATCCGCAGGCTCATCTTTTGGCCTCAAACGTCAGCACTTAAAGGAAGAACTGCGGCAGCGGAGGCGGCTCGCTTTCGAGGTCCAAAAGGCGAGGCGTGAACGCTGGGCTCAAGCTGCTCACGAGACACAACGAATTGTTTTTGGGGATGGCAAGTACGTCGAAGAGAAACTTTCTTCTACTTCTGTTTCATGTATCACATCCCCTACCCATGTCTCTTATCCTGATAACGCCTCACCACAAGTAAACCCTTCTCAATCTCATGGACAGCACACCATGACCACAAAGCATGTCACGCATGACATATCATTACAAATCATTTTGAGCAAGCAGGGAACAACGTTCTTCCCTCATTATTTGGCTGACTGGTGCAAGCCTCCTGCAGTCCCTCCTTCCAGAACCAAGTCAACTATTTTTTCGTTTGTTGCTGGCTCTACGCTCACGGCTGCTCGGCAACTGCACAAGCGCCGACCAGATCTTACTCGTAGCTCGCCGTATTCGCTCTCTACTACCTCGATTGGAGTCCTTTCCTTCGCTTCACCCAAACGTCCCGGTGGAGGCTATCTGCACGGCGGTAATGAGCAAGAAGAGACTCTCGCTAGGTCCTCATCGCTTGTAGCTAGTCTTCAGGCCGACCAAGCTAAGGAGTTCTACACCACCCACAAGAATTTTCTTAGTGTCGACGGGGCTGGTCTCAGTGATCACTCCATGATATATAGCCCAGGTGTTGTTGCCTTTCGTCAAGATGATAGCGATAACGCATCTCCACCCACGACCGTGTCGTCAAATGACTTCATCCCCCCTTATCTTATCAATGTTCTCTCAGCTGTGCCTGTTAACGCAGCTGCAATACATCAAAACTACACCATCACTGCATCAACTGCTCATATCTTCGCGAACGGCATACGTGACAAGATGCGGGATCGCATGGCAAGGGCACTTCGCATCTTTGAGGCACGCGGTGACCGAGCTCTTGTCCTCGGTGCGTTCGGGTGCGGTTCTAGTGAGAACAAAGTTGAAATGGTCGCGGAGATCTGGGCAGACCTCCTTGTACGCGGGGAAAGCGAAGAGAATCGTGAAGATGGAAAGACGACTGTCCCACGTGCGGCGTTCAAAGACTCGTTTGAAGAAGTTGTGTTTGCTGTTCCCGGTAAATTATTTGAACCATTCAAGAAGGCATTTGATATGAGAGTTTTTGAAGCCGAGCTGTCTCGGGCAGTTAGTGAGTAGCTTTGAAAGCTGTCCTTCGTACTTGTTTTTGACGGGTTTTCCAGCCTAATATATAGATTTTTCGTACTATCGTGCCTCGTCAGCTACTGTACTGATCTTTGTTACCTGTATCGTTTTATATCTTCCTCCCCTGTATCAGTAGTACTATTACATACATCCATAATGCTTGCCTCATCATGATGGGCCAGCGCGTATTGTGGGGCCGAGTAGTTGAGTAACAACGTAATCAAATTCGTAATTCTATCTTCGGATCGTCTAACTCGTTTTGCTAATGCATAAACTTGCATGATGCCATCCAATGATTGTTCACAACGAATCATCAAGCTATGATCACTCATCTCATTGATAATACGTCCTGACGCCGCACCCTCCAAGACTCTGTGCCGTACTAGTTCCACTTTGCTCCCCCGGGCCCTTTCTTCACTATTTGATTCAGGAAGTCGTACTAACGTCGAACACGTCCGGCACTAGTACTGGAGTTGATAACGCAACGGCGTCAATCTCATTGGTGAGTAGCAGATTCGTGCCATGAGGCATGGGGAAAGGTGGTCGATGAAGAGGTGCTGCTAGTAAGGGTACTAGATGATGTGCATGTACGGACTCTAGCGATTATTATGATTCTGCTACGTGCTGATGATTTTTTCCCTAGCTATCGTTGGTGTTCCGTGACGAACCGAATGTGAGCCCAAGTTTATTTGAGTTCCTGGTGATCTTGATGTCACACGTGGACTCCTGGGCACGCCCACGAGAAACAACCGAGATGAAGATAGAAGCTCATACAAACTCTCGCGTTTTATACGAACTTAACCTAAGGTTAGCTTTGGGCTAGCCAGCTACGCCTTAGCTTCCCTTAGCAAGCTAGTCAGACCTTATAAAATGAGGACAGTCGTTTGCTTCTGGTTTCATTTGCTGTTGTTGCCGTAGGCTTGCAGCCTGAGACTAGCATGCCCGCTACGCCTACCGACCTCATGGTGATAAGAGGTCATCGAGATAAGACCGGACATCCGGTCCGCGACTCCGTAACCTCCTCGTTGATCAGTTGACCCCATTCGATTTCGTTATGATGTTAAAGTTCGAGTCTATCCTCAAACAAGTGCCCATCATTCCCTGATCCTGTTCGCCTCCCCCACGTCCGCTAGGCTCGCACAATGTCGTCTCGCCAACCTCGTATATTGATTTGTGGTGAGTCCTGATCCGTCGCAGCCACATTTCTACATACTTACAGGGTCGGCACTCGCAGGAAACCTTGTTTGGGCTCATGAGGAGGCCAGACAGTGTTTTGATGGGCTCGCCGATCTTGTTGTACGTTTATCATAGTCGTTTCTCCTCGATAAAGAGTTATTCGCATCTAACACATGTCCCAGGTTATGGATTCTCCAAATCGCGCAGATTTCCTTGTAGGGCTAAAATCAGGAGGAAAGTACGATCAAATCGTGGGCATCTACCGGCACAACACCTCCGCAGACCGCATCGGTGTCTTTGATGAAGAGATTATCGATGCTCTGGCTGAGACGGGCACTGTTAAGTGGATCGCGCATAACGGTGCGGGTTACGATCAGATCGATGTCTCACGATGCGCAAACAAAGGTGATGTCCACATCCTGCATCCGTTGGGTCTTCCATCAATGATGTTTCACGGGCTTACATCCAATTTAGGTATCAGCGTGTCTAATACCCCTGGCGCTGTTGATGATGCGACGGCCACTACGGCGTTGTACCTTGTCATCTCTTGTCTCAGAAATTACGCTTGGGCCGAACAATCCCTTCGCCAAGGGACGTTCAAATCGGGCCTCGATCCTGGGCGGGCTCATGATGTTACGGGACGCACGCTGGGTATCTTAGGTCTCGGTGGTATCGGTCTTAGACTTGCTCATCTAGTGCACGCATTCCCTATGCGCGTTGTCTATTACTCGAGGAATAAGTCTGCCAATGCACCAGAGTGGTGCGAGTACATCGACAGCTTGGAAGGGCTTTGTCGAGAAAGTGATGTTCTGAGCTTGCATGTCCCTTTACGTGACGAGACAGTTCATTTGGTGGGTGAGAAGGAGATTCGGACGATGAAGAAGGGCAGCATTATCGTGAATACCGCGCGTGGAAAGGTCATTGACGAGGAGGCGATGATTCGCGCTCTTGAAGATGGTCATGTGCGTCAGATTTTTGTTCTCCTTGCCTGCTCTAAATTTGCGACCGGGACAGTTGTCGTCTGTTGGCCTAGACGTATACCCAAATGAACCTCTCGTCAATCCGCGTTTACTCGAATTCCCGCAAAATGTGCTCCTCCCCCACATGGGGACAGAGAACCAGGATTCTCAGCGCCACATGGAGGTTCGTGCGCTCACTAACTTGAGAGATTTCCTTCGTGATGGCCAAGGGAACGATCTGATCCCCGAGTTGCGGAGTAAACTGTGATGGTCAATTCTGAAATATTACAATAAGATGGCATGCATGTATATTCAAGCTCCATGCGCGCATATGGGCGGCATTGGAACAATTCCATCAGATATGCCACTAGTACTGTACATAGTGTCGATCAATGATAATCATTACGAGACCTAAAATTCCGAGTTATTACTAGCTTAGCTTCTGAAGCTAAGATTGGTTTAATACTTAAAACGCCCCTAGCTGAGCGCCGAATCCCAGTGATCCGTCGTCAGGTGATGGCATATTTCTGAACTACCATATGGACCAACTTGAAGGACTGCCGCGACACGAGCTATCGGAACACCGAGCGGTTGGCAGTCGAGACTTGAAATCATCTAAACTTTCTGATATCAGAGTTGATAGTACTGTTCATGTAGCAGTCTAATAAAAACGCACAACCACCACTGGCAGAACGTTGACTGCCGATTTGGACCGAATGAAACCTTAGCCTGGCGGTTGGCAGCGCTTCAGGTTGCCTGACGCATATTCCCCATGGTCGTAGGAATAGTGCATCAATGAAATTGACAGATATCGTAAAAGCCGTTGTTTTCATGAACTCTGCCCCTGTTAATCGCGATTTGTTGCAGGTTGACAAAGAATTTTGCACTAATATTGTAGTGTTATCCCGAACGGGAATCACACAGTTTCACTCCCACCTTCAGTGAGGCTTCAGCGCAACGAGCAATACGATGACGGATACCATCTACACATCGGCCTATCCGTCTGTCCACATCTGTCGTCGTTCTATCTTCACTCATATTCTTGGTGTCTCTTCATCTTCCCCAGGCACAGTCGGTGGCTTCCCCGCTTCATCACCCGCATTCATAGATGCTCTTTCCGGTACAACAATTTCTCGCGGGAAATTTCGCTCATATGCTCTTCAGTTAGCATTCTCCCTTCATAACCTCCCATCACCCCTAGAAAATCGCACCAAGACAGTGCTCATTTTCTCTCCTAATTCAATCACATGGCCTGTCATGATGTTTGGTGTGGTGGCCGCTGGCTTCCGCGCGACGCTTGCAAACAGCGGATATACGCCAAATGAACTAAGGTATCAATACAATGATGCAGGAGCTCATCTTGTATTTGTCCACCCTTCGCTAGTTGGGACAGCCCGGACTATGTTAAGATCCCTTGGATGCTCCGAGCAAGAAATACGGAGCCGTATCATCGTGGCTGGAGTTCAGTGGATCATGGGTGGCAAGGACGTGTCTGTTCCAGATGACCAGCTGAAAGGTCTCGTGACCATAACTCAACTACTTGGTCGCGGCGAGCTCAGAGAAGAAGTCAGTTTCGACGGTGAACGGTCAAACGAGACTGTATATCTCTGCTACTCCTCTGGCACAACAGGCCAACCAAAGGGTGTCGAGACAACACATTACAATATCATCGCCGTCCTCGAGATGCTCAAACCTGTCTGGCCCAATTCCAAGCCATGCCTTACTCCGTCCATCCCTGCACAAGGTGGTGTAGATGTCCTCTTCGGGTGTCTGCCCTATTATCACATCTATGGCGGAGTCAAACTTCTCCACTTGCCGTTATTCTTAGGCGTACCCGGGGTTGTCATGGCAGGGTTCGACCCCGATGGCTTCTGTGCCGCTATCGCAAGATATCGCGTGACTATCGGCTTTGTTGTCCCTCCAATGCTAGTAGTGTTTGCGAGACACCCAGGCAGGTCTCCCCCCATATCTTTTCTCACATCACCTGAATTCCCGGTCTAACTGCATATGTCGACCTATCTCGCATCATTATATATAAGTGCCAATGCTCCTCCTGGATCCACCCTTTTTTGGGGTCCGTTGTGTGCACATATACCCACTTGTCCTGTTCCCCTATCATTTATCTCCATTCTAACTTCTGACACAATCCTACGTTCAGCTATTCAAAAACATGACCTCACCTCCCTCAAGATTCTCTTCTCAGGCGCCGCACCTCTCGGCGCCGAGCTTGTCTCGGCCGTGATGGAGCGCATGAAGAGCATTGGCGCAGATTTGGATATTTTACAAGGTGTGTTTTTATCTCTCGTTTCACTTTTTGGGAGTACTGGGTCTCAAATCTTTGCATAGGCTATGGCCTCACAGAAACATCACCGACGGTATTCCTCCTCCCCGTTCCTGACGCCAGCAGTCATGTTGGGGCGGCAGGAGTTCTGCTTCCAAATTTAGAGGTCAGACTTGTTGGCGAAACTGAAGGCGAAGTTCGTACTTCTTCCTTCACGCTTATCTACGACAGTTCAATATTAATGATGAACTCTACAGCCACACACAGATATCCCAGGCGCTGGTGAGGTATGGGTGAGAGGGCCGACGATCATGAAGGTATTCCGTGTGTCAATATTCTTCAAACCAGTTTGATCACGGTTTCACGTCAGGGATACCTAAACAACCCCACTGCAACTGCTGAAGCTATTACGCCTGATGGGTGGTTCAAGACTGGTGATATCTGCGTGCGGGACAAGGATGGGTTCTTCACAATCGTGGACCGGAGAAAAGAGTTGATTAAATATAAGGCGAGTTTTTTGCTGCGATGCATATCGCTGTCATTTCTCATTTGGTCACGTACGTAGGGCTTCCAAGGTGAACCTACATTCAAATTTCTTCCATGCGACCGCCCAACTGATAGCTGATGTGCTAGTTCCTCCTGCCGAGCTAGAGTCAGTGCTGTTACAGCACGCCGAGATCGCAGACGCAGCCGTAATTGGGATTGAGAGTAAGGAGGAAGCAACGGAATTACCTCGGTGAGCCCACGAGTGTCTTCTTTTGACTCAAGCTAACAGCTTCTCACTGTGAAGCGCATACATAACGCCTTCTCGCCCACTTTCCCCCCAGGAAGCATCTTCATTCGCACTAGGTGTCCAAAACTGGGTTTCACAGCGTGTAGCGTCACACAAACAACTAAGAGGAGGAATTGTGATCATCGACAAGGTACCGAAAAGGTCTGGTCACACTGCTGCCTCTTTGCTCTGTCACCTGGCTGATGCGGCGAAATAATAGTGCCGCTGGAAAGATCCTTCGTCGTGAGCTTCGTGAGCGTGCGAAGACCGATGTTGCGGTGGGACAATTGAAACCTCGCGCAAAGCTCTAGTCCTAGAATGGGCCAACCTCTCCTTGTGAGGTAAGGTGAACCTTCAGTTTCAATACCAAAGGACTGAAGAGAGTTCCATCTAGTACTGCTACCTACTAACAGAATCCATCGGATGTTTATTGTATGTCGTATGTTTATCGTTTGTACTCACTGTACTGTTGGTGGTATACCTTACATGATCTCGTATATACACCTCTGGCTCACTGATGACTAGAAGCACCTGGTACGATTCTTTCTTCTGTCCGAGATCCTCAGATCGGTTGACCGGCATCTCGTCTCTGTATGAACTCACCTTCGTCCGGTTTGCATTATTACGATGCATGTACGGTCAAAGGTATCCGCAATCGACGGGGTAAAACGATTACATTCTCCATTCTTCATGGCCGGGATGTCACTTCGCACGCTCAGCGCTCAACGTCAACGCCAATCAATCAGATCAAACCCCAACGGCATATCTGCTGAAATTTACAAATCGATTCTTACAGTAAAACTGACAGAAATTTTCAAGGAAGATCTACATAGAATAAAAATAAAACGATCATGCTGTCGGATCTCGCTCGGTAAGTGTGTTACCTACTTCGAGTATTATGCACTCAGGTTTGTATCAAAGGGACGATGCTGCGCGTGATCGAGGTCTGTCCCGAGGTGCGGTAGGCGCAGAGGCAGCCACAGAGGTAGTCGTAGTGGAGGCAGCATTGAGACGTCGTTGGAGATAGTGGATAGCGGGTAATGACATGAAATACAAGATGGTGAAGGAGATAGCAACAGGGATAGCGATGAAGCCAATAATGTAGGTGGAGTAGCCAGTTGTCGATACGACAGAAGCGAGCGTAGGGCGTGGTTTCGAATCTCCGGGCGTAGGAGGGCTAGTAGTAGCTTCGTCAGGAGACAAGGCGGTTCCCGAAGGGCGAGTGACAGCTGTCATGCCTGAAGTGGGCCAAGAAATGTTCAACCCCCGTAGTTCGCGGACCCCGGCCCTGGCGGTTCGGATAACTTGTTCTGGCGGTACCGGCCCGAGATATTGATGGTCCTTTGTGCTAAAAAACGTGTACTTGAACAATGCGCACTGAGCCGATGAGAAGCCGCGAAAAGAAAGTAGGATTCCAGGTCTAAGAACGGCATTATAGATGGATGTCCGATCTTTCTTCGCTCCAGGACGCTCAACCACCAGACTCTCGCATTTGCGAGATCCCAAAAAAACGTGGGGAGCTGAAGAAAAGAGATACAAGGTGTCCCGATGAGAATCCACAGTGATATGCATATGCTTTGCGAGGAGGGCAAGGTGAAAGGTCGATGTGCAGTGTTTGGCAAGCAAACAGATACCATCCAGATACATGTGTGTCAGACTGTCCCAGCGCTTGATAAGAGCTCGGAAAGCACCGTGAAAACCAAGAACATGGATAGGTCGGACCATAGATGCTGCGATTCCCTCCACACGTGAGCCTAACTTAGATCGGCCGCGAGAAACTTCAGAAATCCATTCGAAACGCTGTGGCTTGAAGCTCGATAAGAGATCGAATAATGGCGAATCCACCCTTAGCCAACGAGCGTGCGCAGCTGTATATGCGACAAGTTGCTGGTTAATTTCTGGAGTAGGCAAGCTCGACATCAGCGGGACTCCAATGTTAAAACGAAACCTCAGAGTGTGAAGGTTTGGAAAAGGGGTAGCAGCGCTGAGTACGCTGGGTGCCGCGAGGGTCTGCTGTTGAGATGATGGTAAGAAATTGACTTCTATACACTTGACGTATTCCCTATCGGCAGCTGTAAGGCTCGTCTGACTTGAGGAAATACAACGGTGTATGAGGTGTAAGACTGATAGCTCCGAGTGTAAGACGATCGTGGACAGGAATATAGGTTTTGCCAATGAGAAAACACGCCGGTTTATTATGAACGCGTTGGAAGTGCATTGGTTCATATCGTCAAAAACGAGACAGAGAATGTGGCTCAGAATAACGTCTGGGAGAGTAGTCAGAAGATCCGAGTGCCTAAGGAAAGGCAAGATTAGCCTATTATTTTCATAATGATTTGGCTTTCAAACCTGCTGACGTTCTTTGGACTCTCAGCAGTCACCATTATCGAGAGGGTAGGTATAGTCCAGGATGGAGGAGTGTACAAGAATCTGGCAAGAATCAACGTTAACGTCACCGAAAGTTCAACGCTCGACGAATGTCACGTGATGGGCACGTACACTAATTTCTCGTTCATGACATGATTTGTTCTACCTCGAGGTGACTGGCAAATGTTTTGTATTCTCTCGTGTGCATTAGGTTCTCTGAGTATAGAATCGGAAGGAACCGACTTATCCTCAATCTGCCACACACAAACGAGTGCCACTTGTTGATTCAGGAGCGGCCAACACCAGCTGATGACCGCGACTAGAACTTTTGAAAGGGACGCCGACTCAGATGCCTACGGAACGTACGGAGCACCCGCTCCACCCTAGACCTTGATGCATAGGCTTATTCATCAATTATATCGAGCATCTGCACACGTCATACGGGTTTGGTCCAGTGGATACCTCCATCCGAAATTAGCTGCTCACAAAATTCGGGGTAAGTGATCTATCATTATACGCCTATGAAGTCAGCTGACGGCCTTGTATTTAATGGTCTCGTCATTGTCTGAATGCCCATAGTTCCATCCGCGTCTTATCTGATATCCTCTTAACTATAATATGCGTGCTTACTACTTTGACAACCTTGAGGGTGACCAACGCCTCCCACATGACTCCGGCATGGACGTTTCAGATGAGGTCTTGAAGTCCATTGGCGTCTTGCACTGGCACATTCCCATTGATGCTGAGGGCAAGTACGAGCAGGAGATTACTGCTGTTGCGAAGGAAAGGAGTTACAGGAACCACGATATTGTTTCAATCAGCAAAGAGGGCCTTGGTGATGAATTTGAAACAAAGATCAAGAACTTCTACCACGAGTAAGACCCGATGTCATCGTTCATCCGAAATGTACTCACCGCTATGTATCTGATAATCCCAGGCATATGCACGAAGATGAAGAAATCCGATACATCCTGGAAGGCACCGGTTTCTTTGACGTTCGTGGTATGTAACAGCTTAAACAAATTCTGGAGCTTTTGATGAAATTTACGCTATGCAGAACAGTCCAGTGAATCCTGGATTCGCTGCCACATGGGTGCTGGTGACCTCTTAGTCCTCCCTGCGGGTATTTACCACCGCTTCACTCTCGATATGGGCAACCGTGTCAGGACCATGAGACTGTTCAAGGTATGTTCTCAGTCTGTTCTCTTTTTTCGTATTCTCACTGCCCTTGTGCTCCAGGATGAGCCCAAGTGGATTGCGCATAACCGTGGCGACCAGACGGATGCTAACCCCTACCGCTTGGAGTACTTGAAGAGCATTCAAGTTCAGTAAATCGATGTGTCCATTGTGGAGCATACGGTATGAATGAGATATCCCAGTTAACATTGCAATCTGTAGTTATTTCACTATGATGACCCTCGGCAGATTCATCTGCCGTCAGTATGAATACACCACGCAGATCATTGCGGTCCTGAAATATCATTGGATGTTGACAATTTTCGCTAATTTCGTGCAACAGTACTCACACGTTATCAGCTTATAGTGGGTTTGCTGTGTTTCGCTTCCGCAATAAACATGAAGGCGGTGAAGGTTCCCGACGCAAGGATAAAGTTGTTCAACGCTCACTCGAATATCACGTGGTGTACACCAATCCAGGCTTTCCTTCATAATATCGGGCACCATGTAAGTAGTAGCTCGAAGTAAGTACCTAAGTACTTTGTACAACAGCTGTGTTGAATGTGGACATTCCATAACAGAAAACATACGAAAGCAAAGGAATAACAATACAGCGTCTATGACTCAAGTAATACAGTTACAGAACCCTGCCGATTAACAAAACAAACTCGTAACGTGCGTAAGAAAATGGTATCCAGAATATTGTCCGGAATGGTCATCGGAGAAGGTCAAATTGCGGCTGGGTATGTCGATGGTGGTCCGCATCGAGCTGGACCGCAGACGCGTGTAATGGCAGGAAGGACAGTGGAGCGCTGATAAATCGCAATAGCGCGAAAAGTGATATGGGAACAGATTCGATCACAGGCAACCATAGCGGCAGACCCTGGCTTCGACATCTTCTGACTCTTCAGGTGTAGGTTCGCGTTCAGAGATAGCTTCTGCTGCTGCTAGAGCCTCGCGCTACAAAAACCAGGCGTAAGCGGTTTGTTCATCTTTTGAAGAATCTAAAACGACTTACAGCAAGAATCCCCGTGTTTGCAAGGGCAACAGCTTCAGGAGCTGCAACAGGTACAGGCGATGCAGATGCTACAGATCAATCACATAAACCGTCAGTATGGTGAACATATGAGGAGACAATTAAACTCACCCAAAGCAGCAAAGCATGCGATAACGTAGATGGGAGCGAACTTGACAAACATAGTGTTTTGGGAAGTGGTTTTATTGTTCTGTTGACTTTTGGAAAAAGTTTCAGATCAAAGCGCTAGATGGAGAATGTATTCTGAGCGCAGAACAATAAGAGTTGAGTGCACAGTCATAAGATTCATTCGATAACGTCTTTATACCACCTTGCGTGAGCCGGCTTCTGTGGGTTTTGGACTCCTTGATATTGCCAAAGGAGGTTGGTCTAAAAGCTAACGACCGCATTTGGGGAGTAGCTTCAATCCCAATTAGGACGTTAGCTTGTTCGTCAGTGTCAACTTTCAAGTTGGTTCTTAAATTATCTCTTCCGTTTGCACGCACTTCTATCTGTACGGAGATAACCTTGATACGAAGACCCTGATGAGCGACGTATTTGGATGTCCCCTTGTTGGGTGTCAAGAGAAGTAGAAATCTGCGTCAGTGTCCGGTCCAGCGCTAGTTAATCTACAGCACCTGCCTGTTTGGGATCAAGGGGATAACTTCAAGTCGGTGCTCGAGAGAACCCTGACGGTTGTGTGCAATATTCTGCCTTCCGGCTAACTAGCAATTAATCGCAGAAGAGCATGCCATTTTGGAAGGTACCATCAGCATGAGTTTCTGCAGGCTGCTGGCAGATCCGATGGGCGTCTTGGCAAGTTATCAATTCGTGGGCTCAAAGGTCGGGACGATATATGATACGAGCTGGTAAATTGGGAGTACACTGAGTTCAATTTTACACAAGCCAGCAATGAAGACAGGGGTATATAATAATATATAGTATCTTTCAGTCGCATCGAGCGAGAATCCATCCATACCAAATCAGAGGATATGCCATCAAAAATACATAGCAGAAAAACAGAAAAAAAACGAGAAAGGAGCGGACGGAGAGACGACACAAGCTCTCCATGGAGAATGCAGTAGATATACAACCTGTCAGCGCGAGGAATGCTACTAGTACTCCTGAGGATGAGCTAGAAAGCTAGCCATATATAATATAAACGTGCCTACTAAAAAAATTCAAAGGCATCCATAACGACATATACGTGCTTCCAGAGCATCGCCAGGATCATCGACGAGTATGGAGGGTTCTGCGATAAGTCCTGCATCTTCGTCTCGCACCAAGACAGCGGCGGCTTCACGCAGCTCCAAAAGTAGAGCAGGCTCGCGTCTCAATATGTTAACCTCGAGTGAAACATCACGCTGCACGTCTTCTCATTCAAGAACTCACGAAACACGAAAATATGGCTTACCGCAATGACATCCTTGAAAAGAGTGATGCCTACACTGGGTGGAAGAATGACCGGGATGGGACTTGCACATGCAAGAAGTGATACTGAACAAAGTTTGAATCAAATGAAAGTGGAGCAGACGATAATTCAAATACGAACAGTAAGCAAAGATAAGGATGGCAAAGACCGGAAATGAGATAGATTTCTGCGCCATGGTTGTGGGGCTTCTGGAAAATGAATGTACCAGGAAGTCGTTGGAGAAATCCGAGCCACTGGCACAGAATGCACAAAGCAAGGGAGGCGCACAGTAATAATATGTGCAAGTGAAGGATGCTAAGCGATAGTTCACTTGCACTTACAATATAAAGAGATTGCATGCGCTTGAAAAGACCTTTATGAGACCCTTTATCTTTGTATCTGTGGTGCGGATGTGGCCGAGGAGACAAGGCTATCGCGTTTTGCAATATCATCCGGGACCTGAGTAGGGCTTGAGCGACATGAGGTCTGTACTACCGTAACTCGATCTGGACCTTCCTTTCAGCATTCACTGAGCGTAAGCACATGGGCCACTGATCCCTTTTGCAAATTGTGTACCTGTAACATGTCTCGTACTCCTATAGCAAAATATCATCATATGTATTTCACCAATGTGGTCGGGACTGTCGACAGGGTGTCTTAAAACAACCTCGGAATGAGAATTTTGGAAGAGATGCGCTTGTGGTAAAGTCAAAGAGTCGAACAAACTGAGAAAAACAACACCTGCCGTAAAAGGCGACTGGTAAAACAAGGGATCATCGACATCACCTGCAGTGCAGATAAGTTAGCAAGCTTGAGCGCTGGGCGCTGAGCTTTTGATGGGCCACCTGATGGCATGCGACATGATAGATCGTTACTTCACATGCTATGCTGAGTATTTGTGTTTTGAACGACAGCTGTCACAGTACAAGAAGAATGCCATGGCATAGATTTTTAGCATTAGTATTTTGACGATGTGGTTGAGATGTATTTATGAAATTTGAAGCTTGAAGGAGTGTCGGGAATTATATTTGACGCGCCTTTGATGGTGCGCATCACTCAGTCATCGCTACTTTTGTACAAGCCCTTCAAAGACCTAGGCCCGGCCCTCAGTGCTCAGTACGGCTTACAGATTAAATTTCTGTAAATTCTTATAACGGGAACCACCTGTGCAAAGTGTTTATTTTGGCAAAAGTTGTGGTGACTAAGTTGGCGGGCACTATAATCAAACTATGATGAGATGATCTCCCGTTTGCGATGTTGAACACACAGCGACATTTACCGATGAATCTTGAATACAACACTCGAAATACTCAGTGCACAGCTTCAAATAAATCGTGAATGAGTTCGTATTGTCGTTAACAACATGATAATCACGTAACCAAGGCACGTGGATCAGTACACCATCGCCCACACACCTGACAACAGACTAACACCTATACAGGCTATCGTGAATAACCCAACAACCCGCTTCAGTCCAAACCATGCATAAGTGGCGATACCAAGAAGTGCCAAGACAAAGCCGGCGCCACTTAGCGCCAAAATCGTAAAATAGCACCGAGTCAGAAGATCCAGTGGGGGAGAGGACGTCCTGGATTGGAATCGGACCCCGGAGGGTATCTGAAGAAGGGACTGTACGATATACAAAGGAGGGATGGCTTTAAGCAAGAGCTGCTTTCCATAAACGCGTTCGTGAGGTGAACCAGTATCAGGAAGTTTTCCCAGCGCGTCAAATTTCATATCGGAAGGGGGTATTGTGTCGATGGTCTTGTATCGAACGAGAAGAAAAGACGCGATATATCCCAGAATTGCTAACACGGGCTGTAAGTGCTTCGTTTTCCCCGAACATCGCGGCACTCACAAGCACAGACATGAAAAACGAGGGCACCAGTCAAACATGCATACACGAGTTCCTGAGAGTCTAAGCTTGCATTCACTGTTACCTGCGACGATACGGAGGTAAGGGTGAAAAGCTCTCCGTCGATGCCAGCAAGAAATGTCGTCTGAGAGGTCGTTCCAGATTCGTGTAACCAGAGTCGCTGAGCAATGACTTACTATAAGAGTGAGTGTCTGGATCCGCTGCATCCACGCTGCCACAATTGCCGAATCGTCTCCCGTGGGTGTCTGTACATCCTTTTGAACCTTGCCGCGGACTTGTTCATCTCGTTGAGCATCTGTACATTCTCAATATCTCTGCTGGATTGATAGAATGCTGCCAAATACATACCAAAACTAGGTCCAGGCTCTGCGCGTTCGAGATCTCTTTGAGTGGACATTGCAGATTTTCGTGGGAGAACAAAGTTGCGTGCCGAGTATTTTTACGAGTTGGCTGCCTGCAGATCCAGTTAGTGGATATAAGCTGGTCACAAGATTCCTCACCGAAGTGCAACGTTGCAACACTGAGTACTGCAGAGTGTCCACTGAATCGACAGGTCTTCTGGGACCCACCCTTATATATGCATTGCGCACGACTTTCAAGGACGTCGATTAATCAACCGGTTGCGCCCTGCGGATCTCAAGTTGGCGTTGATATATCATGGGAACGATGTAGAGGAAGCTTCGATGGGGTCCACGAGGATCCCCACGCTGCCATCAGTGGTACCTGCCTAAGTAGGCTGACCGGCACCCTAGCTAGTGTCCGAGTCAGCCTGTGGCTACAGGCAGTTACGGATCATGATACGATGCTTAAGCGCGTATCGTATCGCTCATCCATGGCGCATTGAATATTTGTGAAAAATTAGAATGATTTGTCTGCTATCACACTGTGTTCTAGTTCGGAAGAACACAAAGTGCGAAGTTCCGAGTCACCATCAGTGTGATTCGGTCGCCATCGAAGACGAGCAGATAAGCCGTCGCCACAAGCCATCGACTGGCGTCTGATCATGGCAAACCGTAATGCATCACGATCAACACGCTAACCGATGTTTGCCTAGCGGCGCTATGGCCACGAGGCGTTAAATGGAAGGTATATATATGCATATAAGTATAACTTAGGAAAGGCCATCAGATATTAATTTAGAAGTCTGAGAATACGGTTGCGTACCGTAGAGCGACCGTACAACATAGGGCGCTTAAAGTTGGCACGGCAAGTGCTCAATCAACATGATTGCACGAACGCTAGCGCTGCAGATATCGTAGTATTCACCGTAGCTGAGGAAATGAAAACGACTTGAAAGAGCGATCGGTCGCTACTTATCTCGCCAGCTTCAAAGTTGTCTCGGATGCGTTGACAACTTGAGAATTAGATGTCCATCCAAGAATGTCACCGGCTCCGGCAATCCCCGCAACTAGCATTTTAGAACCTGTTTTACTCATGTCTTGGAGCTTGCAGTAAGACGCTCTAGGCCCGGACTTGCCCAGTGCCTGCCATCTACCCGACAATCACAAGTCGCTCCTTAGTGGATATAAGCAAGTTCTCAGGATGTCTGCGAGCACCACTGGACAGAATAGCATCGGCAAGCCGCCCCGCTGTTTTTGGGCGGCCGCGCAAGCCCGCAGCTGCAGATTCAAGACACCTTGTCTTGTACAGTAAGAAGGGTGGTTCGTTTATCTACGCTACGATGGTCATGTATGTTGCATCTGCCACTGGACATCCTCTGCATGTTATTAGAAAAGTCGACTGTCGGTGCCGACACCTACTAGCTTTGTCAAACTTGGGAAAATCTAGACCTGCGGTTAAAGTGCGTAGTTTATAGCACCGCCCACACAGACGCCACGATGCTAACACCAAGACAAACTACCGTGAATATCCCTACAACCTGCCGCAGTATCACCCATGCGTAACCAGCGATGCCAAGAAGTACCAAAATAAAGCCAACACTACCTAGCGCCAAAGTCGTAAAATAGCACCGGGTCAGGAGATCCAGTGGGGGAATGGACGTTCTGGATCTAATCTGGATCCCCGAATTCAAGGGCATCTGAAGAAGGCCGTTGACAGCATCAAAAGGAGGGATGGTTATAAGCATCCGCTGCGTCCCATGCATGATCTCAGGTTCGTGCAAACCAGGATTAGAAAATTCGCCCACCTCGGCGTTCTTTGTATCAGAAGGAGCTACATCACTGATCTGATACTGGATGAGAGCAAAAGATGCCACATATCCCAGAATCGCTACGTCAGCTCGTGAGCACCTCGCACTTCCTCGAGCTATCCTGACACTCACCAGCACAAACATGGAAAACGAGGGCGCCAGTAAAACACGCATAAATAAATTCCTGGGCATCAAGTGTCGTCTGCGACGACGTGGAGGTAAGCACGAAAAGGTCTCCATCGATCGAAGCGAGAAATGTCGTCTGATGGTTTAATTCAGAAGCATGTAATCAGAGTGCTGAGCAATGACCTACTATAAGGGTGAGCATTTGGAGTCGTTGCATCCACACTGCCACAAGCGCTGAGTTATCTCCTGGCATTGTTGCAACATTCTTTGAATCATTTCTAGTCATAACGCGGACCTGCTCTTCACGTCGGCTATCTGTCATAGTTCTTGAGCATTCTGCCAGATTGATAGAATGCCATAGTGTGCATACCATCATCTGCGTGCTGGGCACTAGGACTAGGTTCCGCTCGCTCGAGGTCTCCATCCATGTTCTAGCTGACCAGACCTTGCCTGCAGCGTTATGCGCGTGTTCTTGAGATTTGAGAGCCTGGAGCATCCGATTAGCGAACAATACCCTACTCACAAGAACCCTCACGAGCCTAAATGTCCACTGTGGAGCTTGACTGGGTATGCAGTCGACCAGACTTCTCGGACATACCTGTTATATGTTTTGCGAAGAATGCTTCAATACCCGCAAGGTATTGATTGGGAAATTAACCGGTGGGGCGCTGTGATTCTTGGTGCTGGGGTTACTGAAATAGCTTGATTCTGGAGGTGCACAAGCTTTGGCGCGTTAGCGGTATGTGGAGTATGTGAATGCGGTAGGACAGCATCAGCCGTCAGTAGTAGCAATGGGGAAAAACGATGCCCAGACGTTTTAGAACATGTATTTGAAGGAGATGTTTTCAATTACGTAAATTTCCGTCCAAAGACCGCCGGCGTTATAGTGTAGTGGTCATCACTTGGGATTTTGATAATACGATTTCCCGGAACCCAGGTTCGAACCCTGGTAATGCCTGCTTTTTAATTTATGCAGTGAGAACCACACACCGTGCAAAGTATCATACACTCGATCGCATCTCCTTGTTACTTCCAGATTTTTCACAGCTTTGTCGTTTCGTTCCATGAAAGTCGTACATAGGCTGTTAAGTGAATCTCTCTAGTCGTTCCTTGGCTGTCGAAGATGTTCGACTGATGATACATTCATATATACCTAGTGTCATCGATATGGCCCAATATGAAGATTGTAAATTCGTCGAAAACGAAACGCGCAAGTACGCAACTTTAAAGAGAGATTATAAGAGTGTTTCCTCGCTATGTATACAACTTGCAAACCTGAGATTCGATGATCTAGTTTATGACACATGCATTATAAAGTCTGCGTCCTAAGCATTGGGTATGAGAAGTGTACAGTAAGAGTCCGGGTATGAAAAGTCTAGTAATTGTACAGTAAGAGGGAAAACTGATTGCGAACAGGCACGTATCATATCATATCATCTATTAATCCTCTTTGTACCCCTCATCATCAGTTAATCCGCAGGCCCAAGCAGTCTCCCACGAGAAAAACAATCGGCAGAAGTGTGTCTGTTTACGTGTGACCTCGAAGGAAAGACCATTCGTTCGAATGTTCTTCTCTCCAGGATTAGTCACAGAAAACGGCGGTGTTCCCCACGGGAAGGAACGAGGGTCCTGCCTGTACAGGGGAGCAGACACATTGAGCCGCTCCACATGCAGGTCTAGTCCCCTTGTAGGATCGATGTATGAACGCATGCTGAAGGGGGGACCGAGATGTGGATAGACCACTGAAAAGGTTTGAAGGCTCGTCATCTCAGCCCACGGAAAATTTTCCATCCAATAAAGCAGCGAGGATTCGGGGGATATCAAGCCCCTGCTGATGTCACGAAAAACATCTGAAGTCACCTCTAAATCGGGCAGGCATGTGAGACGGGGGATTGATGCGAGGAAATTGGGTATTTTTTTTTTTTGATCATAGTGGAAGGGAGCCCAGGAGCCGCAGGAACTCATTACCGCCAGATTCTGAATTTTTCCAGGAAAAGGGCAGTATTCGTGGTCGATATTGAGATCTTCGTGAGAGGTCCACGCATCTTCCACGGTCTGAGCAAGAAGCTGGAAATGCCCAGAGTCAAGTGCAAGTACTGGTACAGCAAGGATGACCGGATGCAGTATGGTCATGTTCAGCTTGAGCTCAGACAGTCCTGCGGAGAGGCTTGTCCGGTAGTTACTGATCCACATCCTCTGTATAGCAGAGGTATAGTCAAAGAAAAGGTCACTTTCTTTCTCAGCGTACGCTTTCTGCATAAGCAGAGCATTTGCGAACTTTATCACTCCATGATCTCGGAGAAATACCGTGCGCAGCATTTCGGGGAGAATGATGCATCTGAAAAGTCGAGAGACGCGACATAGGGAGACGGCTGTTGAATAGAAATCTTTATCGACACGGTCCCCCCCTGGGGAAAACGTCAGCTGGGCCGCATCTTTGAGGATGGGAATGAGAAGCTCCATAGGAAGGTTGCCAGAGCGAGAGCGGATAGGATACATCATGACAGAAGAGTAAGATGCTAAGCTGGTGAGAAGGAGCCTGCCTTTAATACTTTCCTCGTCAATTGTGGCTGGGACCACAAGTTGTGACCCGGTGGCCCATAGCAGAGTTATTGTTCCTTCTAGGTCGCACAATGTGCTCTTGTCCTGTGGAAATCACTATTTTAATCACCAAATATCATTACAACAATGATGCGAATGTGGCACGTACGAGACGAAACATATTTCCAAGTCGATTGAGTGGTGCTTGCCATGTTTCCCAAACTGACGTCATAGCACCCCGTCTGTGTGAGTTACATTTGTCATCAAGTAGATGCAAGCACGCAGACGCACCCAAGGCATTGACGAAACGGCTAACTTGATGGATGAGGATCCCTGCGTAGGTGAGTTGGTGTATGAGTTACGCCTCTATCTCGACTCGGAGGCTGTTCGACAATGAGTGCTTAGTTGAGGTTGAGGTGCAGAAGGATTTGAAGACTGAGTCAGAAGTACCAGGTCGACTCACACTCACACAGAAGACGATGTCGCAGTATTTTCATCGTGACTTGGGGAAGATAAACACGAAAGTGAGGTATATCGAAAGTATGAGGATTACACTGCAAGAGTATGTAGGTAATTTGTACACTAGAATAGAGAATTCATGATCAATGACCGGTAACAGACGACAGCAATACAACTACACACCAATACCAATATCAATGAAAACAATTCTTTTCCCGAGCATTTTTTTCTTGGAACATGTAACATGCTCGAGTCCCTGGGCCGCTTTGTTGAGTCCGTGACAACACCATTCTCCAAGTCCTTGAACGTATTCTCGTACAAATCGATTCGACGACGTGTTTCGCGACAGCGTCCTCGACCTCCCACAGAGTGCCAACAACGCCCTCGAACCGTGAAAATTGCAGTCTAGTTGCATGCTGGATGACTTCGTTGGGCGTCTAATCATCGCCGACAGTGATATTTCATGCTGATAGATACACGGCATACGAGCTGCGTCAGAGTTCATATCCCATTATGAAATGAAAATTGCTTACCATGGCAAGTAAGGTGCAACCAGGTATTCTGTTGCACAAAATAAATATGAAGATGATATAGAGCGACTCACCTAAGCTCTTCCAGTCTGATATACCGGCCCTCTAAGTTACCAGGCATGATGATGCGGGTGATGCAGTAACATGACAAGGAACGAAGATGGGCTGAGTGGTGGGTAGGATGATCAGCGAGTAGCCATTGAGAATGGTCCAGCAACTACGCGTGTCCTTCAAATGTGTAGTGTTGGAGGAGAGCGGATAACGGAGATATGGCAGATGTGCATGACACTCGTAGAATGGGAGTAACGGAGTGATCAGAGGTGGCAACGATACCTGGTCGCTGAAGGCGATGACAAGGTTCGGCGTGGGAACATGCACTTGCCTGCGTCATCCAAGACTATCTCGGTGCATTTTGGAAGAGCCAAATTTATACAATAGGTGTTACTGCAGAATTATCGACAGGACGTTGGCGTAGTTTATCATGCAGGCCCTGGACCTGGCTGGCTACTAATATGTGCAATGACAACATTTGACTTACAAATGGAACGTGCATCATGAGAGTCAGTCATACAGCTCGTCAGCCATAGCTATCAGACCACTCTATCAGCATCGACATCCCACAGAACACACCTCCCACCAACCATTCTAACTGAGTACTGCGGCTGGTCCCACAGCGGCACCCACACCCTCGCAGTGCACTTCCTCACGTCTGCACCCCACTCACCATATTTCGTGCCACCTAGAGTCAAAGGACAACATCAACATCATGACATTTAAAAAATACCTCAAAATTCACCAGCACTCGCAGCAGCCATAAGTGGCACCGAAACCACAGGTATGCCAGCAAGCATGTCACCGGCAAACAATGCACCTGCTGAAACTACCGAAGCAGTACCAGCAGCGCAAGCGCCTCCGATGGTTGCAAGCATGTCCATGGATTCGTTGTGGCTGAACTCGCGATTCCCGGTCACAGAGCGTGCTTCAAAGTGAAGCGGGAGGCTGGCTAAGTGCGTTGTCCAACGTTCTCCAGGCTTGAGGTGATTTTTCCAATTGGCCGGTACGCCTACGAAGAAAGCAACATGGATTTCTTCACTAAGGCTATTGATTACTGTTACGTCGGGCATCTTGGGTATGGTAGAAAGTATGTTCAGTAAATATTGGGAACGACAGAAGTGAAGACGAGTGTTATATACAATACAGACGGAGCTTCAAATGATTGTCAATGCAACGAAAGGTTATTGCTCCTGAAAGTCCCCTCTGTTGTCTTTCACGCCTCACAAAGAGTAGTGAGTGCTCTGAAGTTTGAGCACGTTGATGCTGTCCGACCTTGCCTATGAAGTCAAGGACTAAAACGGACCTTCGAGCTTCAAGGACAGAGTCGAGGTGACGTTGACACAACACATCCAGTAACCAGATGCAAGCATTTTAAGAGTAAAGGGAATCCAACATGGGACATAGCGTTAGGAACCAGAAGTTTAAGCCCCAGACTGGCCGGGCCAGAGTCGTAGAATACCGGGTACCTGGGGGCCAAGAGTCGGCTAAATCCCCTTCTTCTTCCCACCACTACTCTTATGTATTCCCGTGCATATTCACCCCTCGCCACACGAAGGAAAGGGTATCGCAGTTGGTAAAAATGCAATGCTAAGAGCTGTGCGGATATGGTTCTGGGGTGAAATCATGTATTACCTGTGTTTTTAGTGTCGTTGGCTTTCGTTATCCGTCAGCATATTCAAGTTTGCTCCAGATTTATTATGCAACATGGGAAGAGGCCTGCCACCTGCCAAATAGAGGTTAAATGTAAGGCGAGTCCGTTGTATCTTGTGCACACAAGGATCTTGGGAAGTCTGTTGGATGGAGAAGTGATATTGCAGTAAGCTATATACATGCGTTCGAAGGAGTAACGTGGTGATAAGCCGGAGTAGCTGCTAGACACGAAAAAAACGGTATTGATGCAGGATAGACAGCCAGATTCGAGCGCTGGAAAGCACGGACTGCTCGACTTGATGCGATGGGATACAATCTGGAAGCTGCGAAGATAAGAGTCGGACGCATGCATGCACTGCAGATGTCCGTACTGTTGAGGACAGCGTGTATGACAATAGGGTGGGTGCATTACGGTGATGGAGGCGTGGGCACAAACAGGCGGCCTTAGATGTTCTGGGCATCCATTGAGCTGGGAAGCACTATAAAATGCACCATACACCCTCTACAGCTTAGACAAAGACATAATCCCTCCAAAGTTTAGCCTCGTCCGTATTTCATGCGATTATTCAGTAAACTGTTGGGGCCCAAAACAATCACCACTCCCCTGCGATCGTTCAAAGGCCATGAAGAAAGCATAACTGCAGTCGCAGTTTTCCCTGATAAACGTCGGATGGTTACGGGCTCGTACAACACAACGCCTTGTCTGTGGGACTTGAAGACAGGTGTTGTGTTGAAGAAGATGGAGGGGCATCGCAATGGGGTGACGAGTTTGGCTGTATCACGAGATGGGCAATTGATAGAAGCGGTGATTCACTGATCGGAGAGGTCATCGTCTGGCACGGAGAAACTGGCGAATTACTCACCAAAATCGAAGCACACTACAATTTTATCTTCTCGCTGGATTTTTCTCCCGATGGAACAGTGCTGGCCACTGGTTCATTTTCGGGAACCATGACGAAACTGTGGAATACCAAAACCTGGCAGCTGCAAAGAGATATTCTGATTGAGTGTGGTGATTATGTCACATGCGTACGGTATTCACCGTCTGGAGAATTTCTTGCCATCGCAACAAGGGACAATATTCAAATTTACAATTCAGGCACAATGGAACGCGTCAGATCATTAAAGGATCACGAATCATCCAACTCGTCACTCGCGTGGACGCCCGATGGCACACGCCTTCTCACAGGCGGCAATGATCAGAATCCTACCATACGCGAATGGGATACAACAACCTGGAAGCAGGTCGGTGATCCTTGGACGGGCCACACTGACTACATCAATTCCATTGTCATTCATCCTGCTGGCACACTCGTTGCATCCGCATCTAGTGACAAACGTGTTCGTCTCTGGCAGCTCTCAGATCGACGAACCATTGCCGTCTTCAAGCACTCACATGCCAATTTATGCGTCACTTTCTCCGTGGACGGCAATCACATCTTCAGTGGAGGTTACGATAAGATGATCTCAGAGTGGACAGTACCTCAGGGCATACATCCAAAGGCATGTTTCCATCTCTGACTCATATACCACAATTCGAGCATGCTTCTTGCAGACTATTGCCACCACAACAGTCCGCGATATATGCATAGATCGAGACTTATCTACTGACGAAGAACTCCTCATGCAAGATATCAATACCGACGCGAACAACCATATTCCCTACGTCCATCGCTCAAAGGCATCCAAGTTGGACGATGCTCCCGAAGCTCAGATACGAGGTAAGCCATGGAACATTGCTACATCGTCTCGAAATGCCTATCTTGTTCTGCAGATCTTGCCGTGAAATCATACCAACACATGATGACTTCAAGTGACGAAAACACCAAGGCCGACTGCCTTGATTGGTCTGACGGCGAGTCTAGAACCCGTAATGTCGCGCAGGCGACAATCCTCACCTGTATTCTTCTCAGATTTCAAACAGGAATGCAGCGCACTCTGCGCTGCCAATGCGCTAGTGATGCGGGGTATCTCTGGGCGTGGATGGATACATGCTGCATCGATAAGACCAACAACGCCGAGCTTGGAGAATCGGTCCAATCCATGTTCGTCTGGTACCGTCACTCGGCGCTCACCATCGTCTACCTATCCGATGTTCCTCCTTCATCCCAGTCCGGCGCACTGGCGAGCAGTGTGTGGAACGAACGAGGATGGACCTTTCAAGAATTCGTCGCTCCGAAAGTCGTTATATTTTATCAGAACGACTGGTCATTATATCGAAACGATCGCACTCCCAACCACAAAGAGTCCCCAGCAATCATGAAGGAGTTGGAGGATGCGACGGGAATAGATGCACAGGCCCTGATATCCTTCAATCCAGGGATGAGAGACCCTAGACAGAAACTGCAATGGGCATCGAAGCGCGTCACCACTGTGCAGGAAGACACCGCGTACTCGTTATTTGGTATCTTCGACGTCCACCTACCTGTCATCTATGGGGAGAGGAAGCAGAGCGCGCTCGGACGGCTCCTGCAGGATCTCGTGTCTCGGTCGGGCGACATCACTTACCTGGACTGGGTCGGACAATCGTCCGAGTTCAATAGTTGCCTTCCAGCCGACATCATCTCATATGCAACCCCGCCATACTCCCTACTATCATTGTCTGAAGATGAGATTCAGACAGCGGTCTCTTCGTTGCGAAACATTGTGCCTGTGGATTCAGCTTCGAAGTTGTATAATCTACTCAAGAACATGAATGCTCCCCTATTTGCAAACTGCAGACTCCGTCTGCCTTGCATCGCATTCCCTGTCACGGAAGTCAAACGGAAGCGGGGTCGTACTGCCCATTTCACGTATGGAGTGAAAGCAGATGGGCTTCGAGACTTGCTGATCACCACGGACGAGACCCTAATTCAATTCTCGCGCACAAGGCCCACTCAGCAGACGTTCTTTCTTGTCCGTCCATGGGACCGTCGTCTCCTCGGGCTGCCTGATTTTTCAGAGCAGCCCACCTTTGCAGACGAAGGGGAGAGCGTAGGGGATTGGTCCGAGTCCGAGTCTGGATCAGACGACACTGACGAGCGGTCTAGCAACTCACCTGGAGAAGAGGAGTTGTCAGTTGACTCGGATCTTCACTCACGATCATTGCGTTTGATGGTTCACCTTGGGCAGGCTTTCAATGCACTTTTGGTAGCGGAACAACGCGTTGGAGAATACAAGAGGGTTGCGTCGGACCAATATATCATTGCGCAGGTGAAACACCCGGCTTCGATTAACATTATGAACATCGAGACCCTAGACATTTTGTAGCTGAATGGTTTTTTTAGACAACGTCGACGATCACATTATCATAGTCTCATATATCATACATACCCTGCAAATGACCCTCGCACATACAAGATTTCACAATTTGACATGCATGTGTTCTCGAGGTGGTTGGAGAGGACGATATCGTGTGTCTGCATTAGAGTCAACATGTGCGCTTGGACCGTGTTGAGTAACACATCCGGTTGTTTGGATTCGTGGCTATTGCGAAACCACATCCTGAAAGCACCCAAGTACATAGTTCGTTTGCAATGGAGCATACACGATTATTCATACGCGGTGGCAGGCTGTAATCTAGTGTAGTAACCCGGCGCATTCCCTGGTGCATAGATCAGGCTTGGGTCATCAATTAAATATTACTGTCTGGACTCTGCTGCAATCGCAAGACGCTCACCGGATAGAGAACATCGAACGCACTTCAACGCAGCGGGCATCACTATTACACTGGACCGGATATTCGTTCGAGCGTAGTAGTGGCGTCGGCCATGTCTCCTTTACTGGACAGCTTCGTACTTCGATCCAATGAGCAAGCAACCATGGGAATTATCATCAGGAAAATCACGGATGTCTTAATCGAACTTTTTTGACTTTTTAAGGGACCTTAAGGAAAAAAAGAGCAAGAGCGCCACAAGACGCGCTAAGGCCACGCCTCGTCTTGTAGCGACTTAAACACAATTGAATCGACTTATCACACACGATTTAAGGCATGAAAACTTGATAAGCAGCTGTAAAATGCGTCATAGAATCACTAAAAAGCGCGCAAAAGGGTGATTAAGTCAAAAAATGAGCGAGACACACAAAGCGTTAAGAGCATTAAAGGGCAGCTAATGAGTGCTAAGAGGTGACAAAAGACCAGAAAACCGGGATAAAATGCATTAGTGAGGAGCAAAGAAATGGTTCCAAATGGTGAAAAGTGCAGGCGGAGGGCACAAGGATTGAAAAGCTGCATGAAGGAGATGTTGACCGGAGGCGTGAGGCTCACATATCTGTAGATAGTAGTACAAAATGTACTAGTCAAAACCTGGGAATGGCGAAAGACACTAACTTACCAAACATCCGCACGATCATCCTCATCCTCGAATGAGTCATTGCTGGTGTGCTTATCGAAGCCGGGTTTCTTCAGAAGCTTCCATGCCATTGAGACAGTGAGCTCTGTTGCTGCCTCCCCCTTCTTAGCTGCCGCACGTATAAATGCGTCAGTCTTGGATTTCCACTTGGCAATTGAAAATGCATGCTCTGAGACCGTCTCCTTGCCCGTAGCTTTGTTGAGGGTCTTCGGTGTCTTGAGACGAGCTCTCCGTGCAGTAATCGGCAACCCCAAGTGATCCTCATGGTCGATAGTAACAGTATTATCAGCGAGAAGAGAGAAAGCGCGTTCAAGCTACAAATACAGAAATTAGTAGGTGAAAATCCACTTAGAATTGACTTACCGAAACGGCACACAACCCCAATGCCCCGAAAAAACCATGTTTAATTAAGTTGCGAGTGTTGAGAACAGGGACGTCAGCATGTCCTAGGATTCGAGACAGATGCGCCGTCGCAAGAAGTTCCTGCACAAACGCAGAGCGAAATGTTTCTGTCTTGTCAATGTTGTCAGGGTTAGGGTATAGGAAGCCGTAGTTGACAAGGAGGAGTTCTGCGAGTTCTGCTGGAGCTGAATCTTGATTGGAGGCACAAAAATCAATTGCAATAGCAAGCGCTGTAGACCCGAAGTTGCTACGCCATTCGCCAACACGTTGTGTGACCTGTAATATATCAGTAGCGTCCCCCAAATAAAGTGGTAACACGGACGACACCAAAAACAGACCCAGACGTGGTGACGTTGTAGTGAATATCTGGATAGACGACCTTGAAAATTTCTTTGCACGCCATGAGCAACTTAGCATCAGCAATAACCCAGAGTTCCTCTTGTGCGCCGAGCCACAGAAAGACTGTCGGTAAAAAGACTCGAACCCATTTTCCATCCTCATGACAGCCTGATGGGAGGTCTGTGTTCAAATACGATGAACGTGCCTTCGATACTGGTTCTACCCAGGTGCCAGGCAACACAGTTGTCGTTCCCTCGGATTTGATGTTGCCCTGTTTGGTATTTTTCTCGAGTTTCACCTTCTTTGAGGGAGGAGCAGGAGCCTTGCGAGTGGTGGTAGTCACTGACGTCTGAAACTGAAGTTAGTAGCGAAAAAATAAAAGAAATAGCGGAGGGAGATACAGAAGTTGTAGTGCGTATAGCTTTAGCACTGTTCTGAACCACTGGCTCGGGCTTGATATCAGCATCCAATTCGTCACTCGGGCCATCAACCTCCATAAGGTCATCGTCCGTGTCCAAAAACTCAGAGATCTCACTCTCAGAGAACTCAATGACCTCAGCAAGCTTCTTCCTCTTTGTGCTGGATACGGCTCGGGGTTGCGTTGAAGGTGGTGGCATCAAGGCGCGGCCCTTCAAGCAGGGTTGAGTGCTGGATGGTGGTTCGAGGTCGTGTACAGCTCGGGGTTGCGTTGAAGGCGGTGGCATCAAGGTGCGCTTCTTCAAGCAGGGTTGAGTGCTGGATGGTGGCTCGAGGTCATGATCAGTGCTAGTAGATACAATACTGATGGTAGACTAGATTCAAATCAGCCTGAGAGGCGCAAACTTGCAAATCACAATTAAAAAAATTCACTCACCATCGCTGGTTGTTTACCCTGACTCTTTGTCATAACTGCCGCTGCCTCCCGTTCGAGTGTTTCATCCAAGTCCTCATCTCCAAAAGCTCCAACAAGGTCCTCAATATCGTCCGCTTTGCTGCTAGGAGGGGGAGGTGCATATGAACTGACGGAGGTCCTCTTCGATGCATTGGAAAAAATTGACGGCGGCGGTTGAGTGGCAGTGGTAAGCGATTCTTGCTCGGAATTTGATTTCGGGGGAACCCTTGTCCTCCAGTTTTGAATGCGACCACCTAGAGCAGATTTTGTTCTAGACGCCCAGATGAAATTGAGAAAATATAGAGTAGATTCAGTAAGCATAAACATGGCAGTTTAAGGAAAACACGCACTCGGAGTTGCCTTTCTCGTTGTTTGCACGCGCATCGTTGACATCTGCATCAATCTGGAACCTAACACCTGAGATCGCCGCCTTAAGTGTTTGCTTCTTTGACTTCTGCTTTGTACCGCCTGGAATTTCAATATTGCTACCACCCAACGACTCATCTTCGTCAAAAATCTGATCCTTCACGTTTGACGTCTCACCAGGACCATCTATATTGTCGGCATACTGGCGACCTGCCTTAGAAAAAGGTTCCTCTGATTGGCTGGCATGTGGCTGGCGACCCTTTGAAACCGGTCGCGGTCTGACTGCCTTGGGCTTATCAGCAGCTTGAGCCTGTGTAGCCTCTATCTGGACCTGCATTTCTGCTAGTCTGGTGAGCCCTGCTAGGGCATCCGCTTCCTTTTCTGCCCTGGCTGCTGCCAAGCGGTCCTCGTCTGCTTGTTTTTCGGCTTTGGTGCGTCGTTTCCGTTGTGCGTCAAGAACAATCTGACCCGGATGGGTGGTAGCATTTTTAGCACGTGTGCGACGAGGAGCCATGACAAGCGGTAGCTCAATAAAAAGAAGGGCGGGACCAGGATGCACAGGCCGAGTTGTACTAGTGTGTGAGTGGTAGAAAGGAAAATAACTGCACGGAATGAGAGGAAATTTGTAAGTGGCACCCTGTTTTGTCCGGGATGCATGAACCCTTAGCGCTAAGCGCTTATTTGAACCTTAGTCTTTGAACATCTCAGCTTCACTCCAGGCTACCGCATCCTCCCCACACCGAAAATCCAATACATCAATCCTCCCCACGCCGAACATCCATTACATCCTCCCCACGCCGAACATCCAATACGTCAATCCTCCCCACGCCAAACATCCATTACATCCTCCCCACGCCGAACATCCAATACATCCTCTCCACCCCGAACATCCATTACATCCTCCCCACGCCGAACATCCATTACATCCTCCCCACGCCGAACATCCATTACATCCTCCCCACGCCGAACATCCACTACGTCAACCCTCACCACGCCGAACATCCATTACATCCTCACCACGCCGAACATCCATTACATCCTCCTCACCACGCCAAAAATCCATCACATCCTCACCACGCCGAACATCCATTACATCCTCCCCACACCGAACATCCATTACATCAATCCTCGCCACGCCAAACATCCATTACATCCTCACCACGCCGAACATCCATTACGTCAATCACCTTACCTGACGCTGAAACTATGCCTGATACTATCCCTCGCACTCAGGTTCATCGCAGAGACTTCAGTGTCTTGCAACTCCCATGTGGACATGCAGGATGCAAGCGGTTTTTCAAGACAGGTGCAGGGCGCACAAAACATATCTTGTCAGCCCATCCTGTGATATCTTCCCCACCACCAGAGCAGGACATGGACATCGATGTCCCAGATGTCCTGTTGCAACAACTTGAAGATCGGTATAATGGTCAGGATTTCCCCTTCTCACCTGATAACGAGGAACACGACCTTGGGTACAGTCATGATCACTGCGCTGATGCGCTGAGGTCTTCCCCCCCGCCGGATGTTGATACTGAGTTTTTTGGGCCCGGGAACCATCTTTTTCGCAACTATCACGCCCAACTCAATGGTTTGTTTTCATATCTCTCATTAACGTAGCTGCTGACATGGCTTACAGGACGACCATGTGACATTCATGGTTCTTTTCTCGACGATAATGCATTGCCACCAACGCACGAACCTCGATCTCCGAATGACTGGACGCCATTCCGTAACCGCACTGAATTCGAAACTGCCGATTTTTTCTACACTCAGAACCCAACGCCTGCCCGGAAAATTGATGCGCACCTTGCCCTATGGGCATCTACCTTGCTCAAACATGGTGATGCACCACCATTTGCAGACCATCAAGATCTCTATGCGACGATTGACGCAATACCATTGGGAGAGGTCAAGTGGGAGTGTTTCTCATGCTCGTATACAGGTGAGAAGCCTGAAGGTAGCCATCCGCCCTGGATGGACAGCACCTTTGATGTATGGTACCGGGATCCACATCAAGTAGTCCGCAACATGCTCGCAAACCCCGATTTCGCACACGAGATGGACTTTCGACCTTACCGAGAGTACTCGACCTCAGGCGAGGAGCGCCACTATAGAGACTTCATGTCTGCTGACTGGGCATGGGATCAAGCAGTGCGTACAAGTCCATCACTATGAATATTCCAGGGAACTAACATATCATACTAGGACATCATTTCTAAGGATCCAGATACAATTGGCGCCACCTTCGTTCCTGTCATTCTTGGAAGTGACAAAACAACCGTCTCTGTAGGAACCGGGAACAATGAGTATTACCCGCTCTATCTGTCCATCGGGAACGTCCACAACAATGTCCGGCGTGCGCACCGGAATGCAGTCGTAGTCATTGGCTTTCTTGCGATGCCAAAGAGTGAGTGAAATAACTTCTTGTAGTATTTGTACTGATGACCTAGTAGCTACAAAGGAACACGCAAGTGACCCACACTTCCGAAAATTCCGCCGCCAGTTGTTTCATGCTTCGCTTTCCAAGATTCTCGAAAGACTTAGGCCCGGAATGACGAAACCTGAGGTCGCAAAATTTGGTGATGGGCATTTCCGTCGCATCATCTATGGCCTTGGACCTTACATCGCCGACTATGAAGAACAAGTTCTGCTGGCATGTATTGTGCGCCGCTGGTGTCCACGGTAATTGGTTGTTTTTTGTTTCTATATCTTTGACTTATGGTATACTCAAGATGTATGTCACCAAATTATGATCTTGATGCAGCCGGCGCGCTCCCTCGATGTCAAGCGTATACAGAAGAACTTGTTAGTGTGGGGACATATTTGGAACTGTGGGACGAGTTTGGAGTTGTAGCAGATCTTGTCGTACGTCTTCTCATTTTTATCTTCGTTCTTGTTCTCACTACAATTTATATCCACAGCCGTTCACTAATGATTTTCCTCGCGCTGATATTTGCCAGCTGATCGCACCCGACATCTTACATCAGCTCATCAAAGGCACGTTCAAGGACCATCTCGTGGACTGGGTCCATAAGTATCGCCTACAAACACATGGAGCACGCGACGCGCAACGCATCTTGGATGACATTGATCATAGGTACGTTTATTTTCTATCTCATTTCTAATATCTAATATCTAATTCTGGCTCTACCTTCAATAGAATCGCTAGCGTCGCCCCTTTCGCAGGCCTGAGGCGTTTCCCGCAAGGGCGTGGCTTCAAACAATGGACCGGAGACGACTCAAAAGCACTTATGAAGGTACGTGTCCCATTACTTTTCACTATGATCTTGCTTGCTAAACCTCGTCAGGTTTATATAGCGGCCATTGAGGGACACGTCCCAGTGGAAATCGTACGCACATTCCGTGCGTTTCTTGAATTTTGTTACATTGTACGAAAGAATACTATAACCGAGGGCACGCTGGAGAAACTGCAAGATGCTACGTCCCGTTTCCATCATTATCGCAAGATTTTCCTCGAAACTGACACTGTATCCACGTTCTCTCTACCGCGACAACACTCTGTCTCTCATTATTTGCAGCTCATCCGACTCTTCGGCGCTCCAAATGGACTCTGCTCGTCCATTACAGAGAGCAAACACATCAAGGCTGTTAAAAATCCATGGAGGCGATCAAGCAAATATAATGCGCTTGGTCAAATGCTTGTCACGAATCAACGGCTCGATAAACTCGCTGCTGCACGAGTCGACTTCACCAGCCGCGGGATGTTGGATGGAACTTGCCTTTCAGCAGCCCTTGATGCCCTTTGTAAGTTCTAAACATATTTTCAGCCGCTTGAAAGCTGATTTTTGATCCCATAAGCACAACAAGACGAACCAAGGGATCATGCGCTTACTACTACTAATGATGCAATCCGCAACGCTCACGACGAAGACTTTGACATGTCTGTTCCTGAAGACGACATCGACGGGGTAGATCCTGGCCCAACAGTTCTGCAAGCGCATACACGATTAGCGCGAACTGCACGCAAGTATATTCCCTCACCGTTGTGTGTCAACTGTCTGATTTGGCATGCAGAGACAAAACGTGCACGCACCGTGCTCGCTCTCGCTGAAGAGTTGGATATCCCTCGTCTACCTGAGATGGTCCGCCGCTTCCTCTTCCAGCAGACACGTCCGGATGATCCACGAGATGTGTCGGAAATTCCTATTGCAGGATGCCCTCGATATGAGGGCAAAATATTAGTATTCAATTCTGCATGCTCACGGTTTTATGCCCCAAGCGATATAAGTGGGATCGGTGGGATGCGGATTGAGCACATTCGTGCTTGTCCCATGTGGCGGAACGAGGCCCCTTGTTATGACTGTGCTTTCGTCAATATTGGGTCAGAAGATGTGGGCATTCGAGGACTCGAAGTCGCGAGGATTCGTGCATTTTTCTCATTCATTTATGGAGGAAAGACTTACCCGTGTGCCGTCGTGCGCTGGTTTAATATCATTGGAGACTCGCCCGATGAAGATACTGGCATGTGGATGGTCCGTCCGGCCTGCGGCACCAACAATGCACCTCTCTACAACATTATACATGTTGATTCAATCTATCGTGCGGCTCACCTCATTCCCGTTTATGGCAGACATTTTCTCCGCCACGATATTAATCTACACAATTCATATGACAGTTTTCGAACATTTTATGTCAATAAATACGCTGATCACCATGCTTTTGAGCTCGCATCATAGACATTCGCACTTATCTTTTTCACTTGAATACAATTGATCGCATTTTTGAGCCTTATCATCTTTGTTCCCTTGGACGACTTGAAACAGCTTAAGCTAGGTACTCTTGGACTGACTTGTTGTGCCTTGGTGCGCATTTGCGAAGTTGCCTGAAAAGTAAAGCTCGAATAAGCCGCTAAAAGTCAAATAAGGAATTTTGGATTTTGCTGATGATACTTACTAGGAGATACCTGCACTTCCATCACGAAATTGGGGAGACGATGTTTTACCTAGATTCATTCGGCAAGATCAGAGCAAAAATACACGGGATTATATGTAAAAACAAAACTAGACAACATAATACATGAGCATGAGCAGATTGGGTCGAAAGACAGTAGATTATAGGACAACCGCAATTGTGAGGAGAATACATCACGTTTCGCAAGAATGGTCCTTGATAAATAGAAAGCTACAAATGCTTGTCACAACGACGGAAAAAAAATGAAGTTTTACAATGCATAACAATCATGATCAGAACATTGCAATTTTGCTATTGATATACAAGAAATTGTCAGATATTATAATTGCGTCCAAACGATATCATAGTTTCCCAAAAAGGCAAGAGTTAGAACTCAGCCGAATTTTGAACTACACCGAACTCTAACCGATAATCAAGATCACATCTACTACAATACTGATTCCATGGATCCAAACGAGTTCAATAGTCAACATCAGCTAAATGCTCAGGGACAAGATGATCAATCTAACAGTCAGGCGGTGAGTAGAACTGACTGATATTCTGCACCTAATTTAAAACTTTACCGTTACTAGTTAGTACTGCCTCACTCTTATGATGTCCCAGGACCATTGATTGTCACGGAATCGGCAATTGTATGTAGTTATTGTATATCGTACTCAACTGTGGCAGCTAATGAACACGATGCAGGCAATTTGGAAGGCCGCAACAGCGGCCGCTCAGTCCTATATAGGCCAAAGCCACCATCCTGTGCAACGACAACAAATCAGTGCAACGGAACGAGAGAGATGTTGGCTGACCTTGATGGCGCTGCAGAGAGAGCAAGAGCTGAACGACATGGTCAAATGGCTGGAAAGCGAGTGGCGGGAATTAAACGAGGTTAGAAGTGTGTTAGGGATTGGCAGAAATTAGCAGCAGGACTCGGTCCAGATCATCGCCGTTATCATCATCAGAGTGAATAGAGCTCGAACTTAACACCAAATTTCGCGCGGGAATCGACTCGTCGTCGCTGAGGACGATGCCAGAGTCGCGTGGCTTATACTTGGAGGGTAGCAATCCTTCCTTGCCTTTCTGTGATCGTGGAGAAGGGGTTCCCTCTGTGATGCTAACGAGTGCTGAAAATAATTGTAAGACGTCAGCAGTTCTTAATGTTATCATGCTCACACCAATCGTACAACTGCAACAAAGACGGCGACTACGAAACCACAGCCAAGGTTAGATTGAGTTAACTTTAACATCCGACTACCCTCCACGAACCTATAAAATAGCTGCACAAACTATATGCATTGATGGTCGACCACCAAGTGGGATCATCTGAGACTATGGCCATATTGGTAGAGAATAGGTGTGGGTGAGAGGCGAACTTGGTGGACGTAAGACAATGGTATTCATACTAGTTATACCACCATCCGGTACGTAGATCAGCAAAAATTTGAGATCGGGAGACGATGACCGTTCCTGCTTTGATTGGTCGAAGGGGATATTTTTGCGTGAGGAAAGATAAATCAATCCAGGGGATCATAGTAGCCATTGGTCGTAGAACATGTGTTTCGCCATTCCAAGCCGTGAATGGATGGAGGAGTTGAAGACGGTCACTCTTAGGGTCAACTACAACCAAAACGCTAGCACGGTCTCCAGAAGGGGGCTAGAAGGTGTTTTGGCCGGGGTCGTAGCCGCGAGGAGGAAGCTCATTACCAGTAGGGTCCGAGAACTTGAAAGGCTTGCCATCAGAACCAATGAGGGTGTCCGAAACCGGGTTGAAGGTGAGGTCACCAGCGAAGGCCATGGCAGTTACAATATCCGGGGAGGCGATGAAAGCGTGGGTGGCAGGGTTAGCATCGTTACGGCCAGTGAAGTTACGGTTGTAGGAGGTGATAACTAAAAACCATTAGTTACAAAATGTAATATAATGAGACGAAAAACGCACTTGAGTTAACCTCGCCCTTCTTAACATCTTTCCTGTCCCATTGACCAATGCAAGGACCGCATGCGTTAGCCAGGACGAGACCGCCGACCTCTTCGAAAGCACCAATTTGACCGTCACGTTCAATGGTAGCATGGACTTGCTCAGAACCAGGAGTGATCGCGAACTTGCTCTTGACACTGAGGCCATGCTCGGTAGCTTCGTGGGCAATGGAAGCAGAGCGTGACATGTCCTCATATGAAGAGTTAGTGCAGGAACCAATGAGAGTGACCTTAAGTTCTTGGGGCCAGTTGTTCTTCTTGACCTCCTCTGCAAAAGTATACACAATCTAAGACCAATTTGAGCGCATGAAGTCTCGGTGAGGTTATATTTGAGAACATACCTTTAACTGATGCCATTGAGAGGAATCGGTACCGCTGAGATCAACATACTGATATAAGTTGAGTGGGTGTAAGAAGAAGCCGGGCGTGTTGCGTCGCCAACTAAGCCACAGACGTCTGAATGAACCGTCAGAGCTGAACGGCCCACTTCCAGCCGTCGTAAGGGTATCCTGGGGCGTTCCACCCAGAAGTTCCTGAAAACCAACCTCCCTGTAAGTAGCATGTACAGAAATAAGATGGCACAAATGACCTTGTATGCTTCCATTAAAGGGGCCGCCATCTTCTCAAAAATTTCTGGGGAAGTCCAGTCACGGGTATCAAAGCCACGTGCATTATGCAGAATAGCGTCAAGATGATATACCTCCGTCAGATGCTCCATGTGAGTAGATGGTCCAATAGGAAGCGGTCCAACAAGATAATCCTTTACGACAGGTTCCGGTGCAGAACCGTGGTGAATTGTGACCCGTGCATACTTTTCCGGGATGTCTGATGAGGATAGCGACGAGAAGTAACTTAGGACGCTGGCTTTAGGCGGGTAGTACGCTTCTATCATGAATATGTGATTGTCTGAAGGCTTTGATACAGCCCCGCACGTCAGGTTAAGAGCCCGACCAGGCTCCTCCAACCACTTCTGGATCTGAACGGTCTGTTCAATGGTGAGAGAGGCCCATGGATTGATTGGGGCTGGGGGACGGGCAGTAGGGGGCGTGGGTGAAGCACAAGTCCTCACGGAGTCTCCGTCATATTGATCTTGCGCTCCCAGATCCCCTGATAGAGGATGAACATGCAGAAAAGAAAGCGTTACCAACGCCAAACATGTTACGAGACCGATCGCAACACGACGTATGGTGCGATACGGCTTGGGTGACTTGACTTCGTTGTCATCTCCGCCCTTCAGGAGTTCATAACCACTGGCCATGGTGGTAGTGGAAGGATGAGAGACAAGAGTGCTCTGACGTTCTCTTTAAATGCCGCGGGTCAGCTCTGTGTGACCACATGAACTTCCGAGTCAGTGAACAACTTCCTTTGAGAGAGGGGTAGCAAGATCAGGAGTGAAGGGACCGTTGAAGTGAGGCTCGAGTTCTGAGAGGTTCTGGGCACAAAATATCAGTCCGGATGACGAGGACATTAACAACATCACAAACAATTTCGATGTTCTGGTCGTACTCGCAGCCCTCATCAGCCTTAAGGTTGTGTGAAAAGCGCTGTGCGTATTGAGCAATCTCGGAACGCTTGGTAGCATTGAGATAGTCGACCATACGACGGTTGAAGGGGAAGAGTGAGGTAGTTGCGCCGATTTCAGCACCCATGTTACAGATAGTGGCCATACCCGTGCATGACAATGATTCGACACCAGGACCGTGGTATTCAACGATGGCACCAGTTCCACCCTTGACAGTGATAATGCCAGCGACCTTCAGGATGACGTCTGCGAACGGTTAACTATGCAAGAGAATCAATTCGAGGACACGCGCACCCTTGGGCGTAGTCCAGCCTCCAATCTTGCCAGTAAGGTTCACACCGATGACATTAGGGCACTTCAATTCCCAAGGAATATCCGCCATGACGTCAACAGCATCGGCACCCCCAACACCACAGGCAACCATACCCAAACCTCCTGCATTCGGTGTGTGAGAGTCAGTCCCGATCATGAGTCCACCAGGGAATGCGTAGTTTTCCAAGATAAAACGAGCGAAACACTTAGACTCCGCAAAAGATCGTACAACATCAAGAACGGTTCGTGATCTTGTCGCCTTGTTTTTCATGCCGTCCTCGAGATGTTTTTGCTACACGTGCATCAGTCCATCAATGAAATCAAATACTATTTCATTTGTTTGGCACATACTGATCATGGTGCGACCATCAGAAAACCTGTCATCGCCTCGCCAGCACAGGCCCGGGGAGCATGACACCTCAGTCACTCGTCAAGAAGACCGTGCCTAGACCGTCATTCAGAGGCGAAGAGTTTGGCGAGGTGTGTCCAAACCCGACCGCAGCGTCCATGACATTGGGGTAACGGAGACACCAGCCGAGTCTGGGCCAGCATAGCTATGTCGATTCGACGGACTGAGACAGGACTGCATGCACAGATCCAGAGTAGCGTCGACGGAAGAATTAATTTGCTTGCGTGGGCACTGCACGGATTGAGAGATTGAGGGTCCGAAGAAGTGAGTAGCCGAACTATTGGATGCCATTCAGGCGAAAGGGTGGGGGCGGGGCTGAGAATGCAAATTGAGACGGGAGGGTGTGTGAGAAAGGAAAGGATTAGGACCGCTGGAGCCTGTGAGTCGTCTTCGTGGTACAGGAAAGGGCGAACCAACAAAGGAAGTGGGCCGATTGCGATTGCGAGATACAGAAGGAAATGTTATCGGCACAGTGGGTGGCTTCGTATTGGAACATTAAGCCTAGAGTGAAGTTTTGTCAGCACAATGGAATATATATAAATACCGATATCGATGTAGCTTCTAACCTTGGGTGACGGTGAGTGGTTCACACTCTCGAGAAGTTCAATGGAAACGGGCCTCGAACGTGCCCGACGCTTAATGATATGCCCTCCTGGTGAGATAGCTTCAGTGACCTCATCCTTTAAGCTACCTTTCTGTGGCACTAGCCCAGCGTTGATCAGGAGATTTTTTTCTGGCTAATAGACCGGGATTTGCATTTCCAAAGCGCAGGTAGCCTTTGTACAGGTTCTCCATCGGAATCCCGATCTATGATGCCCCAGTCCTCATCTGAGTCATCAAGATCTCGAATGCGCAGCCGCTTCATTGTTTCTGCCTGTTTCTTGAGAAATGTATCGGTGTCAGCTTTACTCTTTGGTTGGGGGGTGAAGCGAGGTGCTGGCAGAGGTGGAAGACGGTGGAAGGCGATACCAGATGAAGGGTTGGGTTTTGAAGCCGAGATATTAAGAGGGGTGCACGTGGCTGATGAGACGGGACGCAAAGGCGTAGAGAAGTCGCCACCGCCAGATTGCGGGGATTTGCGCTTGGTACCTACGCCCACACGATGTGCAGGCTGCGAATTGAGTGCTTGGCAGCTAGTACAGCACGATGGGAATCCTTGACTGGCGTGAGTAGTGGCTGGGTGGACGCGTGATGAAAGAAAGGGAAGATACAGCGGATGAGGAAGACAGAAGAAGTGTCGCTTGATCGTCATCTAACTTGATTGGTTTAGGATGTGAGATGGGGTATAGACGGTGCACTAGATGGGGTGATTTGAATGGAGATTGTAAGAAGATATCGCTGTCATCGTGATCCTGCTCCTGAGCCAGTCCATCTGCTTTATGTTGGGCATCTGCTGGAAACGATGGTCGTCGTCTAAGAGGAGACGGCATCAACATTGGTGACAGGTGCTCAGATGACACCCTGAGCTTTTGGGGAGTTTGATAATGGGTTGCGCAGCATCCTGGGGATATTGGAGAGACGCTCTGGTCGCGTGCTCTATTTCTGGATTTTTAGGTATTCTTATTTGATCAGTTAACTGTATCAATGCTTATATGTATGATCGCAAACTTACCATTTACCTATGACGATGAATGTTAGTTCAGGTTTTGCGCCCTTCACGCCTTTTTCCCGCCAGATATCATCGATCGCCCCTAGTAGACATGGTGAAAATAAGGAATGGCCGTCGCTGAACTGACTGACCTGTGATGTCGTCAATCTCCTCTTGTCCCATGAGCGCGTATTCTCCTTCGGAAAGGCCACCTCGGAAGAAAATGATGCGCATGGGTGCGGCCCTGTTACGTTCACCAAACTCGAAGATTGTGCGCTTGTAATAGTTTAACCACGTGTACATATGATAGACAGAATGAACTTACATATACTAATTTGCGTAATTGGTCAATTCTTGTACGCCAAGTAAATGCACGAGTAAGATACCACGCACTGAGTGCTAGACCAGTAGCACAAAGTGACGTAAAACCGCGGTAAATTTTCATGTTGCGAGCAAGAGGAGGGACAAGATTCTACCACTTTGTGGTAATCCAGTCAAGCACATTGCCTTCAACACTTTGGGTAGAGCTTTTAGAACAGATGCCACCCGCCATGTCGTATTTGCTGGTAGGCGAAGCTGCAAGATAGAAGGGTTAGAGTCGTTGGGATCGACCTAGTAGCTTTTGGAAGTAAAAGAGAACGTTAGACGTGCTGATTTCAAAGAATATGGTGGCATGTTAAAGAATTGTTCAGAAGACAAGCTAATGTGGTGATCAGTCATCTTGGATGAGCTTTAAAGACTACCGAAAACCCACTATGTTGTTTTATGTCGAAGGCTAATATCTTGCCTGGCAGCTTTTAGAACATTGAACTTGAATAAGCACCATAGTATGGGTGCAAAGACTTGTACAGCCCTGCTGAGGATGGTCAAGAACATAATTGGCATGATGATGGGAGCAGATTGTTATCAAGGTTTGTTGACTCATTTGAAATTTCTCTTCCGACAGTCTTCCGAAAACTTCCTTTTTGAGAAGGTCGAACTAGGAGAAGACAATGACAGAGCAGAAGACGACGAAGCTGCAGTCATGACAAGTCAAACGCGAACAACTAAAATTGTATGTCAATATTATGCAGGCCGTACTAGTACTGAGTCGTAACCTCTGACTCAATTTCGCCTTTTCATACCATCCTCACAGATATGGTGTTTCATCGCCGGCTTTACCCCAACTCGCATGCATTTTTTGCAGCATCTAAACAGAATACGAAATTCCCTCACTGTAATCCCATTGCAAACGGAGGAGTTGAGTCTGTTAAGCAATTCTATTTGCTCTTTGTGGGTCCACTGGAGTTCAACAGGTAGTATTTCCCGCTCTTTTTCATCCAGTCAGTGAAACTTTGGTGCTACAGATTTCAAGTACGTACTTCTTCGAGGATACTGGCAGGTGGCTAAAGTTGGTTGCATGAAGAACTTGTCTATTTTCACTGTGTGACGTTGAGTCTGAGATTCTCTTGAGCACGAAAGACACTGACATTGGTATCCGCATATATCAGATGCGCATCTTACAGTCCAATCAGCCTTCTTGATATCCTTATTCCACCAAGAGTACACGGCAGACTCTACATACGCCCCTCTTCCACCACCATCGGCACACAGGCAGCACGGGTACCTAAAATTGTATGCATCACGGTGGTCCTCTAGGTTGGATGGCGGAATTTTCTTCCCGTCGCTGTTGGCAGGCCTGTGTTTTTGTGGAGTGGCGTTATACGTCAACATTCGCGTAGGATCTGGTGGTGTCTCACCAAAACCAATCAACCATGGATTGCGAGGTCCTATCATAGTGTAGGAGGGCGACATGGCAGGTCTTAGCCTCCGCAATCAGTCTACCTAACCTCCGAGCAGTTTCATGATTTTCAGGTGGGGCAGTGATGATAGAGGAAGGCGAAGACGGGGCTTCCATCGAGTGGTTTGGTGCAGCAAGGACACGTCTTCTACGCTGCTTTTATAAGGCTGGGACCTATAGCAGTATGACGGCCTATATTACCATCGCCAAGTGCACCGGCCAGTGACCTGCCAGAGTTATTGGCCTGGAGCCTGGCGCTGTGACGGCAGTTTAGTAACTGTGGTGGCCAGTGCTAGCGCCCAAGTTTATTACGTTAATGCTGCCCAATTCATACGCCCAATTGTAAGTTCGTCCGATCCTTTTAGCATTAGGCTCTACCATATTCTTACCTCGTCAGTCCTTCCTCCCTATGGCCCCGGATTGGGCAGATACGTCGTCGACTCCAACCCCCTTCAGATGCACCTGTATGCGTGAGTTTCAACAAGAGAGCGCCTACACTAGGCATCAACGATCGTGCACGAAGGGCAAGAAGCGATTGTTCTCCGCCTTATCCAAGGCGAAGGACCTTTTGGGTTCTATAAAACGGCCACGAGTGGACCGTAGCCATGGTAGGCCGCATGCAGGCCTCAACATAGCGTCTTCAAGTGTGCATCCGTCTGCTAACTCAATTAATGGGAGATCCGGTGCAGATCCTTCTTACGCGTGTCCGACTCTGTCAAGAATGCCCTCACAAAACGACGTTCCGCATGCAGGTTCCTTACCGCAAGAAAATGCATTGTCCTCAGCATTCGATACCGGTCTTGGCTCTGTGCCTATAGAAATAGATGGAGACCAGGACTTGCCACTGGCGCAGCGGAGGAGCCGACGAGTTGACGTCCCAATGCCGCTACGCTATAGGCAGTACGAGGATGTACTTCCTCAGCCTCCCCCAAGCATTATGCCTGGCCATACCAATCCAGCACCCGGACTTAACCCACCGGTAAATCATACAGACGCATCTACCAGCGCTCATACTTCTTTGCGACTACCCCCATTCCGTACGGCTAGGAACGTCTTCGGACTGGTACGCCAATTCTTCTCGCCCACACCCCCATCCCACGACCCAGAAGAAGCCGTAACACTCCAAGATATCAGCTCTGTCCAAGCTGCTACTTCAGCAGAGCCAGATGCTCGCGTCGAGTATCACGACGTTTCATTTCACCCTTACCCCAACAAATCCTCTTTCGAGCTCGGCCATTGGTACTGGCATGGTGGTGCCCAAAAGTCTCATCAAAGCTTCAAGGAGCTCATTGGCATCGTCGGAGATCCAGATTTTCGTCCTGACGACGTCCGGAGTACGCCATGGGACGGAATCAACTCGAAGTTAGGTGCGAGCGTTCAGGATGATGAGGGGGACGAATGGGAGGATGAGGAAGCGGGTTGGCAGAAAACGCCAGTAACCATTGAAGTACCCTTTTCTCGAACGACAGCTCAGCCAGGCGCTCGACCTTACGTCGCAGCAAACTTGTACCATCGCTCTCTCACCTCCATCATCAGGGAAAAGCTGTCAAATGCTCAGGATGACGAATTGTTCCATTATGAACCTTACCAACTGCGATGGAACGCTCCTCACCTTCCTCATGAAGTCGACATTCAAGGTGAACTGTACACCTCGCTGGCCTTTATGGATGCGCACCGAGAACTTCAAGAGTCCCCTGGAGAGGCAGGATGTGACTTACCACGAGTGGTTGTTGCACTCATGTTTTGGTCAGACGCCACGCACCTGACAACATTCGGTAATGCGAAGCTCTGGCCGGTATACATGTACTTTGGAAATGAGTCCAAATACCGCCGTTGTAAACCGACCTGCAACTTGAGTAACCATGTGGCCTATTTTCAAAAGGTATGATGCCTCTTCTGAATTGATTCCCTCCTTAATGTTGAAGCTCACATCTTGGCAGCTTCCGGACTCGTTCAAAGACTTTACAGGCACCTATACTGAAGGCAAGGGAGTTGGTCGGGAATGCACGACCCATTGCCAACGCGAACTATTTCAAGCTCAATGGAGGGTCCTGCTTGACGATGAGTTTTTAGCGGCGTATGAGCATGGGATCGTGCTCCTGTGCTGTGATGGGATCAAACGCAGGTTCTACCCGCGAATATTCACATACTCGGCGGACTATCCTGAGAAGTGAGTGAAACTTATTCATAAGGAATCCGAGCTCACAAAGTCAGGGTTCTTGTTGCAACTATTCGGCAGCTGGGAGGTTGTCCTTGCCCACGGTGTCTGATACCAACCGTTTGGCTCCAACATCTGGGGATGAGTCGCGATCGGCAACAACGTTCAACACTGGCATGGTCCTATGCCTCAAGGAGTCAGCCTGTTGCTGCAGCACGTAGTCTCATCTATGAGAGGAATTATGGCGTTGACAGTACGGCAATCGAGTCGCTTCTCAAGCCTGAATCGTGGGTACCGAACTCAGTGAGCATGATCATAGGTCTTGTTGGTCGCCTTTGCTTATCATTGACTAGAATGCGCTGTCAGACAGCCTTAGTTCATTTGGATTCAATGTGTTTGCTGCGCTCGTGGTCGATCTTCTGCACGAATTTGAGCTTGGGGTATGGCGCATGCTCCTGCTCCATCTGCTAAGAATTCTTTGCGCATTGGACAAGAACCTCATCCACGAACTTGATAAGAGGTGTCAAATTTGTGTCCGACGAAAGCCCAGTGTCTCATTCCTATCTCTGACAGGTACAGGCAAGTCCCCCCATTTGGGTCAGCAACTATTAGACGGTTCTCTTCCAACACCTCCGAAATGTCCAACATGGCTGCACGGAACTTCGAAGATCTTCTACAGGTTTGTCTTTGGGATGATTCTCGATAGGTATTTGTGAACTAATTTTGTACAAGTGCTCTATCCCGGTCTTTGAAGGCCTCCTCCCCGACGCTCACAACAAAATCCTTCTCGATCTCCTTTTCATCATGGCCCACTGGCATGGACTTGCTAAATTACGTATGCATTCTGACCTCACCCTACAGGTTCTCGACCAGCAAACGACCGACCTCGGTGAACAATTTCGTCAATTTAAGACGAAGGTGTGCAATGCGTATCACACCCAGGAGCTCGATCGTGAAGTTGAATCACGATCACGTCGGCAGGCAAAAGAAACCGCCAAACGGGCGGAGAAATACATGTTGGATAGCATTGGGCAGGGAGCTGCAGCTTGAAGGCCTAGGTCAGGTGCCGATGCTAAAGGGAAACAGAAGGCGAACCTGGAGCAACCGCAGGGTGTGCCTCAACTAAGGCAACCGAGGAAGAAGAAGTCGTTCAACTTCCATACCTACAAATTTCATGCGTTGGGGGATTATGTAACCTCCATCCGTCGGTTTGGTACCACAGATTCTTACAGCACAGAACCAGCAAGTCCTCAACGTGCTACCCTTCCGCTTTCCAACTAAAATGCTATTAGGGAGAATTAGAACACCGTACGCCGAAATGCAGATACCGCCGAACCGATCGCAGGGACTTCATTCACCAGCTAGCTCAGATTGAGCGCCGTCAAACACGCTTACGCCGTATCAAGCAACGGCAGCGAAAACGGACCCCTGATGTGAAGTCAGACGAAACTGCGAGCGACCCCCAGTTGCACCATCATATTGGGAAAAGTGAGAAAATTTTTGAAGAGTTTGGCCATTACCTCCGTAGTCATGCAGGAGATCCGGCTATGAAGGTATCTATATTTCTTGTAACTCGGTCGCCATTCTGACTTGTTGCTTAGGACTTCCTACCGTGTTTGAAAGATCATATTCTGGATCGCATTAGGATCTCTGAACCTTCCTTGGAGACACCCCCTCATTCTGACCATGAACGTTTGTCGATTCTTTTCAAGCGTGGACGAATTTATCATCACAGCCTCGTACGATTAAATTATACTACGTACGACGTCCGACGGGCTCAAGATGTTATTAACCCGAGGACGCCTCATTGCAATGATATGCTACTCCAGCATGGCGATGGCGATGATGGCAACTACCGATACGCGAAAGTCCTGGGCGTCCATCATGTGAATGTCGTTTGCGCGGAGAACGTGTACGAAGCTCGCCGGGTGGAATTTCTGTTCGTTCGGTGGTACGAATCGGTCCAAAGCCACGCATGGGAAACGCATGCATTAGGTCGTGTTCGCTTCCTACCTTTGGAGAACCCTAACGCCTTTGGATTTGTGAACCCAGGAGATGTTCTAAGGGCATGTCACATTATCCCGGCTTTCTCTCGAGGCCGGTGTAACCCAGATGTTGGGATTTCCCCTCTTGGGGGAGACAAACACGATTGGAAGGAATACTACGTCAACAGGCAAGCGATTTTCATTGAATTCTCTGCGGAACTTACGATTTAATAGTTTCGTTGATCGGGACATGCTCATGCGATTCCATTTTGGTCTTGGTGTAGGCCACGTATACTCGCATAGGCCAGGGTCCTTAAATGAGGGTCATAGGCCAGCACCACACCCCCAGATAGCCGCCGCAATGGAAGATGGACATTTAGAAGGTGAGGAAAGCCCTATGGACGTCAGCCATCCTGGTGATGACGAGGACGAGGGCGATCATTTTGGTGTCGAGGAGCCGGATTTCTTTGAGCTGGGAAAGAACACAAGCGGGGAGTCACTCATCGACGCACTTGATGAGATGTTCGTTGAGCATGTCTTCGATTACGAAAATTAATGTTCCATTACAGCGATGACTCCTATTCTGATCGAAGAATATATACTTACTGGCTGATTTTCGGCTCGGTGCCATTCTTACCTGACCGTCGCTCTTACCGATATGGTAGGGCGCAGCTTGCATGCTAAATGCTGGCCGATCCCTCGCTAGCTATAGTTTTTCCTGGCCATCACCTGGCCATCAATGGCTAAAAAATAATTGATTGTAGCCTTCGCTAATCGATGATCAGCGTTGTCAATTCGCAGATAGTTACTAACTTCGTTGGCCATACTTATAGGCCCTCATCAGCCGCCACTTCCCCCAACCGGATACAGTTTCATCAATGATCCCAGTGTGGCTATACGTTCCACAAAGACCAGAAGTTCTTCAGCAACTTGTGCAATTGAACGTAAGTGCTAGACTCTGTACTACAGACCATCCGCTGATGGCCCTCCCTCTAGCATGAAGAGGTTCGCCAACGCCCATCGACCGTTGTTTCTTTTTAACTTGCTAATTTCAGCACGCATTTGTCATGTTGACTAAGGGATCATACGACCTCATCGGATATCTAGCTGATCACTACCAGATCAGTCCAATCTATGTGAGTCTTCCTCAAAACCAATGATCCCATCTCATCGTATTCGTTCCAGTGTGACACCGCTTTAAAGCAGGGTCAACCTTGGCTTCATCAACTTTACCAGATTGGGTGGCTGATTCTCGAGGAGGCGGATACCACTCAGCTTGTTCTTCATGCTTTATTCCACATGACGGTGAGAGCTTTGTTATGCTAGACAGTTCACCTTTAGAAGAGAGAACCTAGCCAGCCGGTGGTGCTTATATCAGTGCGATCAGCTCCACTTATTGTAGACCTAATTCCCAAGGTGTTCCACTGCCAACGTGGTCGGTAAGTGTCGTTCGTTCTTAACACTCTTATATGGCATTTATAGTGTTACATCGATAGCTCGAAAACTTACGGGCAAGATCAGTTCAATTCCACCCTGCACCATTTCCGTACGGTTATCCGCCCCCTGCATATCCCACTGCCACCCCAACAGCACAATCTACGTCCGAGGCCCAGGCCTCCTCCTCAAATATTGTCGAGACATACCCCTTAGATACACCCCTGTCCTCCGATGCATTCTCTACCATTGACCTCCAGCCCATGTCCAACGCGGACTTGGATTTTGGCTACCAACACTGGGGGTTATCTACTACCACATCTATCAGCAGCGTCAGCGAGTCAACATGGCCAGTGTCAAATGAACTGATAGAAGCATCTTACGAGCAGCCAGTCCTCAACAACTTTCATCCCGATCTGCAATGGAGAGACAAGAACGCTAGCGAGTGGACTAACTTAAACCAGTCACAAAGATCGACCCTTAACTGTGAAATGAAGCAATCCCTTTGGCCACGTATCGTGCTGCTGACAAGGTGGCTCTTCATGGGAGCTTTGTGGATAGGGCAGGATAGAGACTCACTCAGTGTCTCTCCGGCGGACGTAAGGCGTTTGATCACCAACAGCTTCCTTATCGCGCTTGATATGATAAACACCAGCTACGAGGAAATGCTCACACAGCAAGGTGGGCGCCTTGCATCCTAGGCACAACGAGTCGCTAACATTTTGGCCAGTGATTGTCATCGAGGATGGACAGACCGTCTCTGTAGGTTGGAAAGCATTCTGCGTGAATGTATGCCTCTCTTATCTTTGTTCGCTTCCTAACTAATAAAAGCAGTTGGCTAAGACCCTTGATAATGTGAAGGCAGAGCTAAGGAAGGTGATCAAAGGTGCGATGTCAGTGTACACCAATTTTTGCCAAGTGCACAATATGGAAGAAAGAATCAACTACTTCGTTTCGCTTTTGAACTCTGACAAGCGCTATCAAGTATGAGGCCGGAGACTGCACTGGCTCAATTTAACCTTACCTTTCATTCTTCAGGTGCAACGGGCCATTTCAGAACTTATAGTGGAGCAACTTTTCAGAGAGCTCCTGTGGGCGTCCCTACTCCGTCCGATCAGTGGGTTGGGAGATGAAGGCCGCAATGGGAGGGTAGCGGATCTCTTTCCAGAAGAGATACTTTCAAAGTTCAAGTGCTTGGCACAACAGCCAGTGTGCAACCTCTTAACCTTCGTAAGCTCCCCTTCCCTCTGTCCTTGCTTATCGAAATGATAAATGCCGCGTCGATAATTCAGATCTACAGCACCATGACTATGGTCTTGAAGGAAATAAACCCGAGCAACATCGACTATCATACACCAGACATAATGCACGTCATCATTATGTCGGCCTTGGACGAGATGTATGCACAGCCCCACCTGTATCCCGACTTCAGAGGCGCGGTAATGGCCCTTCCCTTCCTAATGTGAGTATTCTTTTTTGTACGCTGCATTGCCGTTTAGGCATCATGTGTTCATTACAATCTACATTCAGGGAGCGTAACGTCCTGCCCATCGAGCCCAAGTCGCAACGCCCAGGATTCGTCTCGAACAGGTCAAGAAGGAGGAGAATGTTGGACGTTGTCGATATCGACACTCAGTCAAATACTAATGATGCTAGCATGAACGTGTTCGGCGAAGTTCCGAATAATGGTGGTTTTACCTACGAAAAGTCTCTCAGATCAGTATGGGATGTACCCGAATCATACTTCACAGGTGCTTAGGCTGTAGTGTTCCTTCTGTTCTTGTACCAATTTTTTACTGTACACTGTACTACTACCAACCAGCCAGCTATGACATGTAACATGTAACAGAACATTTGTATTATAAACACAGTCTGGGGAACAAGTCTGTCACAGATTCCGGTAGTGCAGTGTCAGCCGCTCGGCTCAATTTGGTCAGAGTTTTGTTACGTCAGCTATAGTTGTGCAGCGTGCACACTGCACAGACAGTTCTTCTCAACGTTCCTCATAACTTTTTCATCCCCCGATGGCTCTTTTGTGCCTGCTACCTGCCGCCCTTATCAAGCACGTTCCCATTCTCCATCCAGGTTTGCTCATTGGCTCTCCGAGCCTTCAAGATAGCTTTGAAATCTGTCTGATCTATACTTCACATTGGGCGCAAGTGAGAACCTCGAAGCAGCACCCCCTCAGCGGCTGTATGTAACCCAAAGATACTCCGCTCCACAGACCCACATTTCAACCGAACCCCGCGTTAGTGATGCAAACAAGTGAGTTTTTCTTGGCAGCCTGCATTTGACCCTTTACCGCATTTTTGGATAAGGTCACCATTCGTCTTTTGCATACACTGAATCGATACACATTTGTGTGTTCGAGATGCATTCTTTGTATTAAAGTTGGCCATAGTCGTAATGCATGTACTAATAACTCAGCTTCTTAGGTCGGTTCTAGATCTCGTCTAAGAAGTCCCTCGATTTACAACGACCCTTCCCCACTCTCCTGTTTCAGCAAGTATGTCACTCATCTTGCCCACGAGTCTATCATTTGGCAGGTCGGGCTTGGTCTCCTTAGCCCACCGATTCCCTTGCACTTTTAGTATGACCTTTTACATGCTTACAGTGAACTTAGGTCTTCCATCTTTGTCTCAGGATACGTCTCTAGGTGTATATATGATCGTGTATTGATTCGCAGCACATGTGACTATACAATCTTCTATGTAGGTCCTGCGCATCTGGTGCACTCAGCGTCACTTGTGAGTCTGAATAATGAAATAATGACGACACTATTTGACTCTTGTTGATACGGCCAGTGCGTTTGATGGCCAGTGAGTTTGATGGCCAGAGTTTTTGATGGCCAGAGCTTCTAACCAGTAAAGCATCCGCGTCTCCGCAATTCTCAGGCGTTCAATCCCCGTTTATGAATAAATAGTATCACCACGCCTTGCGTGCTTCGCACTGTACACTCATCATGTCAACCTGCCTTTCACCGGAGGTATTCGATTACTCAAGTGCTCGCGCGAGCATTTTCGAGCTCTCAAACGCACTAGGCAATAAATTTTTAGATACCTACATAGGATTCATAGCAAGCCAGAAGGTCGGTTGGGTAGTTTCATGCCCTTGTGTTTTTAAAAAAAAAAAGATAACATACAGCTCCGGACAGAACTATACGTCCTGTCATTCTTGCTGAAAGATCGCGTCTATCCTGGCGATCTTTGGGAATTAGTCGGGGAGCGCAGTATAGAGGCGACGCAGGAGGAAATTCTGCGAAGACATCAGAGCACCTGTACCAGTGGGGACGAAGAAAGGCATGCAACCGTAGAGCGAATGCTCATGGATGAGAGGAAGAAGCGGTGTCAGATGGAGGTGTCTTTATACAGTCAGGCTATCGAACTATTGGAGCAACATCGGATGTGTGAGCTTCTTTCAAATTGCATGCGAATGTACGGTCTAAACCCTCCTGCTATGCGTAGCGCGTCTTGGCATTCGACCTAGGCATGTCATCAGGCCTTCCCCACCAAACTCATGGCAAACGGTTGTACCAACACACTGTGCACCTTTACCCTGTGCACCTTTGGCCTGCTCGATAACAACACGAGGAATGTGGGAGGCTTGGTTGACGAGGGACGATACCCACCTCATTTCAGTTGCAGAATCTGAAATTTGGTTCGCCTCGCAGGAAGAAAGGCGAGCACCCATCAGTTTGAACGTCAGTAACGCGACAACCTGCTTAGCTATTCTCACCGCATCTCTACAGTGCATTAGCCCCTCATTACCCCTCTCGAGCACATGGGTCACCACCGATGTCCAAGAGGCCTTTTACAATGCATTCCAAGAAGAACTGAACATGCAGGCAGAACTGATGACGATGTCCCTTGCTACCAGGCACAATAACACCTATCTGCGCAACCTTGGGCTGGATTTACTAATCCTGCAGTCCAAGACGCGCCGCGCCGAAGCTGAAATTGAACTCTATAACGTGGCCATTGAAAATGCCCATGGGTTCGATCTCTGTGGCAGCAGTAGGTACAAGCCGATCATATTCCCTTCCATTAATTGATGCCCTAGCAGGTTCAAAAACACCCCTCGACACAACCATTCGAAGACCTCTATGCAAGGCAGCGCACTGTTACGACGAGGACGAGGAAGTTGACGATGGTTCAGAGGGCTATGAAGACTACGAAGACTGGAAATTGTGAAGACTTCGACATTCGATGATGTCAACTGAGTAGTCTGGACTCTGGACTGGGATTATAACGTTATCTTTTTTTTCGCATGGAATTGTTTTTTTGGCCCTCCCACCGGCGCCCTGGCCTTCATGAATTATTTTCGCCTTGTATTCTGCGTTGTATCAACCATATGAAACAGTAGTGTGTAAACAGTGTAACAGTGGAGGCCGTTTGGAGGCCGTTAGTAACAAAACTCAATATGCAATGGGCTGAGTCAACTTTCGCTTCTATTAGCAGGAATCTCAACTTGAAGCTAATTTAACTATCTTCGAGTAACTCAGATATTGATAAAGTGCCTTCACATACTACCTTCGTCTTGTTCACCACTATCTCCCCCTCCCCTTCCCCAACAATCTGTACTATGAGCTCATACTAGAAGACTGCCACGGCATGGTCAGGGCAGAGATTTTGAAAGAGACTGGGACCAGAATTGACGTGAAGTTGCGGTGTTCTACCGGTGAGCAATTCTTCTGGACGTTGGCTTGACTGAATTGACCAGAAAGTCTACCTAATCGTGATGGACAGTCTGGGGGCGTGTCAGCCGAGGTCAGCCGCTCAGATCAATTCGGTCGGAGTTTTTATTCATACATCGCGACGCGTGCATACCTTCGTGACTCGGGCTGCATAGTCCTCAACATCCTGCTGCTCACGGGGTGCTGCGAATGATCTGGGAATTGAACGGAGAGAAACTCATCCAGTATTTCAGTGCAAGTGCCTGAACAGGATCGTTGATTTTACTCCAGCATGTTAGCCTCCATCGTGGGGCTGGAGAGCAGATCGAGTACAAGATATGATCAAGCTCAGCCTATTCAAGTTGAGACTCCTTACCTCGCATCATACGTGAGACTTCAACATTCTGTTTGGGCGTCACTGATTCGGCGATATTCATAGATGTTACCAATCGCCCATACTGATGCAAAATTCGTGCTCGCGGGCTTCGCCTATCTTGCGGGTTCCACCTCTATGATGAGGTACGTTTGTATCACCTGATTCGAGACATTGACTAATGAATTAGGGAGATGCTACAGATCGTAGTTCACCGCGTTGAACAATAGCACGATCACCCTCTGCATTTACTCTTGGTCCTGAACCTCGGCATTGTCACAGTATTCGGCTGAACGGTATGGTCAGTTTGCTTCACGGAAACGTGTTTTTGACGTACTTTGAGCAGGAGAGGGAGCATTCCATGAGATCTAATGTGGAGGGTAAGTGCTGACTCCTTCCAGTGCGTATTCCTCCAATACCCTTGCCCGATAGCTTTCCTCCAACCAACGAAGTCTATACTTTTGATACAGCTGTTCCAGCCTTGAGTTGATCTTCTCCGCCAGCTGCAGTCGCTCTTTCAGCTTGGCCATGGAGTCTACCTCGTCTTTCTCGTGCTCGTTCACAGGCTGAGGAGCCCCGCCGTTCCACGACGTGGCATCAACACTCGCCTCACTACTCCATGACGAGCTTCGGGAACGGCTGGTCGTGTTTATGGCGAGTTCTTCGCCGCTTTCAGTAGCACTATGCACTAACTCGATTCTAAGTAAAGCTGTCAGGATGTTTCGACACAAGGTGGATGTTATCTGGCTTGCCGTAGGTTCAAGTCGATACTGCGTCCTCGCAGTTTTAAGGTTTGACGCCCGGATTGTGGCATATCGAGCTTAGGTGAGCGTATTCTACCGGTGGCGAGCTGCAACGAGCAAATGCAGAGGGAGCTATATACTTCATGATGGCATGCCCCGTTTTCTTCTAATCATCAACTTACAAACTCTCTATCCTAGCTCAAGGTTGACACATTGTGGTACACAGCCGACAGTTGGGCCGAGATCGCCTGGCCACCGTTTGGCTGCCATTTACCGTGGCCAGCTTCTGCCGTCATTATCCTATGGCCATTCTTTGCCGTCATTCATTTCAGCCACCGCTGGCCGCCAGCTTCCCTGGGTATTACATATAGCAAGCCCTAGAGATAAAAGCTACTTCCGGTCTATTTGCGAAACCTGGGATACACTTCCTTCCTTTCATGACCATCCAGGACGCCACCTCCAGCATCCCGAGCAAACGCAGCTCGTCGGCCTTATCAATGGCTCCTCGAAAAAAGGTGTAAGTAGTCCCCATGTTGACCACAAGCTACATAGCCTCATTCCATCCCTCAGCTCCTCATCTGATCCACTTGTCTTCCACGGACGCCACTTTGGTCGAACGGTATTTGCATTATGCAACTACCCTTCCCTACTCACCAACGGTATCTTGAGACTTGAGCAAATGGAGGATACCCCATTAGAGGACTTTCCTGCTGAGTGAATGAGTATTTGTGCATTTGATATTCGCCTTATGACTGACGTGCTTGGCAGAGAGCAACGAGAACATCGTGTCTTTGAGCAGCTCTTGGATTCCTACCCCGGCCTTCTGGAGCGCTTGAAAGGTGGATCTGAGGAAGAGATCCTTCACGTAGGAGAGCTGGTACACTTTTTTTCAGTGCAGCGAGAGAGAGTTCTTATAATTTACAGGTCGGCAAGGGAGCCGCAGGCGCTAGAGGCGACGATACAAAGACATTGAAATCTGCGATCCTCGACTGGATTTCCCCGAAAGGAGAAGCGATACAGCCCCCTTTACACAGAAATTCCAAGATTGACCGTGGTTTTAATCACGAACTTACGGGATCACTGCTTTGTCCCGCTGGGTTGGATTGGAATGACCCCCAGTATGTTGCGATCTTCCATCATTTGTGCAGCCCTGAAATTCTTTTCGTACTTATAGGACCAAAGAGAACCTCCGAAGTGGTGAGATGCTTGTTTGTGGGGATCAGTGGCCCATCTTTTTGTACGCCCACCACATCTATGATCCTGAAGATCCATGGTCCGGTCTTCTTAGGAGCCGCTTGCTGACATGTGTGAGTGCGCGTCCGTTTTTTTCACATAATCTATTTACTACATGGTATTGCACCAGGCCTATAAGCATGTCTTCACGTCTCCGAGTTCGGTTGACAAGGAGCCGAAGGCCACGCGATCCGGGAATGCTCGCCTCCACGGAATGAACTCTGTCACCATAGCCTCCATAGCCTATATTGCCACTCAGGTTCGTCGAGCATCATGCTTCTGCAGCGGAACCACTTTAACATACCGCTGAAGGTGCGATTCGCTCTCAGCTCATCCTCAGTGTTCTCGCGGACCGACACAACCACAGACTCCGAGACGTTTTACCATAGCCTTCTAGACCTCTTAGAAGACCCTGAGGAATCCCAGGAAGTTGACGAGCTGCTGACCTGGTGGAATCGGTATGTTTGTCACCTTTCACTTTCATCATGTCACGAAGGCTGATATGTTCCATAGTCAAATTTTTCCTGCTTCCTCTGCCGCCAGAAGACCTATCAGCGCCAACAGCGCCTTATCCAAGATCCGACAAAGGCGCATTGCCCTCAAACGAGCTGCAGTTTTGGATAACATTCATTCGTAGTTTTAATTATAGTATTGTCTGTTCATAATCAATATACATGCGACCTCATGACAACCTGTTCTAACACGCTATGAAATAGTAGCTGTTTATAATAATGTCGTGTTTTGCAGCGGTCAAACATTATGCTTGCACTTGGCTGGATGGAAATAACAAGCTAAGATTGCATGGGATCACTATAGTTTGCCTGCATGGTGATAGAAGGGACTGAATTGCCAGTACCAGCGCCATGGCACCCTTGACATGATGCAGCCAAGCTTTCGAAGATTCTGTCGTTCAGGGAGTGTTTGCAAATTTTGTCTTGGTTCGTTCATTTTACATATGATGGCCATAACTAAGTAATCGCTGACGGAGGGCACCGCATTGTCATACCTCCGCACCTTGGGACTGAAGGCAGCCCCCATCCAAAACAGTCTGGCCTTGGAAGCTTCCAGCAGCTAGACAGAGAATGCAGAGCACGAAAAAAACAACTGAATTTGTGTACGGCTATCATATGCTATCAACATTGGCTGGTTCGATAGCGCACCGCCGCTTGTAGCCTGAATTATGTACTTCGCAGATATGAGCAACGCAGGCCAGCATCACAATGTCATACCTAACGTGAGCACCAAGTAAATTCTTGTCGACAGTGCAATGGCAAGCTCCCTTGCATAAGGCAACCGGACTGACATGGCTTAGTGATTCATTGTAGAAACTCGACACTCTTGGGTTGTAGGCAGTGTTGGTCCAATATAGTCCGGCCATATAAAATTTTAACCGTCACTGACATCTGTTCAGAGATTTCACAGGAAATAAAAACAATCAAAGATTGCATGGCATGATCAGGGCAGGGCATAAATGTGATGTATTGCTGCTGGTCATCAACTAGGTGACAGTGGTCGCTCGTAACAACTGAACCTTTCATTGTCACGGCAGGTAGGTGTTGCAATATGTACAATCTTGGTGGCAAGCTGACAGGCCATTGTGACTAGACTGTCACGACTGTGGATTTGGTGGGTTCCATTCAAGTAAGTCCGGGTATATAAAGCTTTCTCATATGGGGTACAATTATGATGAATATTGTGCAAATTTTAGATCAGTTAAAGCTTGCTAAGAAATTATCGTAGTCGAGTCGGTTACCTGATGTCGCAGCGGTCCGAGTGCCTGATGCCCTGGGCGTCTAATATGCAGATTGACGCTGTGAAGAAGCAAAAAGGCCCTGCACCCTTTGGATCAAGACACTCACAAGCTCTCCAGCAAATCATGCTCCACATCGTCCACCTCGAGCAGAATGACGGAAGAAGAACATCCTGCCATCCGAATCACCACGATTAGTCGAATATTTAAAGGCCACAGACATAGTGTATCTACAATTACAGAATTCCCCGATGGACGCCGTATGGTGACGGCCTCGTACGACAAGATCCTTCGTCTATGGGACTTAGAAAACGATGTCGTATTGAAGATAATGGAGGGGCATCACTGGGGCATACGAGTAGCTGCAGTATCGAGAGACGGGCAATTCATAGCAAGCGGTGATTTTGGCGGGGAGCTCATAGCCTGGAACAGGGACGGCGAATCTCTCACCCAGCCCATCCGAGTCAAAGTCCACTCCAAGTCTCCAACAGGATTTCCTCGCTCGACTTTTCTCCAGACAGCACCTTTCTGGCAAGTGGCTCGATGGACAACACAGTAGAGCTCTGGAACACAAAAACATGGCGGGTGGAGGGAAATCCAATAGGCAGAGACCTGGATGAGTAGCGTAGTAGGTGTAGTGTAGGTTAGTAAGCAAGGTACATATCAAAGAAGCAGGTACCGGGTACCATACAAACGATCGACTTGTAAAGTACTTAGGCCACGGTTATTAATATGTTCCAGATCGGCACGAGACAACGGTACCCGGAACAGCGAAAGGCACCACACTCAACACATCGACAAGGAACACGTAATTCCCATGGGACTGCAAGTGCGAGATGCGACGTTGAACATGCACAACAATGCCTGCGTGATTTCCTGGCATAAGCTGGACGACGAGATGGGGGAAGGTTAGCAATACATTTGACAATGTCAGCATGATCAAGCTTTTCCAGATGCTGCACCAATTCTTTTGCAGGTAGCAAAGCCCACGACAATGATTGATGACTGACGCAATGGTCAGGTTTGTGGTTCAAGGTATGGTCTGAATCAGGAAGCAAATCGTTACAGTCAGCGCAGAGCAGCCGCGACAACTTCTCCATATAGCATCTCAATGTAGGCAGAGATGAGGCACAAACGAGACAGAGGGTAACAGACGCTTGATAAATTTGGTATACTAACGAGCAAACAGAGCCTCGTCAGATATAGCACCCAACTCGGCACGTAAACGAGAGACGTGCAACAGAATGAATTTGACGGCTTCAAAACAGGTTCGCTTCTTCGAGACAAAGGCTGAAGGAAGTTGACGAGCCGCCTCTACGACAATGGACGCAGGCAATCAGAAAGGGATATTGAATAATGGTATTCAGGATAGAAAAACCACACGGGATCATTGCGGATCACAGTGGCATACAGTGCACTAATATCGACCATCTGAAATGCTAAGCGACGATGCACACAGTAGACCCAATGAATACGCACCTTATCAAAGAAGGAAGGGGAGGAAACGTAGACAGAAAACTTTAGAACTGTTCATGAAGTATCAAATATCAAGTAGACAGGGTGCCGCCCGGTGCCAGAGGCATAACAGGAGCCAACGACAAATCACGGAGACATACGGGAAGTAAACGGAACAATCCGTGTGCAGAGAACGGGTGATTTTTATGTTCGACTAAGCCCTCCTCCACTAACGTGGGAGTTGGGGAAAAACTCGAGCATGCGGTATCAAGGACCAAGTGGGTTGGCTAGCAATCACATGTATGGTAGAAAGCCAACTTGGTCCTGCGATGTGCACCATAAACATATTTGCACTGAGATTTCCTCAGTTTCGTGTGATTCGGACTTGGGTTTAGTTTTCTTATACCGCAGGAGACGGCCACATAGATCCAGGACAGTCGAGAACTAAATGTTCCCATCTAGACCATCTCAAAATCATTGGAATGACTAGCTTAGTTGGTCAGTCATCTTCCTAATGTTTGACAGTGAGGCAGCAGTGACCGCTTTGGCCTTTACTGATCTTGTGCTCTACGACATCTTCAGAATGCCACATCCTTCTCTCTCTCTCGGCAAGCTCAAGACTGGTAAAACGCAGCAACGCCATCGCAAGACCCGCGGTGCAAGCACTGATGTTTCGCCCATCAAACTTAGTCACCTTTTCAAGTCCATTAGGCACCACCGTTTGAAGGGAAAGGTCACGGTTGAACAGCATACTACTTCAGTCCCATCGCCCCATCCTGAATCTGATATGAGCTTGTCACCTTCCAGGCATCCGCCTTGCGAATGGGACACCAGCTATTCGCGTCTTCTGTCAGGAATCAATAATACGCGCATCTTCTCACAATCTACTAGCCGGTCTACCACCGCTGAACAGAGCATAGCTCCATCGGAGGAGTCGTCACGTTCATTGTTTGGTATGCGCCCTTCGAAGACCACTTCAGCTCTTCTTCCGAAAGCCCCTGTAGACCCCATCGCAGACAGGTCTGATGCATCCTCTGCCTTGATATCATCTCCGTCCATGTTTGACCTACGTTCTCATTCGGCGGGCGATTACATCGTGCGACAGCTTAGCGCAACCCTAGAGAAGCTTTCGCTGGGCGAGAGTCACTATGCTAAGCTTCAGGAGAACATCCTTCCAATTAGATCCCTGAATACCTCTTCTGACATGATCGTCTCTCCTGCTCCCCATTGGTCTGCCAAGTTCAAAGACTCGCCTGCGTCTGGATACCTTGCAAACTTAAAACAACAGCTGCAGGAGAAGCGATGGTTGTGCAAGTTTGCTCGGTCCACATCAGCCAAAGCACACGTCGCACCTACCATATTCATCACGTCTGTTGATGGGAAGCATCCCAAACCACTATGTTCCCCGGTTGGCCTTTTTGGACAAACCAGCCATATCAAAGATTTGCTCGAAGATCCTGCGCCTCAGCCGCTGCCACTAGCCAATTCCCCGTGTCCTGATGACCCATTCAACGTGGATTCGTACGCCTACAACCATCCCTCTCAATATGATCTGCCATTGCTACCTTCAACGCCGACAGGAGAAGTCACTGACTCCGCCTGGTATCTACCCGGAACGCCCTCTCATGCATATCCTGAACTCTTCCCATCTGGTGGGGAGGAACTCGCGACAGCCCTGAGTGCCACCATCACCAATCCGTTTGATCTTCCGCCTTTCTCTGTACCGTTTATGAAACAAGGCCTTCTCGACGCTTCGCTTTATGATAATCGAGGCGATTTGCGATGCTGAGAATTTTTTGTGGATGTGGTGTTGTAGTCCAGTAGGTTCTGAAGCCGCTGAGTTGGTATATTCATGTCCTGAGTCCTTAAGTTGTCTACAAATTCCTTGTCATGTCACTTCCTTCTGGATCCTTGCACATGCACGAGACGAGAAGTTGCAAGACGAATAAAATCAGCGCATTTGCCAAACAAATATTAACGCAAAGTTGTTAGCATGCTAGTGGGTGCAGTAAGTAATCGAAATGTGCACTGTATCATAGGAACATATCACGATTTTCCACGTCTGAACAATTCAGCAAGATATAAATGTAACGCAAGAGAAAGGAGATAAATCATAATCTTGATTCAAAATACACGAGACCCTTGAGTACAAACAACAGGTAGAACACACTCCTTCGAATCGGGCACGTTTCTCCAGGGGAAAGTTCATGGACCTTCACACACTCACGGTGGCGGTACAATTGACAGCAATCCCACCACTCTATGGTCAAATGTCAGTGTAAAACAGGACCAGCGTCGGTGTCTCACATAGTACTGCCCGGTGCAGCAGGCAGTCTCGTTGATACAAACGCTTCCATTATCCGTGGTTTTGATAGCACTGCATCCGTAGCCGATAAGACCGCTCAACCCAGACTCGCTGATAGAATATGCAGCGATGATTTTTTCAGCGGTTGTTGTGTTTGTCTGTTAAGATTTAGCATGTTTGAAAACCGTTTCCAAATCAATGATCATGACACACAGTCGTGGTGTTGGAGCAACACATGGTTATTCCTGAGTCACAGGAGTATTCTGCAGATGCAAGAATCGGGAGAAGAATGGCAGAAACTATCAGAAGTAAAGACAACATTGGATTTTGACCAGGGCCCAGGGGGTGAGGATAGAGGCTTGGTAGAGGCTCTCGTCGAGCCTCTTGTATTTATCGCCACAAGACTTTGTAGATGTTTGAGTTGACGTGGGATCCACGAGGTTGACGACGGCGACGCAGCTAAAGAGAGGTTCTTTGATTTCTTCCTGCTCGTGAACCGAATAAAAGATATGACATGTGCAAAATCTGAGGTGCGCCGGCATCACACTAGCGAACCATCTGGTGTAGATGCAGAAAGCCCCTGCTGATACAAATCAGCCAATCATTAAAAGTGTTGCCTACGAATAGGAGCGGACGGGAAGTGGGAGTCGTCTCTCTGACCTTCACGACAGGACAGGAACTGAAAAGGCTGGCAGCACCATACACAGCGAAGTCATGGTTACCCAGATTCAGCTGCAATGTGTAGATCTATCGCAGCCCGAATGCTCTTCTCGGCGTTAGGCTCTTGGAAATCCAAAATGCGGGCTAGAGTACTGCAGCTAGGAGAATGCTTAAGTGATCGAGAAACAGTAAGCACCGAGCTTTATCAATAAATGTGCCACTGGACATATGGTTCTACACTGAGCTCGAACGAGGAACCTGAAACATCAATTTGATGATAGTCTCTCCATTTGCCACCTCTGCTTTCACATCGGTGCAGTATGGTTGGTGGTGCGGTGTGTAGCTTGCTGGTTTGCTGCTAAGTGGATCAACGGGATTGGTTCTCAGCAAATTTTACTGCTGTTGGTCCCGTTCGAGCAATATTGGGATCTTGCAATACTTGGAGGATTCCCTTCAAGATACTGCATTTTTTACTTGACAGCGTTCCAGTGGTCTGCAAGCCTTGTCGCAAGCTTTGGGGCATATTTTAATAATCGTAAACGCAAATAGCCATACCGGACTTTGATAAACGCGTTTTCTCACTATCTTTGCAGTGGGTCCTGAAACGTCAGACTTTCCTGCGAGCGGTAAAATAGTACTCCTTCAAGTATCAAAGAAGGACGAGAGTGGTGGATGATGTCGGCGGCGAAGTGAGGCTGCTTAGGTTAGCGAGTGGTGAGAAATTGCTCCTTCCAGCGCCAGAGGACGAGAACAGGATTGCACTATTTCGATTCACTGAGAAATTGTTGTGCGTGTGGCGGAGTCCGAGTCTATCTCGGTATGGGTAGCACTACAGGGATGTAGAGCACACCCAGGTAGATAGGAATATGGGAGTAGACTAAGATTTCCACATGTGCTCCCAGGATGCTCCTGTAACGTGCGTACAAATACCGATGGCGCTGCGAATGAAATGGGCTGCTGTTGGGCGCGTCATGCATATAAAATACTATCAAGTGTTTGTTCCGTGTTGAGAACAAGGTCTTAGGTCATGAAAACAACTCTGTCTGGTGGCTGTATATTTGCTACTATTTGTAGTGTTGGGCGCTATTATCATGTGACATGAAGCGTGCGCGTGAACACGTTAGAATTTCAAGAAGAGTACTTATAGACAAATTCAAGCTAGAAAAAGGGAAGACAGACAGTTTCGCATAAGTGGCTAATTCATACCAGGAACCGCATCCTTCAGATGCTCTTTCTTCAAGCATCGCGCAATCACACCACACGTCCTGCATTTCCGCTCCTTCGCTTCAAATGCATCTTCACTATACCCACTACTTGCCACATCAGGGTGTCTATCACCGTGGTATGGCTTACTGCCATCACCGTGAAGGTAACAGGGCGACGACAAGCAGTAGCTTTCACCAAAGTTAGACTTGAAGCAGCGGCAAGTACCTGGCGGGCGATCAAAGTATGGCACACCTGAGGTTCAAAGAGTCAGTAGTAAAATGGAGAGATGAAAGCCATGAAACGTACCTTGCATATCTGGTTGCGTACAATTTTCGCAAATGGTATAATCACAAGTCGTGCACCGCTTGAAGGCATCTCCTACATCCTCCACATCGTCCTCGTCATCCTCATCTGGAGGAGTACCACGGAATCGCAAAAGACAACCATCGCATTTCGACACAGGAATCGGGTTCCGTCGACGCTCTTCCCAAGCCATTTGTTCCATCTTATTGATGGTGTCCATCGTCGACCCTGGCCCGCCCCATTTTTTCATCATTTTGTCCACCTTGTGTAAGATGGCCGGCTTGGTGCAGACGCTGCGTTTGTGCACCTTCCAGTCAACTTTCTGGCACTCCGCGCTAGAGGAGAATTATTATGTTAGACTCCCAGTCTAATAAGTGCTAACGCTAGTGTTTGTCACGTACGAGCAGTAGCTGTCCCAACCATAACAAGTCAGATCAAAGGTTTTTATCTCTCGTACCAGCTTGTACTCACATAGTTTTCTGACATTTCGAGCATCGTAGCGGCTTTTCACACTCGATCTTGCACACACTGCAATGACGCATGATGGCAAAGGAAGAAATGCAGCAGGCTGAAGAATCGATGAACCGAGATAAGGTGTTCGGTAGCAGCAGGACCGCGTGCTGATGTGGGCCTGAACCTTGCATGATTTTATGTCATGGATCACTAGGAAGAGGTGTGTCTCCTTTCATATGTAATCCTCCCATACCGGCCAATATTGAAGTTATCAATCAAACGCATCATCGAAGCCGCGCAAATTCCTATGAATCTCGTTTATCTCGTCCTTGGCGATATGTCACGACATTTACTTTGTTACAGAATGCGCTCAAAGTGCGCAATACCTCTAACACTGGCAACAAGCGCTGAGCCATGGCATCCCCCTTCCATCACTGAAAAATGGTTAGTCGACCAGATCCTGTTCGCGTTTGGCTCAGTCTTCTATTGCAGTTAATGCTGAAGTGGCAAGTCAATATGGGTTATTTTCAACCAGGCTCCCCCTTGATCACATACGGAAAGGTAGACGGGCTTGATGATCCGCTGATCACCACCAAAGAGAAACTGATACAATTCTCGTGGCTCAGATCAACTCGACGGACGTTCTTACTTGTCCGTCCTTGGGATCATCACCTCCTCGAGCTGTCTGACTTCACAGACTCGGACGATGCAGAAAGCTTGAGAGGCTGGTCTGAGTTTGAGTCCCTTGACGGCTCGCCTGGAGAAGAGGAGTTGACTGATTCAGAATCTTACTTTGCAGACATTGTGATTGATCGATTGCCTCGGACAGCTGTTCGGCGCTTTTTTGCCAGCCCGGCAGCGCAGTGGGGTATACAAGAGGATCACATCGGATCACAATATCATTGCACAAGTCAAAGATATGACATCTGTGCACGGCACGACGGACATTAGGACGCTAGACATATTGTAATTGTGTATGTCTTTTTTGAACATCGGATAACACATTCAGCTTCATGTGACGTTGTCTAGTACTTGTGACTTGACAGGGAAGCCGATTTTGCAGTTGAACATTGAACATTCGAATGTTGAACTCCCACTTCTGATCACGCAACACTCACTCGCATAGTGAACACAAGTACATACAAGATGGATGACAACCATGTTACTATAAAATACACATGAATGAAAGTGTACAGAGTCCCCAGATGTTGTCAATAATTAGCGTTACAATATGTATATATGCAATAGGGCGTCCAGAACTACAGCAACCCCATTCACAAGCATCTAACCCACGACATGCAAAGACCAAGCTCAACGGCCGCCCCTCACACCGGCAGCAGGAATGACACTCCCCACGATCTCCTTAAACGCCTGATCATCCTCATATCTTTCCCTTGTCTCCTCAACAATCACCAGCAACGCAGGCCTCTCCCTCCTGTGCATTTCCATATCATCGACATCGCTATCGAAAGCTGAGGATGTGCTAAAACAGTTGAGCACCAGGCCCTTGAAGCGCGGAGGGGGAGTGGATCGGGGTGACGCAGATGAAGAAGAAGATGGAGATGGAGAGAATGTGCTTGTGGGAGACGGCGAGCGCGAGAACATCCGTTTGAACACCATCTGTGTGCGAGATAGCATACGAGTAGGACCACGATGGGGATTGGGATTAGGATGGATGATGGTACGTGTGACAACGAGGTCAGCGGGATGGTATACGTCGATAGGCGTAGGGGAAGTGGAGCATGTGTCCGTAAGGGATGGGCGCGACCCCTCGAAATCAGGACCTTTCCTCTCGACAGGATCAAATACAACCTTGTGGTTCCGCCATGCATCACTCGCACTCGTTTTCTCAGTCCTGATGGAAGGGTCCTGCCTCATCATCAAATTTGAACTGCCGGTTTTGAAAAGCGAGATGAGTCTCTGAAAAAATGGAACGGAGGCGGACAATAATGTTGAGAAAACGCAAGGTAATGAGACCAAAGAAATACTGACCATGTTGGTGCGTCGCAGGGGGTCGAAACGCTGTGCGTCCATGGGGTTGTAACGTGCCGCACCCATTTCCATGTTTATACAATAAGCAAAGTACAGAATTCCTAGAGCTATCTGATGCAAGCTAGAATTTTAGAATGCGAATGAGAGGAGCGAGTGATGGCCTTCTCATCTTTGCAAGAGGTATTTAAGCAAAAACTTAGTGTACAAGCAACTGTGGACGAAGCAAAGCGCGCGCCACTCACCATGCCACTAACACTTTTGTTCGTTTGCTTAGACAACTGCCCACTTTCGTGCTGTGGACTTTGCCCACAGCCCTCATAACATTTAATCTTGAGGTTTGAAAGTGTGGTTCCCAATAAAACGTGTGGTCCAACCGAGAGGAAGAGCTGCTACATGTCAAAACTTAGCATTGAAAGATGTGACTCAACAGGTCTGTGGACATGTTCCTTGGCTCAGGGTCGTTGTGTGTTGATGTGATACTCGCAGATATACCACGCGCAATCCATGTACAAGCTTCGAAACAGCCCTCGACCGTCGTACGCGCAGCTCGATGGGACAGAACCTGAGTTTGAGATACGGAGGGCGAGGGAGCAGGCGTGGTTGGTTATGGTGAGTATTAGGGATGCTATAGTTTCGTCGTGACGCAGTGCCCATTGTCATCGTGATGTGATGTAGGTGGCACCTACTTACTAGAAAGGCAACAGGTAATGGTTAGGCGCGTCAGGATGATGCCGGTACAAAGAGATGACTTACTTACCTGGAGTTGCAACATGATCGCAAGGCGTCGATAGCCGAAGAGTTCGATGGTACTGTATTGTCGTTGTTTGATAGCCACTATTATAGAGAATTAGCGTTGTGTACTGATTCTATATTATGACTTACATTCTCGTCCCTCGAAACATGCCTCTCCACCCCGTACGTCCAAGTCCGTCACCTGTTTGCTCATAAATTCCCGGTTGTAGTTGGGGATCATCTCCAGCCTTTCGGATCCTTGCTTATACGTTTGAATCGAATATCGTAGCCTGGGGTTTGCAGAACTATCGTAAGGGACATGTGGCCCTAACCTGTTGCACAAAAAAGTAGCCTAGTGCATAACGTCGGATGAGACTCATAATACCCATTTTGCTGAAACATTTTCAAATATTCAGCAAGAATGAAATTTCAAAGTGGTATTACAAATGATGTGTAGTAGCGCTGCATCATTAGCAATAGCCGACGCCTAGGGCTCAGGAGTTGGCCAAAAGGTATTTTGACTGAACGTCGCTCAGTAGCACTTGACGGACTCGGTTCCTACTCCTGAAGAGAAAGCAAATGCGATACTCCAGGCGGCCTGACTTGACCTCCAACTTGAACGGCAAATGTTCGAACTCTCGTTGACCGCAGGTGCTGCAGGGAATGAATAATGGGAAAAAGACGCTAGCGCGCACCAAGACAGATAGGACCCATATGAGGGTCTCCACGAGTACTGGAATCATGGTGACCGAGATCCATATGCACCAGAATTCGAAGGAAAACTGGATGTGCGTCATTTTCATATTCATGGCGGATAGTGTCGACCAGGAGTAGGTGCAGCACGGATGCGGTACGCAACCGTCACGTGATTCTGTGGCTGTTCAAATGACAAAAGTGACAAGAGAACACATTGATTCCGGTCGACTTCCGAACCCTTCAAGCTCAAGCTTCAAGAATTCTACCTCCTCTTGAAAGCTTACAACCACTTTCGCATCACCCTTGAATGGAAAGGGCACTCTGTCTGCACAGTCTGCGATTGAGGGCGAGAGTCCAATGATGCTGCGGAACCCTTGGCTTATAACTGAGCTCAAACACGCTACTTCTACTTTACAGTTCCCTCGCTTTCCATTCGCTCAGTCCAGATGGTAGATATATGCATGCATGTATCTCGATCGGTACTTTACTCTGCTATCCGTGCGTTGCATGATGGGCTAAACAGATCATCGCAAGGACGCAAATCAACGTATGTATGGACATCAAGGGCCGGGTTCATTGCTAGATGTGCCGGGTAATTGCAGCTTGCCACCCGGTACGAGTGTGGGTGGGCGTATCACCGACTTCAAGTAGTGATACAACGAGAAATGGGTTTGTCTACATAAACCTCGTCTAAAATATACTTTGAGACGCCATATATAACCAAAATAAATACGACAGATCCTCGACCAGATATCTCCTCCATGCGGAACACTTAACAACCATTTCCTACACAGTACTACTAGTCGGTATATGCACGCGCTCCTGGAAGACAATCGAATTCATGCTAGTTTCTGCATCGGATTCGGCCACGAGTTTAGCGTGATATTGTCGAACGCTAAGGATGAGGCGTGGTCCCAGCACAAACATCTGCACGGACAATAAAATTTCCATAGCACCACCGAGTATCTCAGCTGCTACAGAATTCGAATTCTACAGAAGTAATGTGCAGTGGTTATATGCGGATATCGGTGACATGTTGGCGCACCTGGAGCTCTGGAGAGAGATTGACGAGCTGGAGGCAAGAGACACCGGCAAAGCTAGCACATGCGGAACTTGAGCAGAAAACGATAAGTACATTCGCATTACAAGCTCACCTTGCAAAATAAAGCACGTGAGATTCCATCAGCACTCTGAAACAGTCCCCGATGGTCGATCCTGTCCATGGGCCGAGTCGTCGCAGGTCACGGAAGTGCTTCGCAGCGATCTGGACTGAAAGACACAGTACGAACACCTCCCAAACAGTGTTGAGCATCCAAATCATTGACATCAGAAGCTGGGTATCCCCCTTGAATCCTTCGGAGCACGTATGAATACCAGAGAGTATCAGTTCCTCTGGTATTAATCCAATGAGCTGTGTTTTTCGATGCAACAAGTAAAGCTTACCGAATACGAAATCATACTTGAGTGCTATTATCGTGATTACTCCGCAGGCAATGTTTACGGCCAGGAAGTTAATAACAAGGAAGATAAGCATCCCCCTAGATCTCTGATACATGGCATGCAACCGAGCAATCATGATGGCTTGGATCATATTTCAGTCGAGTCAATATCACCGAGGTATTGCAGCAGCCAGCTGGGCAACTCACCGCCCAATATGGCAGTTACGACCACATTTGTCCCATTTATTGCATAGTGTATGATATTGCCTGAAACAGCCGATTAGCGGTTACCCTCGTACTAAGATGAAACGCTCCGACTTACACCTATTGAGCCATTATGTGGGGCCAAGTCCAATGGTCAAGTCGCACTCACCCCTACAAATGAATGTGTTCATTGGATAGAAATGAAATGATTGCGGAATACTCACTGCGTCTGTCAACCAGACCAACGTAGTGGTTCCTGTGTGCCGCCGGTCAGAAGAATCGAAAACGGTGCATATGAGACATACCCAGAACATTAACACTGATAATGAGAGATGGGCTCTCAGTACAGCAACTACTTTTTGGCCTCGATTAACATACACAGAATATAATATTCCAACATAGCGTATCTGAAACATTTTGGAGTCAGCACAACCACCAACCGTGCTATGGTATAAAATGAGGTACTGACGACTAGGTACAGCACGGTCATGAGAGACCAGCGTTGGGTCTGTCACAAATTGATTGTTTTTCTTCTGATATGGGACTATGTGACTCACCCAAATGAGGTCAATCTATGACACCATCGTTAGCAAGTTGGCTGCTCCAGAGGCAATGGCATCAACCTACCTCTTGCGCGAGTGTCAATGCTGGGAATATCATGGGAATATCATGAGAATATCAACAATTTCAGAACACTGTGCTGCTCACCCAAATCGTATACCACCACGAAGGCTGCGGCAACTGCGAACCCACAAGTAAATATCAGATCAAGACATAACCAGCGGATATGGCGAACCCGTCCAATAGCTGTAATAAATACTGAAATTGATGGTCGGCCACGAACTGGGATCATTTGAGATTACGGTCATATTCGAGAATGGCGAATGTTGGGAGTGTATAATGACCGAGTGTTCATATACCAGCGTTCAGCGCTTGCAATAGCCTTGTATCGTGCATGATGGTGATTTGTAGGGTACGGACAATAAGTCAGCTTGGTGTTATTAACCTATGTTAATAATCAAGCTTAACAAGCCCATCGGACGGGTGGCGTATCGCGCCACATCTAGGGAACGAAGGTGAAGTTTGACGCAAATCTTGTGTGATTGTGAAATGCTAGCTGAGTTGGTGTAGTTTTGTATAGCATCACACTGAAAATACATCACATCGTCATATGCAAGTAAGTTACTAGGTGCTATATATCGTTTACCACCCTTTCAAATATGTACAAACAAACAAGTGAAGTTGAAGTTACATTGGCGAGGGATCAATATTTCTTTCTATCGTTTGTTGCGTTCAGTTCCATGACTTTCTTCTTGCGATATTCATTATTAGCCCTTCTCAAACTATTCCAATGGTCACCTTTGCTGGCGACCCTGGATCCCTTCAGTTCTGTTCGGAGCATCGACGGAGACTCTACGGTCCTCGAGAGACACAACTTCCTGTGGCCAAATCCTCCGGCAAACTATCTTCCCGCCGGATTCGCCTCGAGCAATAGAAGCAGTCGTGTCTCTGCTCATGACCACCATCCTCCTCCGTCATCCTTTACTCTCACATATGCACTCTTGATTTCCCAGCACAAACACTACTTGTCAAACTTCGTGGATTCTCTAGGTCAGGCCATACTCCAGACTGTGGTTACCTCTACTGACATTTAGATTAGTTTTGCTTTACTCTAACCAGTTGATTTATTTTAACAGTGGTTTTTGCAGCATCCTGGTCTTGGTTGCCCTCAACCTTGGTCTCATATGTCTGTGTTCTGTCACTTGCCTCCAGTTCAAAAACAAAATTCATCTACTGGTCCTCCCATCATGGGGTAGCCTTGAAACCATTTTCAGCAGTGACAGCGAATCTCTAAGTGCAGCTGTTTCACTCGAGCTATCCGGGACCGAGAGCGTATGCATCACTCCCGACCAAGAAGCGTTCAACAGCGATTCAGGTTTGCTTGCTACACAACAAGACATCTTGCGAGCTCCCGACATACATGCCTTACATGAGGATCTGGACAGTCCCAAAATTATAGGCGCAGCCCTACACCTATATAACAGTCGATGTGTATTGCCACGTGAAACAGCTAACGAACATAGCGATACCGAACGCACACTGAGTCAAGAGTCTGTGTCCTGCAATGATCCGGCGTCCCTGGACGTTTCACCTGCACTCAAATCGTCGAGCTCCGCAGGTTTCGAACTAGACATCCACAATGCTAAGCCTGAGGACCCACGCCAACCCCTATGTCCGGTGCACCTCGTCCGCAACTTCCCGCCACTGGCTGAGGCTGTATCTCGCGAAAAACCAACAACGCACGATGTGCGTTGGCCAGCTCACAAGCGTGATGATGCAACTCACGACGGCGACCTTCAAATGACTATACCTGCAAGGTCCAACCATGATGGGCACTTTTCCGTCTCGAGTAGCCAAACTTTTTTTTCATCGATGGTTCCCAAAAAGCGAAGCTGGTCTCAGACGGCTGGTATCGGTACCGATCTCGTGGAAGATAGTGATTCCAGCTGCGAGGAAGGGTCTTTCTGCAGCGAGTCTCCAGGGGATCAATTGGCTCTCGGATTATCTTCACAACAATCCATTAACAAGAACGAGAATCACGTTACTTCCCGTCCTTCACCATCAACTTCCAGACGCGATAATGTATTAGAGTGCGATTCTCTTTGTGATTCGGAACACACAGCTACGCCATTCGATATACATCGCCGGAGTGCCAGCACGCCGGTCCCTTGTAGCAGAGGCAGTCAACATTCATCAAATGGACTTGTCGGTACCAAGGTTAAACCGGACTACAGGCTGTCAACTGGGTCAGAACGCAAATCCGACGGACCAGATTCGTTCTGGGAGACAGCTGTGCAAGAGAGACTGAGAGACACCGCCGCTTTTACGACTTCAGAGCCGCTCAAACCAAAGGGTGCCAGGACTATACTTCACCTGTCTCAAACCACCGCCACCGATGGCGACCAGCCCGACAGGAACCTTTCCAGTGGGTCCGCATCTCGTCCTGCTTCCTGGTCTATAGTTACGCGAAAGACGCCGTGTGCCCACACCTCACAGCCCAATTCCTGTGAGACGCAAGTTCAGCCCCTTGACGATAATCTCGTAACAAAGCCGGGGACGCCGGCGTTGGCCTCCAATCAAGCTGACAGGTATGTCAACCTGAACGGATAATACACGTTTTCTGATGAACGTCGATGCAGCTTCCCCGGGTTGACCCTACGCTCAGGCACCTATGCAAAGTATGTTCCTCCACAACGACGTGTGGCCGGCGAGCTCGTCTACACTGTCTCACAGCAGACAAAGCCCATGCCACGTCGTTCGGACCGCGTGAGATCTGGATTTTCGTCGCCTATGCTGGAAACAAGGTCTCGTTCGTCTACCTTGTCTCCTTGGAGTCCGTTTGCACCACGCGAATTTCTCTCTCCCACTTCGGAAGCAGTCGCGTGGAAGCGTGGTGCGCTTTTCTTGGCCAATCCTCCACCAAACGAATTTGCACATATTGATGAATTTGGAAACGAGAAGTCGTGGTGTGCAAAATCATCAAATTGTAGAACGGCACACCCAGACGACTGGTTGTCACGTAACGTTACGGAGAAGCATGCTGCGGGAAAATGGACGGTGAAAGATGGTGAAGAGGGATGTCAACTACACGCTCACACCTCTCCGCAGCAGCATTGTCATGGCCTGTGGAAGAACGGTCACCGTCGATGTGAAACGTTCGGGACGTGATGAAGATGGAGTTTTACCCCTTGAATGTTACGTGAATTTCGATGTGTTTTCTTTCCAGTTTCCCCCATGTATTTGATTTGTGCAGTAACCACATGGTAATTTTGATAGTTGTGGACTTGTGCTGTGTCATAGGTGACATTTGGCTACGCGACCCTGGGCTTTTCCATTCTACATCATGCAATGTCCTACGTTTATCGCGCGAAGATTCAAGAAGGTGTAACGTATTAGGATCGAACGTCTAAACTTCATGATCAGGTTGTGTTGCTCAGATTATCAGATGAATTTGATGCAAGTCCAATTCCATGGCAGTGTTCTACGGAGATTTCAACCCGGCCATCACCATGTTATCGTTCGCGCGACCTATAGAATTTAGAAGTCGTACTCGTCCAAAAGTGAAACGCTCAGGCTCGTTGCCAGACTTGGCAGAGCGCTTCTGTGTTTCATATGCACCTGACTGAATCAAGGTCCTGACGTGATGGGGGCTGCGTGATATTATATACCAAACCTACTTGGATTCAAACCAATCAGGTGGTTGCGCCACCGCTTATCGTCATCTTTGCCACCTGGCCATCCGCATCTTGGATCTCTACTTCTACATCCTGTGCAGCGTCCATGGCCATGGAGCTATCTTCTTCGTTATCATTGACATCATGTTGGCTTGTTTCGTCGAGTTTCATCTCCTGCACAAGCCACCTTGCGCCCTCATCCCAACCAATCATTTCAGCTTCCCCCAAGGGTGATCGTCCGGCGGTATTTTTTATATCAATCAGATCTGCCCCAGTAAACTGAACCAGCTTCTGCACTACTTCGAGATGCTGGTTCAGCGCTGCCCAGTGCAAGGCAGTGGAGCCGGCGCTATTTTGTGCAGACAGGACGGAAGGGGAGACAAGAGGAAGAAGATAATCCAGCATATCTACGAGATGCCTTACGCGAATCAGTTCTCGTGCTATGGAGATGTGATCGCGTCTCACCTATGTGTCCATTCCCGCATGTCATGTGTAGCACAGTATTTCCGTTGTCGTCTCGGACACTGGAGAGGGCGTCTGAGCCGAATTTTGTTACGAAACCTTGTACATCGTCGAGATCATCGTATCGACATGAGAGGAGAAGGTTTTCGTTGTCATCGTCTGTGGGCAGCGGCCATGTAGCCATTGTACATGAAAGATTTAGAAAATGATAGATTCATTCATCACCCAATCATCATCTTACCGAGATCCGACGGCCCGGCAGTTCGCGAGCCTGAAATTTTTTCAGACTTACCCTGCGATGACGATTGCCGCCTACCACATGGTACAGCACTGAATAAGCTCCGCATTGGTTCGTTGAATCAGCCTCGACTGCCAGCCTATAATTGAACCTGTGCTGATCGCAAACACATATTAGCCACTCCCGGGCCCGGACCCGTTACAGGTACCACAACCTTAGTACCTGTGATCACTTACCATATACTCTTAGATCATCGTCCTGTGGTCAGCAGGAACGTGCCACAACGGGTGGTGTTGCGATAATGCCATATATTAATATTACCATGCCTCCTAAACAAACTCGCTTCTATTTCGCGATCCTTTCTCTTCCGGGTGTGAGCGAGACTTTACTTACGCACTATATAGGTCTCCATCCGAGTCATTGTTTCGCGCAACTCTCATACTCAGGCTGGCCTCCTCTTCTTCTTTCCGCTTATCCTCCCTTGCTCGCCTTTGAATCATGGCCCACTTGAGTCCAGCCGTCAATCTTATATGGGCAGTGCTTGCAATTATGGTCTGTCTAGTGTTCGATTGTTCAATGGCAGAAATCCTGACATCCATTTGGTTTAGTTCGAATCCTTCTTAGTTTATCATCTCTGGTCCTTTGATCGTTTCAAATGTCTGAGGTTGGTGGATTGTCGCACACATAATTTACGAGTGCCCTAACTACATCTGTACAGGTGGAATCATGGACCGCATTCTGGCACATTCAGGCGGGTCATGACGGTGCGTTACGGTTTCCTTCTTTTCCATTTTATCACTCACATAATCTCACAGTATTCCTATTTAACTAGCATTCCGTTTATCGCAATCTACGCTATGGGTTTCTCCATCATCAAATACAGTTATGGTTTCACTGTTATTCCCGGGATGGGTAGTGAGTGAGCCCAATCGGTAACCTTGACATCTCCCGCTGACGCCAAATTTTCAAAGTCATGCCCACTCCGTACGAGCTTTGGCGCGACAGTGCACAAAGCGCAATACTCCCTCTGTACCTGTGTTTCTCAGTTGGTTGGGCATTAGAGATGTGAGTCTACCCAACCGATATTCACCGACACCGACTCACGTTTCGACTAAGGGTAACACACCTCGAAGGTTCATTTTTCACGCCTTGATGTTTGAGTTGAGACTCAATTTTCTCCCCGTAGAGCTGTGCTTTTGGGTTTTCCTGATTCGCTCTAGCTCTGCGAAACAAGATTGGTTCCGCAGCCTATATTTCAAAATATGGGCGACGGGATCTATAGTCGCAGTCATTTATATGCCCCTTGTAACGGTTTTCACGCGGGAGGATCCCTACAAGGTCTGTCATTTACATGTTTGAATATCAAACAAAAATTGTAAGCTTTTACTAGTGCGAGGCTTACACATTCTTGGCTGGGAGTCTCGGAAGCTTTTCTTTGACAATATGGTTTCTTCCGATTTTGTGGACATTCCCCACATTCCTCGAGAGCCTGGTTAGTTCATTTCGATCGGCAGGAATATGTTCTGGTCTGACCACTCTCTTCAGAAACAAGCCGATGTTGATACGAATACAATGGTTAGACTTACAAAGTTTCACGAGCTCAACGTAAGCTTTGCGTAGATGTGATATCATTACTCGACTTACATGTGGTACATGGAAGTGTATCCGGGTCTTTTTTCGGTTTCTCTTCACAGTTCCGTTGGTAATATTGGGCATCGATGGTGTCAGACCGCATCAGCACATCAACGATAACATGTGCGTGTGTTGTGTGCCTGCGTCTGAAATATGCTAACGTCATGTGCTAAATTTATCGTCTAGGTTTGCCACTGGTATGTAACTCCACCGTGCCCGGCAGGCTTGAGTTATTAACCCATCTTTCTGATTAGACCTATTGGGGATGATTTCAGTTATAGGTTGTATTGTATCCTCTGGGATTACTCTTATGGTGCGTCATTTATAGCTGCTAGTCGTGTAATTTGATTCGAAGCAGTGAACCTCAGATATTCTTTCCGCGCTCAATCAAGGCGGAAGTGGCAAATATGGAAGCAGCTCGCGAGCTCCGCCGATTTCCCCAATCAAATACATTCGGAAAAGATCCTATGAATGTGCAGCGTGGAGATCAACATGAACATGTGTCCACATATAAACTGCCTCCCTATGAGGCGGTAGCTCTCGGCCACTCGATACAGAAATTGACAATCGAAGACATGTCGGACGAGGAAAATACAAAATATGGGCCGTACGAGATGTCACCGTCGCTATCCCTGCAACCAAATCGCAGAACAAAGGATGGGCATGTGAAAATGGGGGCTGCCTTCACTCTCACCGACGCTGCCCTGTCCAGACATAATACAGTCATGCGGAAGTCGAATATAAATCATCTCGTGTATAACTGGCGATCACCACTTGGTAAGGACTCTCATTATTTCTGCTGTTGTGGATGGGTGCTGATGGAGGAAGTAGAAGTTGAAGAACCACCGCTTTGGTATCGGTGATACCAAATGATTTGGCGGAAAATGTACTAACAGGATCAACATTTTATTTTATTTTACTCAGAATGGACTTCTCAGACTCGAAGCGCAACAGTCAGCTACTTATGTGTCGCCTCATCATTCATTTTACTTTACTAAACTTGTCCCAGTCAAAACTCAGGCTAGAACTGAACTAACAATATTTGAAAACAGTAAGCATGCTGATAATATAAATAATGGATATGCACCACAACACCGTTACGAAGTCTTTTCGCAAGTTCGCATGGCATCAAAATCAAGTATAAGATTAGATTATACAATGTCCCCATTAATGGTGCGTATTATTATACCGTTGAAAATACATAGAGATAAATGAAGGAACAACAATTGATCAAGGTCTGCAGATCTGAAAATCTGACTACGGGTGCACCATCATATTGTCTTGTTCAGAGCCGCCTTCAGGAGGTATGATACTAATAGCGTGGGAAAAGTGTAAGGTTGTGCCGGGAATCGGGATCTTGCAGACTTTCGAGTTGAAGTTCATCAGGAATTTTGAATTCTAGCTTGAGACCGAGTACTATCGTAGCGACTTCTGCTTGTTCATCGTGATGTGGTCGGTAGCGTATCGTCTTCCATCCATCTCAATGCGGCATTCATTCTCTCAATTCCAGCAAACATATATTCAATGCTCAAGTTTCGATACGGGCTCCATGCTGCAAGCGATGGTTTGATTGCGCAGAATGTCATGCAGAGGCGGAAGATCACATGTTAGGGAAAACAACTGAGATGGTGTTCGTGTGCAAGAAGTGCAAGAAGGCCTTTAGGAAGGATATGTCAAACTACGAGGAGAGCGATGAGTTTTGCCCGCACTGCGACAATCACTATGTGAGTGGCATCGATCGCATCCTTGTGAATCAAGATCTCATCACACTACTGATAGGTCATTGATGCCAAGACGCCACAGGCAGTGATTGGAGTCGAGGGCGAGGATGCGCGAGTTGATGCACGGTGAGGTCTTTCTTGGCGAAATATGGCTCATGTCTTGATTCCTCTGCACAGGATGCTCAAAGATGATCGTGTTCAACAAGATCCGACACGATCCATTTTTTCAAGGGATTTTTCGGATAGAGTGGGATGATATCTTCTCTCGACACCCTTGCGTTCTCTGCTTTCCACCTGTGTTGCATGCTATCACTATAGATCGATCACTTGTTCAGTGCTGCTGCACTTGATACTCGGCCTTCTTGTACGAGGCACCCATTCCATAATGCGAGTCGTGGCGGTGAGATGTGTAACTTGAAGCCCACGGACCCTTGGAATCCTGCTCAACTGTGACACTTTCAGTCATATCCAATGCGGAGCGACGCTCAACAGATCAAATTGTCTGGCATCTCACATACAACAAGACTGATACCATCAATTAGTGCAAGTATATCCACAGAGTACAAGATGTAATTGTGGTCCATCCGCGTGTGCCGATTTGACCCATGTTGGAACGGACACGGACTACAGGGTAAACCCAAGGCTAATCCTCTATAGCGGGAGGTTACGACGAGAACCGATTACTACAGCACAACGCAGGACTACTACCGACTACGGGCCAGGAACCTTGGCGCTCTCGAGCATCTGCGTCAAACCACCCTACTGCAATGTCCAGTTCTCAGCATGGACTGTCTGTGATACGTGATTATTGTAGTCGTCCCTACAGCTATCTCTCGTCAGTGCCTACTACTACATTGTAGCGGGGAGGTTTGGGGCGGGCCTCCGTGCCAGAGTCCTGTCGTACTGACTGGAGCCGTGGTTGACACTGATGGTACATCAGTAGATGCACATCATCCGTCCATCTACAGTCTTTGGGTGGGGTTACCCTGCAGTCTCCGGAAGCGCTCGTGTGAGTCTGGCCCTGGTTCAAAGTTCAAAGAATATTGAAGATATTAATGACCGACTGGTGTTCATGCTGGCAGGTGTTTTCGACATACTCGAGACCTGCCAGCAAATAATGACACCACGGTGTGCGGGCTCGCATCAGTTGTTTTACCGTCTCAGATCACAGCAATGTTTTGATCTGCTGTGACAACGCTGACCTGCTAGCAGCTATATGTAAATGTTATATTGCGTCAGCTACTGGAGACCACTGGCAGTTGCCGCACCATACTTCTTGACCCCTGGCCTGGCCCGCATCAGTACTAGTCACTGGTATGTACTAGATAGTCTTAGTGGAAACTAGGTTTCTTATGTAAACCTTCTAGTTGGGTTGGTGCCTGAGTTACATCAGTAACGTAGTCAGCCAATTAAAATGCGTTATTCGTTATGCTGTGCTTTCTATTTCCCGGCGTGTGTAACTATACCATTGTCCAGTTCTTATACAAATAACGCCATTGATATTGAACAGCTAGCCATTGAATACAAAGTTTCTAGGATATGTGCATCCATTCGCACAACGCGTCATTCGATCCGGTCCGACGTCGTGCAGGGGCGTGTGGCAGGTCATCTTGATATCAAGTTTGCTCGCTATTTGGCTACTAGGTCCTGCTGTTCGTCCAATCGGGTCTGGAGCGAGTTACGGTACATCAGCTACTAGTAGCTCAATCTCGGAGTCCCTCTCGGGGATGAATCGATGACACGTCGTGGTTGCTTGCGAGATTAATTTTTTTCTGCTCGTCGCAGGCCTCGGGAGTAGGGTGGATTTATTAAATACCGAGTGAGACAGGTCCGTCCTCTCGCCCTCCCTAGTTGTCATTAGCCAGGCCAGCTTCTACCATGAAGATCAGCAGCAGCAGGACTCTCGTTCTTGCCTCGCTTGTGGGATCTGCTCTGGCAGGCGGGATCTACACTCTGGACGAGTGTGTTCGTGGTGAAGGCTTCTACGACTCCTTCAATTTCGAGAACATCACTGACCCCACCCACGGGCGTGTGTACGTCCGCCTTCCATGCACGCAATCTGTTCATTTTTAATGGAATACTAGGACGTATGTTAACCGAACAACGGCGGAGAGACTCAACTTGACCTATGCCACGAGTGACACCTTCATCTTGCGCGCAGATGACACTACGGTTTTGGGTGTCAATGACACAGGCCGAAATTCGGTCAGGATTCGGTCTAATCGTCGGCACCGTGAGCATGTTGTTGTGTAATTGATTCCTTGTGAATGTTTTGGGTTTATGTACTGACTGGTGCCGTTGTCAATAATAGCTTTGACATACAGCACATGCCCGAAGGATGCGGGTGAGCTTCTTTAATTTGCTCGAGGATTCTGTCGCTTACACATCTTACATAAAATAGAACATGGCCCGTAAGTAGGCGGTTCCGATGAAGTAAGTTTATGATTACTAACAGATAGTAGGCTATCTGGGAAACAAAAGAGACCGGTTGGCCTGCCGGTGTTTGTTCTTTTTCCTTGTGTGATAACTCTACCATCCTGACGTACATTTCTTCGCCAGGGTGAAATCGATATCCTCGAGGGTGCCAACGATGTGGTGCCTAATCAGTCGACGCTTCACACCGGCCACAGTTCGTTCACTATAACACTTGTAACTGCTATGAAGTTTAACTTGACGCAGATTGCTCCATGCCAAATAACACTCTCCAGTCAGGGTATGTTTTGATCTGTCGCTGCATTTAACCTCGTCCGGCTAAAATGCTGACTGTTTAGAACCTTTGCCACAACCAACTGCGACGCTTCAGGTGATGCCATCATAGCTGATCCCATCACTGTGCTAAAATACAATAGTCGCTTACAATGTTGGGTGTGGTGTAAAGTACGCTCAAGATAACAACAGTTTTGGTCCAGGATTCAACAGCATCGGCGGAGGATGGTGCGTTACGGGTCAAGAAACTTACTTTCAGCACTCTTGCGGCTTACAGGTTCCTCCGCAGGTATGCTATGGAACGCACACTTCACTATATCAAGGTTTGGTTCTGGGAGAGACACGACCCATTTGTTCCCTTGGACGTTAGTAGTGGTGCATGGATCATCGATACTGATGGCTGGGTGATACTTTTCACATCTCTCTTGAATTATGCTTACATATGATTTGACTGCCAGGGCACTCCTGCCGCCAATTTCCCTAACAACACCAAGTGTGACATCCAGTCCCACTTTAAAGGCAACAACATCATCATTAATCTGACGTTCTGTGAGTCTTGTATTGTTTTGTAGTGGTCCGTCGTGCTCATGCCCCGCGCAGGCGGCGACTGGGCAGGTAACCCGGCTCTCTACAATGCTTCTGGATGTCCTTTAGACTGTGTGACTTACGTCAACAGTAAGTGCTCCTGTGCAAATGTCCAGTATAACTGTAAACCATATACAGAAAACCCTACTGCGTTCACAAACGCCTACTTCGAGATCTCGTCCATGAACGTCTACAAATAGATGTCGCAAGATAGGCGCCAAGTGTTGCTTTCATACTCCCGTTCGGTAATTCCTGAGAGTAAATCATCAGGCCAGTAGGTCAAGAATAATCATTGTCGGTCGTGCAGATTATATAGCACATATATTACATACCACCATTTGCTGCGAGATTATGCGGATTGATAGGAGGAGCGTATTGCTCCCTGAAACCAATGCAGTACGTGGTGTTTGGTTAGTCTCAGGTCAGCAAAATCTGTGTGATGTGTTCTCCCAAGTGAACGGCACTGGCTTCATGATGCACCGATGCTGTATCATGACGCCAAAGTTATTCATTGGCAACGAACATCAAAGCCGTGTGTAGTCATTGTTTTAGATGAAAGAAAGTTGTGAAGATCTACAGACTGAGATATCATCAGCAGCAGAACAACAATAACCGCACGCACGCTTTCTCTGAGAGAACAAACACCCCTGGTTCTACCTGCCCTTGCATAGCTTTTGAGATACAAGTTAAGTTGCTGAGCGCCGAGGAGTAGTACTAGTAACCTGTTACCTGAGAGTTGCATGTGATGTCACTAGTGGGAAGTTGACCAGAGAGGTCCAACAAAGAATGAACATGACATCTACAGGGTCAAGCTCGACCTTCGTCCAGATGTGTCTACACAGCAGAAATTTATAAGTCTAGACTAGATGCATAGTCACTGGCAGTTACGCACCCGCTTCCGCCACCGCTGCCACCGTCTGAAGGAGAGTGTGAACATAACAGTCAGGAACCTGCCTATTCATTCTCCCATTCTTTGGTACATTTCCACTGAAAGCAGCTTCAAAATTGTCTTCCAGGCCCGCAACTTGATCAGGTTTCGGAAGTACCTGTTTTTAAAGCGCAACATTCATCCTAGAGTGTTGGAAACATTTTTCTTCACATGCCGGAGTGTACTGCCTTATATGAGCGCTATAGCCACGATTTGAATTATCAAATTCGCGTGGCAGTACACGCACCGAATGGCACTGCCACTGGCCATTGCTGAGGCGTGTATACGCACTTTCAAGAATAACCCAACGGACGACGACCCAGTTCGCTTTGAAACGACGACATTCTGTACTTCAAGTTTAGTTGCTGTACCTCGCCTGATTGTCAATTTCGCTATAAATCACGAATTATGTCTGCCAGGAGGCAGTCATCGACAACATCTCTAGCCAAATATGCACGGACCACATCGCCCGATACCAACATTCGCTCTTTGGATTTCTGCAATTCTTTCTGGGGTGTTGGAGATGGAGGCGTAGATGTATTGTTTGCTCGAATGCGTGGAGCAGCAAGGACAATGGAGGAGTTGAGAAACTTTTGGAAGGAGAGGTAAGTTGGCTTTCGTATGTTTTTCTCATTAACATTTACACATGTCTGCAGATCTGCGATCGAGGAAGATTATGCAAAACGGCTTGCGAAGTTGGCCAAAATGTCAATCGGCAAGGATGAAATAGGGTGAGCTACTCAAGTTCTTTGAACCCTGACCTTCCCCTGCGGGCCGCTCTGGTCGGGCGGGCGGGATGACACAGTTGTGGCTCTGCAAGTTGCAGAACTACACGTTGCTCCACAAAGCACTTAGGGATTTGTATTTCCCGTCTCATTACTCGGGTCGAATACACAGCGTTCAGCTGTGTGGTGGCGCAACTTTACATCTAACGTGTGGCCTATGCCTGGGTTTCATTACTGATCGCAACTCGCAGGGAACTACGGAACTCCGTGGATACGTTGCGTTTGGAAACCGATAAGCAAGCTGGTTTTCACCTGCAGCTTTCGCAGCAAATACGGAATGATCTTGAAGGTCAGGCCGCGGCTTTCTCCGCAAGGCAGCAACACCACAAGAAGACGTATCAAGCCGCTATCGAGAAGGAGTACAAAGTGAAGCAAACACGCGAACAGCATGCAAGCAAAGCTCGGGAGAAATATGAGTCTGATTGCCTTCGTATCAACTCCTACACTGCTCAGTCGACGCTGGTCCAGGGCAAAGATCTCGAGAAGATTCACTTGAAGCTCGAGCGTGCCCAGCAAACAGTGCAAGTGAACGAAAATGATTACGCTCAGTTTACTCGGGTGTTGCAAGAGACTATGCAGAAATGGGAGCAGGATTGGAAGGCATTCTGTGACACATGTCAAGATCTCGAGGAAGAGCGGATGGAGTTTATGAAGGACAATATGTGGGCCTATGCCAATTCTGTATCAACAGTATGTGTCTCAGATGATGAGGTAAGTCTTTCACCACTATTGGCTGTCACTGTTTAGCAATCGCTCTGTGTAGTCTTGCGAGAAAATGCGGCTCGCCCTGGAACAAATGGAACCGGAGAAGGAGATGGAGAATTTTGTTCGCGATTATGCAACGGGAAATGCGATACCCGAACCACCGGCGTTCGTCAACTACACCAGTTCCGATGCAGTGCCCTCATCTTCTACTCGCATTGCTACTCGTCCTGCAACCTATGCTCGAACTTCCCAGAGGTCATCGGCAGGGCGCACCGCACCGCCTCCGGAGCCTGAAGACTACGACGATACAAATCATGCAGGTGTAGGGGCAATTGGTGCAGGAAGTCGTAGCTCTCCTGCTGAATCTACTCTCGCGAGAAGTCAGACCCAAAAATCTCAAAGTGGACGCTCTCAAACGAACGGTGTCAACGGACATGTATCCCCTCTCCATGATGTTCAATCTCAGCCGCCCCAGGCACAGAGGCGTGATAGTACAGCCTCTGCTCTTCGGCCTATGCAAGAGCCCCGTAGGGATTCAGTTAGCCCCACGGTCTCTAACACGCAATTAGTTATCGGAGGGCAGACTTGGAATGTTGATCCGAACAAGGACCCGCAACAGCAGAGAGGCCAACCTCGGACTTCTCCTCCTGTTGGAGAGCAAAATGACCCATTAGTCAGGCAAATGGCTGAGCTGAGCACTGCCGCTCAGAACTTGGCTAGACGTCCTACCGTTCGCAGGGACACACTCTCAGGACAAGATCCTCGCAAAGCTACCACTGAATCTCTTGTTACCCCCTCTTCGGTCTACTCCGGCAATCGCGATTTCCGCAATTCAGCTGAAGTCGTGGTTGGGTCATACCCTCTGGCACCATCGCGTTCGAACTCCCCAAATCCTCCTAAACCCGTTCTTGCAGCCCCGCCACCCTCACTTCCACCACCCTCCTCGAATCTCCCAGTCGAGCAAGTCCTCAATAACTATGGCCGTGTATTCCCAGGAGAACAACGGTCTCGTAGCAGGGCCAATAGCTTTGTTGGTCCGCCACCTCCTGTTAACAATCACCAAACCCAGGATCCAAATGGGGTACGCCCGACTAGTAGGGGAGGTTATCCTGGTGTTGGTACTCAAAATTTAGGTCCTCAGCCTCCGGCGGGGTCACTTGTTCGTCAGCCGTCAATCGCTCAAAGACCAGTGACACCGAACAACCCAGTTGGCATTGCTCTTGGCCCAGATGGTCGTGTCGTTGTGGATCATATGGCACATCAACCCCCGCGACAACCACCTTACGTCCAAGCACAACCACCCAGCACTCAATCATACCCAGGGTATCATAATAATGATAGTCGGCAGCCACAGCCGCAGCCGCAGCCGCAGCCTCGCGCTGATTATGGTACTGGGCCGACTTATGCTGCCCCTGCTCCACAACCACAATCTTACAACAACTATAATCACCCGCCTCAACGTCCTCAATATGATTCTCAGCCTGTTGTTCCTTACCAGCCTCCACCACCGCCATCGCAGCCTTACAACAACTACGGTCCGCCTGCACGGAATCCGTCGATTGTGGCTCACCCAAGCCAGGGTACCATCAATCACCAACACCCTCAGCAACCATACTATGGTCATAACACGAATAACTACCGTGCGCCAAGTCCTGTCATGGCACGCACACCTTCTCCACAGCTTCCACGTCATCCACCACCTCCCACAGGTGCCTATACTGATGATGGCCGCCCCATCCTGTTTTACGGTACGTTTTGTGGCTTGAAGATGTATATCTGTGTGTTCATAACAAACTCGTACTCCACAGTGAAAGCGCTGTATGATTACGCAGCAACCATTGACGAAGAATTTGATTTCCAAGCGGGCGATATAATCGCTGTAACTGATACCCCAGAGGACGGGTGGTGGAGTGGGGAGTTGCTTGACGAGATTAGACGACAGGCTGGTAGGCACGTGTTCCCAAGCAATTTCGTATGTTTGTTCTAGTCATATACCTCTCACTCGCTTTCAGCGCGTTCTGCATTTACATCATTCTTTTGGCTTACTTCACATACCTGCTATGTTTCCTTACTGATTTCAAACCCGTACGAGTCCCTTGACGTTCTTTGTTGGTACACAATCTTTTGGTCGACCTTATCTACTGGTGGAAATATTCACTGATCCGTGGACGTTAGCATCAGGTCACCGATAAGTTCGTGTGAGTGGCAGCATTAATGTATCTGATAATCTTCCCCAGCTTCTCCGCCCTACATCACAACTCTTGTTATTTGAAGTCTTATTGCGTCCTGAATATCATTCCCATGACGCTGCACCCTGTGACATCGATGGGCGGCCTTGAAGTCCGCTATACATAGGTACAGCTGCTAACCCCTAGTAGCGGTCTATTCGCTATTCGCTTGGAGATGTGATATGGTAAACCCACGTGACTCATGAATGTAGGGGGATACTATTTCACACTAGGTTGTCTTCTGTTCTCGTTTTCTCAGGGAAAATCTCGATGGAATGCATTATCGACGATACGACACGTGTAGTTGCGTTACATTAACGTTCATCTCGAGATAGCTGTGCAGACTCGTGCGTGTTTCAGTCCATATCCAAACTAGTGTGTTCATCAAGTCTCGTATCCTTTCGAGGCTAATACTGTAACATTTCCAAAGGAGGGTCACAATGAGTTGTCCTTTGTCTCATAATTGTTTACACCAGCTGTTTCTGCCCAAAGACTCAAAATGCAGGGTGCCTGGTACAGCAACCAAATCTGAGTTCGAAGATAAACTCGAAGCCTGGCCAGCGCCTCGAACACGAATATCTTTCCGGTTATGACGCTTATTTCCCGGCCCTTGAAACACGGCGGTTAAAATTATGTGTATCCGGGGAGATTGACATACCAATAAGGATCACCGCTCATGGCATCGGCTCCTCAAATATCCATCCGAGCAAGGATAACGTTTGTGGTCATCGCATTGTGCTAATCCGAAGTCGGCTCCGGCGACATCTTGTAGTATTAAAGGCCCCCTTCTTGGTGAGTTATCTCTAGTAGCTTCTTAGCCTCACATTTTACCTCATCTCGGGGTTGTCGCAGCTCTTGTGGTTCATCGATATCCGAACGTTAACCCCTTGACGCTTTCGACAATCCTTACACAAACAAGCCATCATGCGTCCATATGCCATCTACGAGCACCCCGATTTCAGCCTCTCCACTGAATCTGTATCAACGCTGCGAAAGATTGCAGCGGCTTTGACTGCCGTTGCTGCATCCAGTGCAGCCGTGTATGAGTACATCGCCCACGTTGGTACCGGGCAGGGAAGGTCAGTCGCGCTTAAATCGATTTTTGGTTCGGTCGTTAAGTTCCTTCGCAGTTCGACACTTCTTTAGATCTGAGACGATTCAGGCGGATGTCCAAGTGTTCCGTACTCACGGCACTGGCAAACACAACACATCGTTTTTTGTTCAATCGTCGGAAGGTCGATTTGTATGATCTAGAGCATAGAAGACTTCAATAGAAGCAGGGGACGAGCTTACCCTGGATCGGATCGGAGGGTAAAGCTAGATGTAAGAGGAGCTAACGGTGTAGGGTTATATGCAGTTACTGCAGACGGTTCTCCATCCGGTATATGGATCATTACTGAACCACTGTATCATCAGTTAGGTCATTTTTTTGTACTAGTGTCAGCCAATTGTTTCCCCATCATTCTTATGTGATACAATGTTTTTTACTTTACTGCTATCATCTAGATGTTGTAAAATTAGTATTTTGAAAGCGCAATTTTTTCTCAAGCTTGGTCGAGCAAGGGTCCGTGTAAAATGCAAATGTTCTATGATGGACAGACTACAAATGATGGATCTACAGCTGTTGTATCCTCTGCTGGACTTTTTCCCTGACAGTCTGATACGCACTCAAAATCGTCTGCTCGTTGATTACAATCTCAGTTGTGTCGGCCTTTGGTCGACTAACTCTGGATGCAATTGTCGTCGAATCTGTTTCCACAATAATTCTGTCGAGATAGTGGTGTGAATATGCATTGGATCATTAATCGATGAAACGCTTTACCCATCATCGATTGTTTCATCCAGGCACAGAAGGACCATGTCGAGGTTCTCCAGCACAGCCCGCTTCTCAACCTGATTCCGCAACAACAAATGGACTGCGTCAGAGAACGCAGTGAGAGCAGAGTAAAGCATGATTTCGTTCTCTGTTGCACCGCCGATAATGTAGAAGATGAGGTCTAATGTATGTCGGAAGACTGCGAGACGACCGTCATAGAGTATGATATCGGCTGAATACGTATGCATCGACGGACTGCCTGTGAGTAAATTTCCTGTTACACGTGCGGCTACGCACCTCCAGGCTTTTTGGTTTTCTGCCATAGACCCTTCTCAAATGCTCGTTGGTCCTTCAACGCCAGAAGATCCTTGGACTCGCCCTGGGGATGACCTTTGGGTCGGTAGTACTTGGCGAGGACACGATGTCCTTCAGCGTCTAAGATGAGGAACGCGTTCACGCTGTATAACGACAGATTCATCTTCAAAAGTGGGACACACAACGTTAGCCTTGCTCTCAGTAGATGCGACTTTGCGGTTACCAACCTTTATCGACGTGGCCAACAAATCGTCGATACTGACTACTTGTGAATTAAAGCATCCGAATATTGTACTATGTCAAAAAAGGAAATTATGAAATTGGCCTTTCAAGCTAAGACTAGTGCCTACTGGCGTTAGACGTGTTTCATTTCATCTGTGACCTCCGACAAGCCCTTGTTTTCAACTTTGATGATGTCACTCCGGTTTAAGCTTGTGTTTTTTACCCCCAAAACTCACACCGCGGTGATCCTGAGCACGCTTTTCAAACAATGCCCGAATGTACTCGGTAAGATCGGTCAGTATGAGGAATGCGCATTCATCACTCCTGGAGTCGGTGAGTCTTACTGAGGCAGTGACTTTCAATTGATTACGTCTGGGCAATTTGTCTGAGGTCATCCATAGGACAGTTCAAACCAGGGCCTGGCGCTCGGCCTCTTACTGGAGAGCCTGGCAAGCTTGAATACGTGGACGAGGATAGGGTAGAAATTGTGGTCAATGATCAAGGCGACAAAGTACAACTCAAGCATGCGATAAGTCATTTGAAAGCGGCAAGATATATTTTCGTAATATCGGATGTGAACGCCCTGACATGTGGCACCTTCAGGTTCATCCGTACGAAGAGGTTGCATATGATGTCTACAGACTCGAAGACGTTTAGGTCATGCAAACCCTTACTTGCCTTTGTTTCTCGGACGGCGGCTCGTTGTTATCTCAATTTGAAATACAGCCGAGCCAAATGGCCCAATGCGCTTGCACTTAGTGCTACTGGTCGGGTGAAGACGTCTTACTCCTCCACCGCCTCACACTTTGGTTATGCGAAATGAAAAACACGTCTTGGTCTACCAGTGACCCGTCCTGCATCGTGGTGCGGGATTCCGCTGAAATTGATGCACCTATTACTAAAACCGTTTCGCATGTATCCGAATGTGTGTGCTTATAGCCACGGGCGCGACTCATATTCCAACTTCGGCCGCCTCGCAATATTTGATGTGCATTGCTGCAAACATGTTCACAACCCATCAGTCAAATGACGTGTTCAAAGGACACGTGCTTATCTGTAAGCGATATGTCGCATCGTCAATCAGATTGCGTTTTTTTATTTTACCTCAGTTTCAGAACATACTCACAGTGGCAGAACTGATGTATCGTCGCAATACCAGTGGAGCTACCACAACACTCAATATTGAATGTGTTCGAACGTCCCTTATCGTCGCTGCAAATGCTGTGCATCGGAGTATTGGTTCACTGCGCTTGCCAGTCGTTTAGGTGCGTTTGCGAGCGCCAATGTCAGTGTAGAAGGTTATAACACTGCCTAGTCGACACCTATCAGCCGCGTGGTTGGAGCGCTCGCCCTTATGTTGTTCGCCTCGCCTATTGCGTCAGCCTGATCCTGAATCAGTGCTGTTGAAGCATGTGGTTGGCCTTTTGAGCCTTCACATACTCCCCGAGGGGTGTGTTCGAGGCACGATGCAAGATATAAACTGGAATTCATCATGGGGTCCACACAGTTGTAGAACGAGTAGCTATATAGAAGCTTCATTTCCCTGCTTCTTCGCCTTCCTTTCTCAGAGCTCGGTGATGGATCTAGATTATTCCACCTTTTCCATCAGGTGTGTTGATAGGAGTCACTGTCGCATATATATCTGACGTCGTTCTTTGGACTGTAGAGATGCCCTGGGTGCGCAGATGCAGCGTTCGTCGACGACGACCAAGGTCGCTCCACGAAATCGCACTCTTGTGGAACAGGAAGCCTTTCCGCCACGCAATCAGGCGGATGCAGCGCGAAATCTAGATGACGTTGATGCCACGAGGTGATCATTCACAATAGCTGTCGTCATCATACAATGTATTGAAATTATGATGGCTCGGCGCCGCAGTTTTCCAATACATCACTCCTTTTATACAAGTCCACAACACGCACATTGCATTTCTCCGCTACCTTCATTTGCAAATATGCCTCAGAATTGCATCCCTGCCCACCCCGGCTTCGACACGTCATCAGCTCATGTCTATCAGGAACACCGCTTTCAAGATCCGCCCATTGCATGTGTCATAAAGCATCAGCCCCTGCTATATGATTCGACATATCCTTCCTCAGAAATGCCCCTGGCACCTGGGGAGCAGTGTTCGTAAGTTGTTCGTTGCTAAATTTACTCCAGCTCTTACTGATACTCTATGAAGCAACGAGGACCAAGTCATCGAGACTGCCAGCTTCTCGAGGACCGCAGGTCAGGGCTACCAGTGTGACGCACTATCCCTGGATACTACCTTCGATCATCCCTACTTAAGCAACGACGATAACACCGAAATGACGCATCCTACATCGCCCCCCTTTTCACTGGATGATCATGACAGCATGCGTCCCCCTTGGATCTACCAGCATCCTCCTAGTTATCCTTTTTCCGCAGTGCTTTTCCCTCTTGCCGACTACTCTCCCGTATCTTATTCCCTCACCGCCCAAGAGACGGTCTATCACTCGTCTCAGTTGAATGCTCAAGAATTCGGGCAGCTTGACATGTTTCGTGAAAGCGCTGGATTATCTCGGCCATCACATTACATCAAGGGGCCCACCGAGTTACCACCTCGCCCCTATTCAGCAGATCCCCCGCGTACCGGAGTTCTGGGGAAAAGATTGAGGAGAAGGTCCTCGGATTCTGACCTTACAGATCGGGACACCACGATAACTGCACTGCCTCAGGCGTGCGATTCCCGCTCAGAATCTAGGATTAATCGTACAGTCGTAGCACCGCGTGGTGCCCAGCCACCTGTATATCTCCGTGCACAGCACGTTAACGTCAGTGCCGTCGTGGAGCCATTTCGTCATCGACAATCAGTGCCAAAAAAGGTAGATTGCGATGACCACCTAGTCGACGAGTCTGTTGTGCGGATCGGCGGACAGCCTCTACTGTACGTTTACGAATGCCAGTGGGACAAAAATCACTCCCCCTGTGGCATGCACATCGAAGGTGACCAGGCCAGCGTCACAGACCATCTCGCCAGGTTTCATGGCTTCACAGGCGGTGAAGGGGATACCACTTGTCTCTGGGATGGATGTACGTCAAAAAAGCGCACCGCTATGAAAGGTACGAGTATCGCTCGTCACCTCGTCACGCATATCGGCTACAAAATAAAATGTACCGCCTGCAACGTCGACTATGCACGGGAAGATGCGTGTAGGAGAAGTCACGCGAACGCGAGATCGGATTGCCAAAGGATGCAAATAGCCCCTGTCCACGGTACTGGAGTTATTGCGCTGAAGGTTTCGACCTGTGAACCCCCCGCCAAGAAAAGACATGTCGCGGACGCACAGACCCAACATTCTATCTATCATCTATTATAATCTTCCTACCTAATCACTAATCACTTCTTAATATGCCTATCTTTTCTCATTCTCTCTTTAATTTCCACATGGATACCAGGGCCCGTATACCCCTCCTCTCAAACCTCTTGGTAGAACCCATACCATAACTTATTGCTATCTATTGACATACATACTTGTGTTGTCCATTCATTTCTGGATCCATATACTAATTTGATTCTTCAGTTCAAGTTAGACATATGTATCACACCCTCATTTACTATTAGTGTTATGCTTATTTAGTCGTCACTTATATTCTCGACAAAGTTCTAGCGCGTTTCCTTGATCAATCCATACTTGATATATCTGATATTAGATGAACGGTGTCGTGATTGCAATTTTCAACTATGCAAGGGTCAGACCGCACTGCTCAGTCAGCACACCCTACGGTACGAGTGGAACAATGTACAGGTACTTGGCACTGAAATCATTTTCAAGCCTTCGCTTAAAAGTTATGAAAAAAGCGGCCTTACGCTTCATCCAAGACAGCCTCCCAATTGAAACTTCAAGTTCTCGAGGTGAACATAACTGTTGCTGCCTGAGCCAAAATCATCAAACGTAGTACGCACATGGTGAAATTCTACTATCTCGAGGCGAGGTAGAAACCATAGACCGAGCTCATTTTGCCCGTCAGCGTCACATTATGACTGGCCCAAGTCGCTCTAATCGTTAGTCGGAGTCCTGGTTTGTCATGGTTCTTTGCCTGGTAATCGTGCTGTTCTAGTGGCTTAGCTAGTCAGCCACTCGGTACTCAGTGCTTAGCTATGCTCAATTTACCACTTTGCCTTGCTCGGCGTGACCTCGAGTAGCTGCAAAATACCCAAAATACTGGCGTAAATTGCACGTCGACACAACGAAGCTTCTATCATCAGGAAGTTCTTGATCCGAAACCACCAGAACGACAGGACGAGCTAAAGCATCACCAACAGAATGAGACGATGAGAACTAGTAGCCATGACACAAGAAATCAAAACTGCCAACTGACAACTAAGCGACGAAGAAAAAGGGGATGGAATGATGTGGATGAACTTAATTAGCTCAGAAAACATTATGCGGCAGAATACTCCAAGACGCATGATTCGGCAAGGTCCCAGACTTTCTCTAGTTTCAGACGGGCGGCAGTGCTATTCCGAATCAATCGGGTGAAACCAAGGCAGCAATCGAACGTTACTCTTGACTTCGTCGCACAGCTGTTTGCTGAACAAAAGGATCCTCCCCCTCAAAGTTTATGTAGTACTAGCTTGATAATCGGTGTGTAGATGTATAGTTACTTACCATGAGGTCAAATCTCACTGAGGAGCCTTAGTGAGCTCGAGACGTGTTGCAGTCCTTCCCGTTACACCATGCAAGGATGACTTCCCACCACAACGTAAAAAGTGGACATAATAACGGTCGTTGAATGTACAAGTGCTGGAGTATTTTTAGAAAGTGCAACACTCAGAAGGATCAATATGTCCGACTCCTCGGAGTAAGCAGGGCCCCACACTTCTGTGTTGCAACATTGTCAGCGGCACTGTCTTGGTGAGGTTTCTACTTTTTTCATCTGGTGAGTGAAATCTACATTAGCACAGAAGTTTGGTAACAACGAGCACAGTAACCACTCACGACGACATAGAAAGCAGAGGACATGATGATGGCGGCGCCGAGAACCGACGGTAAAGACGGTGTAACTCCGAAGAACAGGCGTTCAAGCACCACAACGAAAACCACCTGAGCATACATTCCAGTGACACCACGCGACACAGTTTCTCTTTGTAGTCCCATCGTCAAAGAGTCTAAAATCATAGTAAACTACTAGTAGGCAAATGTAGAATTCCTGATGTACGCACCTGCGCCGCAAAGCCGAAGACACCGACCATCAGCAGAAGAAGTATCCACATCCATGACGTAGGATATACAACGGGAATATCAAAAACAACCATCCTGTTACAAATGATGAATTGTCACGTAAAATGCAGATATGCATTGACACACCCCAAAGATGACATAATTGTGCACCATAATGAAAAGTATGACATTACATGCATCGGATGAGCGCGCTTCCCAATTGTGCGTATCGAGGTATCTATTAAAACCATTAAAGCGGCCATTACCATCAGAAGGTCAATGACAATACGTACATGCTCCAGTATTTCCAAGTACGCTGACCATACAGGCCCTGCCGAAAATAGATAAATTGTAGGTTGAGCGGGATAGAGTACGCATAATGGTACCCACACAACACCCACCAGCCTTTGCGCAGGGGCCACGTCTGAGAGTCCTTGAGTAACAACATCCAGGGAGCCAAATAGGAAAGCGGGTCTGCCTATGAGGACGACACCGAGGAGACTGAAAACTAGGGATTTATCCCAAATAAGTAATCAAAAACTATAAAATGCAAATTGTGACTCTCACTTCCCGCGATAGCTTGCTTGACGGAGTAGCTCTCCTTCAAAAATATAGATCCAGCCACCGCTGCCGTAAGAGGTGTTAAGAAAACCAAGACTGTGGCATCTGCGACAGACAAGTACTGGAGTGACCAGTACATGCCAGATATCCCAAAAAACCTGGGAAACGCATTGTTGATAAGTTTGAGGCCGCGCGAGTATATCAGCACCCACCCAGTGACACCACGGATGAACAGCATCATTCGAACACCTTTAGGGCCAGCTATGGGATCAGGGATCCCCATAATAGTCCTTCATATCATCAGTTTTAAATCATCGCCTGGAAAAACAATCGATAAACATGTATATCTCGCAGCATATCAAGGTGATGCCCTGAGACAAATCAATACACATTCGAGTCGAGGACTCTGTGACGCACCATCCTAATCACGATAATCTGTTTACATTGGTTTCACTCCATATTCGATCACCAAAGATGGAGAAATCTCACCTGAAGTGCGTGCACCGGAGGGTCCAAGCCGTTCAGTAGCTTCACCGAGATATCCATGGAAGCAAAGAGAAACTGGGAGTATATGACCAATAACATCCCAGCGTTCCTGGCGGTGAAGCTGAGAGATTCGTTCGCAATTGCTCCATCATCTTGACGTGTTTGCATCGAGCCATAGTTTTCTATGTCGTCACGGTGAATGAGTGGAGACTCGGGCCCAGTGCTCTTCTTCATCTTTGACGTTCGTTGAGATGAGGGTTCGTACAGAAGGTCGGCGTACCTGGTAACGGCTGGATGGGTCGAGAAGTTTTATACGATCTTAGACTTGCATAATAGTAATATGCACATAAGGAAATCGATTATGGAGCGAAGTGGAACCATTTTTAACCGCTACCAGTAGACGTCAGCGTTTGCAATTTGAACGTTTGAACAGCCAGTAAATCGACAAAAATTGCATCCTTGGTATTACTCTTGTTAGTTCCAGCACACAAGAGTGTATGCCTTGAGGCAGCATTCACTCATCTCACAGTACTGGTGGCATTATCAGAGAACAGGCTGGCCTCAGTACGTGAGGCTAGGTTTGAAGTCATTTTATACAATGGCCGTTCAACTTTACGGCGATGCCCTAATAGTGAGGATTTGAATGAACTAGTCTCAAATAAGGAGCAGAAAATTTGCCTTACTTGGTCGCGCCCAGAAAATGTCATTTGAAGGACATCGATCAGGCAAGGTGTCTCAAGCCATTTCTGGATCAGTTTTTCGAGCCTTTTTTAGGTTAGTTAAGGGTACCGGTGGAAATCGAGGAAGAGGCGAACTACTAGATCATGGAAGTGTGCCGCCGACATGTCAAAGTTCGGACGATGGTAGCAGGATACTGGAGAAGTAACAGATAGTAAGTTCATCGAGCACTTGCAAGTGGAAGTGTGCCGCCGACATTAGTGCTGCCGTGGTTCGGTCCAGAACCACGGTCCGTGGTCCATAAATTGGGGCGGACCGGACCTGAGTGAGGTTCGCGGTCCACCATTTGCCCGAACGGTTCTATGTTGGTTCGAACCTTCCCCGAACCGCAAGAAGTTCTGCCACATTGTCGAAGCGTGTTTTGACACTGATGTAGCTAGGCGCATTGGCATTGGTCGTTCAAAGAGTTTAAACTCTGCTGGGGGTGCCATTCGCTACCGTCGTGTCCCAGTTGTCTCAGACCGGCGAAATCTCTGACGTTCTGCTCGATGCACAGAACCATCTTTCAATTTGCGAAAGATCTAATGCGGCCACTGTGCTAGAGCCTTCTCTCGAGACCCAAAGCCTATTCTGATCCTGGCGCATTCAATATCCAACCCTCAGCGCTGGATTAACAACGGAGGTTACATGAAAGATAATCTCGCATTCTTTCCCTGTGGGTTTGGGCATAGCTTTTTGTAAGTAATCCTCTCTTTGATCGTCTTCAAGTTCTTTCCAGCATTTGTCCCGGTCTATAGTTTGTAAACAGGTTCTACAAGGAGTCTTATGTTCATGAGCTTCTCAGCCCGCATTCTATTGATACAGATCCATATTCATCAGCTCGGTCCTTATATTTTGGACCTTCCACGTTGCTCCGAATGACATGGGATAGGATGGTATGATGCCAACGGTCCCGCCATGCGCTCTTGAATTAGGATGAGAATCCTGGAACAGAAGCTCAGGCGCATGCTGCAGACTCATTTGATGGCACATAATGAGCTTCATCTGGGAAGCCTCTTCACGCATGACGTATGTAACTGGTTGACGTTAGGACCGTGCTCAAAGGACCAGGCTTCCTTACGATACTCTGAGTCAGTACAGATAGATGAACGATGGAATGCAATAATCAAATACTGAATGCTGGGAGTTGGTATGAAATGTGCAAGGCTTCGGGGTACAACCCACGTGTCATTGACTCAGAATGTACTCTTGTAGATAACAAGATGCCAGGTGATTATGGAGAAGAGGTAAATACAATCACAGCATAGGCATACTACTGGCCGTTCAGTCAGTTCCACACACCTTGAGCATATAGGCCCAGCGCTGCGTTAGCCAGCGTTGGGCTGTACAGCGAAACATCAGCGGTGGTGTAGTTCTGCGCATTCTGCAAGCCGTTGAGAATGCCAAGGAGTTGTGCTTCAATGAAGTCGACGAAGACAAGATCAATAGGTGTGTCGTCGGCCACGTTAGGAGGATTCGAGCCAATAAAGTCTGGAACCGAATAGTAGGGTAACGCCAAGTGCAGCGTGTCGTCCCCAGCACCAGGGCATGACTAAGTCACTATTATGAGTGTGTCTGAGCGAGTGCGAGGATGGGCCACTTACATCAGCAGTGACATATCCAAGCGTCAGATTGCCTGCCGTTGCTTCTCGTCTACCAATTCCAGCACGTCGATCCATCTCCTCTAACCAGGCTTTGTACCGAGTATCAACAACCCCACGGTTCCAAAGTTCCTTTTCAATCTCATCTCGCTTCCGTTTCTCATCTGCGCCCGCATTGTTCAAAGCTGGAAGGACCTGGTTTGCGATGCTAAATGAGACGTTGGAGATATACAGGAATGAATCCGTGAATGGCGAGGCGGTGAGCTGATCGTTCTTGGTGAATGGTCCCTGGAAGACGTTGAAGCGTTGAGATCCTGAGTTAGTGATAAATATGGCTGGGATGGAATCACGCGTGTTATTAATAGAGAGAGCGTATGGGATAGCCTGACAAAAGCGTAAGTAATTAACGTTTCCGGAAAATCAGGTCTTACATCTGCAATAAAAAGAGATAGAAGGGATCCATTGGAAGGATATGGGTTCCTAGCATACGATTGAGTTGGTGGCTTATGCGATATATACGGAGTACCCACTGGTTGATGGTATAATCTTGTGGGGATGTTCCATACAGATAGGATAAATCAAAGCTGACCGCGAGCTCCTGCAGGCCATCGGTGATCGAGCGCCCGTAGGCAGTGTCAAACGTTTGGTTTGACATTTGGGTGTGGTACTGATTGTGACACGCGATTTAGAACATCATTGAGAAACTGATAGCACACTTTACCTCGTAAGTCACACGGTTCTGGTCCAGGTATCTCCTTGTGAAAGAAATGTTGTTGGCGTTGCCCATGGCAGCTTCAAGGTCCGCACCTGAGTTCCTGGTTAGATCTTTGAAATATTGTTTTTGTTAAACAATGTACTCATCCAGCCTAAAAGAACACGTGAGACACTGTACCCGACTCATCTTTGATGTTCACATACCGATTGTCTCCATGTAGCGTCCACTCTCGAGAGCCATAGAACGACTATCATACTGTTGACAATCACGGATGTGGCTATGTCCTAAGTCCGCGGTGAGAAAGTTAGTTGAAAACATGAAATGCGTGGCCTCCACCTCCAAAGATTAAGATGGGTGTCAAAGGGTGCACAGCTCGAACAGCGTCAAACACAGTAGGCCCTAGAAAACCAATTCATCGTATCATCAAACCTTACAATTGCTGTAGTTGGCTGGCCTACAGTTATCAAAGGAAACTGGCATGTGGCTGAAATGCATTAAAAATATTTTCTCAGAAACCATCGGATCAACCTACCCAATAAGTACAAACACATCAGGTTCTTCCGCGATGGCCTCGGCGAACTGCAAAGATCGATCAGAATCTCTTCTGGGTCACCTAGACGCCTTAGATAACGTACCCATTGCTCATTGACCATATCAGCCACACTTTGTACAGTTGTGTTCACGTCATTTCCAGTAAAATCATACAGGACTCCAAGAGAAGTGATGCGACGGCCTCTGTTACATCGAATGAATAAAGTCCCACCCTGGATTCACAGGAACCCTTACTTCCTTGTGGTGAACTTGGTGAAGCGGTCTGCAGAGGGGACATCGACAGTAGTCAAACTAACTTCAAAATTCGAACTTACTGCCGACTGGAACACTCTCAGGCTCGCCATCCGAATTGAAAACAGTGATGTTGACATTGGAAGACAAGTACCGCCCACCAAGATGAGGGACAAAGTTCGTGTACCTGAGGGAAGGTTGGTCCATTTTGCAAGTATAGGCCATGTTTGTGCAGTGTCGAATAGAATGTGGTGATTGAACAAAATATAGACATCGCAAAGGAAACCAAAATCGATGCAGAAGAAGATATTGTCAGTCAAACCGAATTTTGCTCAGAATATTCAGAACCCACATGTCGTATGTATCCGCATAGATGTACAGTTCATGACTATGGAAATAAAATTGTCAGTCCAACCTAGGCGGATAGGGGAGAAGCGAAAACTCAATACTCACTTTCCGATAGTCATGACATCGTATGGAAGACGTTCAAGAAACTTGTTTGACTTTTGTATACGCATAGAAGGTATGAATTTCGAGATATGTATCAGCAATAGAACAACAGACCTCGTGCGCGTCGACACCACCGGGGGGGTAACCATCAGAAAGCCCAGTTCCTGAGAAGTAGATTGGATTGTGTCTTCGCAAATGCCAAATCGATACATACCGTCATGTAGATCCCCCGAATCTACCAAAAGGAGGTCGACGTCCTTTTCCTACAATAGGAAATATATACAACAAAGTCAGGATCTAGACTGATGGACGAACGATGGCGATGTTCTTCATATGCGTTACGAAACTGGCAAAATCTCCAAGATCCCCACTAAATATGTGCAGGGTGACGTGGTTGAGCTATGCCCCAGATTGAGTCCTTTGAAACTCACCTATAGTCTGGTTCAGGGAATGATAGCTTCTGGTGGCCGAGTAACCAGCCATGGGTGTCGGTGGTGTGGATCACATTGAAATCTCCCCAGACGAGAGGACGGTAGGGAGGTGTGATTGGAACCTGTGGGTATTCACGCTTGTTCAAATGTTCATGAACATGGGCGTCACGAGCATGCAAGTGATCGCCCGCGCAAGCAGCACTGCGGAGCGCAAGACCCAGAAGAACAGCAACAGGCAAAATCATACCAGAAGGGGCGGTTGGATCTAAGAGCGCTTTTTCTAAAAGAGAGGTTGCGAGGAGCCTTTATCAGCAGACAAGCGCCCAGTCACGGTCTGCTGATCTGAGGAGAGAGAAAGTATTCCTCGGAACCGCATGATGGTTGATTGACTCGGATGGGTTTTGCACGATGGTACGCGCCCAATTCCCACACAGGTTATTATTCATGCGGTGGTCGAGGACGCACGTTGCTCACATATCGTCTTGAGCTGTCTGATACTGTGAATTGCGCTCAAAGTCCACTCACAATAGTCAACATTCAATGACAGACGAACCTCTTTCAAAGTTGAAGTTATACGCTGGCTTCCATAGTATCCATGCTCTCTAAGTGTTCCAGTACTATAGAGTAAGGAACATGCCACCCGAGCCGTTTTCTCACAGAAGACCTTTACTTTGACAGTCTGACTTGTTAAGTCCTTTCGTGGGAGTAGTTTATGGTTACCGTGTGCATCAAGCCCCATCAGTCAAACAGTCAAACAGCAATGGTTGAATTGATTATTGTACAGAGTGAGACTATTGTGGAGCTTCTCCGTCATCTAGTGCGGCACTGCGTGGCTACACATGTACAATACTAGTACTATTACTACACTAGTGGTAGCGTAGTAGTATGAACTCGAGGCCTGCACAGCCCGGCGGGCGCTTGCACGTGATCAACCGAATCCTTGATTTCAACTTGAAGTTGGTCTGCCTCGTTGCCAAACTCACAAGATCCCTGGTGGTTCATGCATCATGCCTCAGGCCAGCCCATTATTTTCCTAGCAACGTATCACACCTGCTGTTCAAGCCTCTGAATCTTATCCGATAGTTCTGTCGTCTGCGCGCCATGCTCAGCGCTCAGCACCGCAATTTAAGTAATATCTTTCTGCCAAACGCTCGTACACTGGAACGCGTGTATTCCACCATGCGGTGCTACCTGACATAATAGAAGCACATCCATGAGACAGGGTTCCGCGGCATGCTCGCATGCTTGCATGATGCCACGGTTCGCGGGTACTACCAACGCTCGACATCCCATTTATGGTTTGATGCAGGTTCATTGAATTCCCCACTGTCATGGCAAGTTTACCACAGCACTTTCGATTGAAATATTTTATCTCCACAGCGTAACGGTTTTGGAATCGGAGGGAGAGAAATGCGGCCATCGCCGGTTCTTGTGATTCATACAGTATACTTCAACTATTACGTCGGACCCACATCAGTACTGGCAGTCACTTGTCGGGCCTGGCCTCGTCGGTCTAACCCTGCTCCGATGGATACATATCTCGATCTCTGTGATTACAGGTCGCCAGCTTCGTACTGAATTCAGATCCCTCCACCATCCCGATTACTTCGGTACACTTGGCCCCTTGGAGACGTTATAACACGCATACGCGAGACATGATATGAACACCAAACTGTTCGTTATTTCGCTGATGCGTGCTTATAGTTGCTCGAGAGAAAGAGACGGGTGATTTGTCTAGGCCTGTTTACTGTATCTGCAGCCGGTCGTTTCGTCCACCCCACCTTGGAATCTCAGTCGCTGTTAGTGAACTCTTAAGGGACATGCCAGTCGAGTGGCTGCGCTGATCACATCTTCAATCGACGGATCAAAAGTTGATTTCCCCGGGTGCCACGAAGGCTTTCTCGGACCCTCGTCACATAGTTCATTCCAGAAACCTTCCAACATGAAGTCGATTTGGTAACCCGGTCTCTTGTGTTGACCCGCTGAGCAACATTGGCATACTGACCAGAATCATTCATTTAACTTACCTGTTTGAAGGTTGCAACGACACAGCGCGTAACCGATGTATCTCTTCCACCACCATTGTAACGAAATTTCACAAACCTGAGAGCTTGGTGGAAATCTGGCGATCCCAGCCAACGCTCGCGCCTAAGACTTGTCACGCTGCGGTGGGGAACAGTGCCATAGAGTAGGCAAGTTAAAAGCCATAAAGACGACTCATCTGCAGAACCCAGAAAACACATAAACCAACTCCACGTAAACCAACTCCACACAAACCAACTCCTTTCTGATCCAATATGAACCCAGTTCGGTTAGTGATAACATTCTCTACCTTTTTTGTGGCTCACTGTTATTTGTTTTAGTTCGTCTGACAAGTCCATGGTCCAAGATATGCTCCTGGAATGCAATGGGGTGAATCCCATCCTAATCGCTCGGGATGCTGTGCATGAATATGATACCGAGGTCAGAGTGCACCCATGTGACTGGAAGGGCTGCAGGATGCACATTCCTGTGGAGCTCAAGCAGGTTTCTAAACACCTTAAGCAATATCATGGTATCAACACCAGCGCCACCAGCGAGGACACGGAAAAAACTACATGTCTTTGGAGCGGTTGTCTTGATACCCATACCAAACCGGGCAATCTCTCCCGTCATGTCCTGACGCGCCATCTTGGAGTACGGTGGATTTGCTCGCATTGTCAGTCCTCGCTCTCGCGGGAGGACGCCTTTCGACGGCATTCGCTCGAACGACCGGACTGTCGGTCTGCGGAAGTCGTTGTTGACTACGGGGACGGATCACAAGTGATTGACCTAGTGGCCATTGACGGTGGTTGGTCAGCTAGCCAGAACGTCATGTTAATATAGTCCTTAGTGTTATCGTTATCTTACAGTGACATCCGTATTGTTTTGTATTCCAACCTCATATGCATCTCCCTATAGCTCCTGTCCGTTATTAGTAATGTCCTACCGTATACTCCTACTTAGTTGATCTACACTATTTGTACTCGAAATTATGTATTTTTTCCTTGGATTTCGTTGTAGTATCGACCATTAAGTTGTTTGATTGTCTGCGGACCAAGGTACTAAAACTTCAGTCTTATCCAGCCACCTTCGAAGGCCTGAATTTGACCCCTACAACTTGAGTCATTTTGCTTGCTTCTATATGGCAGTGCGTTGGAGGGATAGAAGTTGATATAAACATAGATTCGGCAGTACATACGTCCACGGATCAATATCAAACTAAAGTGACAAAACCGAGTATACACACATGACGATATTGAAGTCTTCGGTATTGTGCATAATCATACGCTGCAAGAATGTATGACAGAAAAATTATGGCAACGACAGACGACGGCGTTTAGCACGAGTATCATAGGATTCGGATTCTCTGCACCCCTCTCGGTTTGAATTCTTTAGGTGGCGAAGTTTAGAATCTAACCGAGCAAATTTCTTTCCACAACTATCGCATTCCGTTTTGTTGTCCAAATGAACCGCAATGATATGCCGCGATATGCTCTCCTTCTTCATTTCCTTCCCGCAGCCCTCCCATCGGCATGGAATCTTTTCTTTGTCGCCGCCAGGTTTCATACCGTGGTGTAGTTGGAGGTGTTTCGCCACTTCAGACTTGTCGACAGTCAGAGATGAGAAGCAGAGCCCACCATCCCAGCTGCAGAAGCTTGAAGTGTCATTCATATCGTCCATCAATAATGTACAGTCACTCTTTCTCTCCGCCGGCCACGATGGTGTAGGTGAATGAAGATCAACTCCGCTGCCAAAACTAGATGGATAACCATTGCCGAAGTTCTGTGCGTGAGGTTGTATGTCATTGAATGATGGTTCGATATGACAATCGTTGGCGTGCCCATTCACCCACTGGCATGTATAATCGTAAGGTAAACTCCCGTTGGAAGATGATGTAGTAGGCGACTGCGGGAGAGCATGGGGACTCCACGTTTGGGAAGGGGTCATGGAAAGCTCTGGAGGGAAGCTGTCGAGAAACTCGGGAAAAGGTTCCGGGTTGAATAAATATTCAGGTCCGCTAAGATAAGGTGCATGAATTCCGTTGTCTGGATCAAGAGCGGTGTGTGGATGGGGTTGATGCATATGAATGAAATCGGACTCCATGAGAGATGGACCGCTAAAACCGGGCGACCCTGTCTCGAATACAAAAGGTGCTTCCACATTGTTCGTTGTCGTGTTGAACATGTTCAGAACGGAATCCCCGTCCTGTATCCATTCACTGGAAAGGACGGAGGGAGAGCCGTGACATTGAGTTTCAGAAAGAGACGACCTGAACAGAACCCCTCAGTAAGCATTTTCGCGTAGGCTAGTAACCAGACGAACCACTGATGGATTGACTCAGTCAAGTTGAGAAAAAGTTGCACTACAGGATAGCAAGGGCAGGCGTTTGATTGTTCCTGTGTTTCAGCATTCAACCTGAAAAGAACGTAAGACTAGGTGATTCCGAGAGTGCAAGTATCATTCATACTTGGCTGATATTCGGATAGCTTTGAGTGTGTCGTGCAAGGTAACAAGGAGTTTGTGGGTCGACATTTCGATCTGATTGTGTTTCTGGAGTACGGATACCTGCCAACCAAGACTTTATATCTGCCCATAATGGCCGCATCATCGGATAGAATGGCTGGTTGGCTGGCCTGCGGGAAACTCCAGAGAAGCCTTTGGCTGCATCTTCCGATGGGCCAACCAATACCTCATTAGAACGTGTAAACCTGGCCATCGATTGTGACTAACCGAATAATGATCTTATAAAATTGGCTTCTTTGGGAAACTGAAAAGATTAATTAAGAAACCGTCTCCGATCTAAAACACATCCAGAAGTTAAAACTTTGACTGCTGACTGTGGGTTGTGCGATTTGTCGGATTTCAAAGGCCAGGTTACGAGTTGGCCGAGTGCTCGAATGGTCCGATAGGCCAAACTAATATTTCGTAAGACCGTAAATCGCAATATTATCGCACGCCTATTTTAATGCTTGATGCTGTGGGTGGTGGCGCTGTGCCCAGTACGAAATATGGCATGGGGCTTGTCCTGGCTCATCGCTAATTGACAGTGTAACGGATATGGAGAGGACTTGGAGAATGCCAAACGCCATGTCAGCATCAGAATAACATGCCTCTAACGCCACTCACCATTCCCATCGATGATTGGCCTGCTGGCCTCCGTTGGCACATGCAAATCACGCGGCATGGCTAGCTTCCACGGTTGGTTTCCGTGATCGACCATATTGGGTTGAGCGCTAGGCACAAAATAGTATAGGGAGACACATACGCAGGGCCGTGGCCAGCCATGGCCATGGAACGCCATGGAACGCCATTGTGATGGCGGCCAAGCCACGTGTTGCTTGGCCGGCGTTGGCTTTTCATATGAGACTGCCAACGCCATAATTATATGAACCAGGCCAATAATAGAAGTTGGAGCCGTTGGCAGTGTTATGTAAGGCACGTAATGCCAACGAAGTCAACACAGGAAGATGGCTGATATCGATTGCTTCGTATGTTGGTGCTGCGCGAACGTCACGGTCACTATAGGAAGTCGACTGCCCAACTCATGCTTCGATTGCTTGATGAAAATAAGTGATAATGTTGGAACAAGAAGCATAACGAGATGGCAAAACTTACAATCAAAGAGTAGATAGACCACCATATGGCGAACGAAGACATGCACTTGTCCCAAAAGTAGGAGCTTGCATCTACTCGGAGATCAGGACAATACAAGAGAAATTGTCAGTTGTAGTTATTTGCAAATAAACCGAACTCTACACAAATCACTCGCAGAAAACGAACAAAAAATAAAGAGAAAAAAATGTCGCTTTGCAGTGCAGGTGATTCCAATGCACTGCATTCCTTTCAATCTCTTGAAAGTGAAGCACATCAACGAGAAATGCAAAAGGTCTGCATTGATAGGCGTACAACTGTTGATCCATTCGATATCATAGAATAGTATGGTGGTGAAGACATAGGTATGAGGCAAAAGGTTTAAGATAGCTTTCAGGCTGCAACTTGTAATCACGGGAAGTGGATGTGGAAAAGGTGGGTCAATGTGGCTCTATTTGTAGATTCCTGGTAGCCTGCACAGCCGATAAAAGTATGAATCCCCCGCCACTTTGGCCTCATCAACTGGTAGAAAATATTAGTAAGGTAGAAGACAAGAAAGACAGACCATCGGTTGCAGTTCAAGGACAATCGATGCAGCGGAGAGGACGGCGTTGGTTTTGCATGTTGAATTGTGTTTGGGTGTTGTACCGTAGCCTAGTAGGTTTTTTGCACGGCGCAAATGGGTTGTGCACCCGTCGAGGTCGAGTATACCAGATCATCGGGATTCAGGAAATTTGGTGTCGCACAGTATGCGAGTTGAGTGGAGTACATCGAATGGCTCACCTATAAGCGCCTGATTACTTGAAGGTTGAGACCTTCTTTTTGACATCGAACGACACATCTATATTCAGCTACACAAACTCCCATCCATAAAATGCAACTCAACTTGAATGCATTCACGGCATGAATCCTTTATCACAAAAAAGTCCCAGGTTGATTCTTCCATCGAGGTGCCGGAAGAAATGTCGATTCTTCTGCATTACGGTCGACATTCTCGACATTCGATGCTTAGCAAAGCGCCTGTAGCTCACTCGAGTTTATGTTGCGCCTTTACCGCCTCACTAGGTGGTACAGATTCATCGGTGCCTCGTGGGCATGAACCCAGGCCTGACAGTAATCAGTCGTCACCTGCTGTCTTGATTATGGTCTCATTTTCTCTCAAGGATGACTATAGCTCATCTAATCACAGAACATGAGTCGTGGCATATCCGCAACACAGACGACTACATGCGCCGTTGGCGTTGCAGTGGGGGCCTTTTCGGTGCTGCTATACGATCGATCGTGCGAGAGAGCAAACAACCCGGAGTGCCTAAGATGGAGAATAAGCTAAGGTCCGCAAACTGGCATCGAGTCCCATGTAATCATTCGAGACGTACCCAATGAATATTGTTCTCTATATGCTGATCCGTGCAGCATGCCTACTTCTTTCCATTGTGGATTAGGAACCTCAGTTACGATGGGCCTGGTGCGTCACACACCCAGCGTACATTTGTTCAAGACTGCATATCCGTCCAATCTGAAAAGTCGTAGGCCTTGACACTGTCCGGCGTATTTGACGGTCGTTGGCTTTTTGGTGAGACTCCATCATTCTTCGGTGCTATACTAGCAAGATTAATGCGCTGAGCAGGGGCCGCATGTTGTACCTTTTGGCGGCAGCAGGAGACCATTCAAATAATCAGTGATGACATTAAACATACAAGAACACGTTACACACACGCTGAGGTGGACTGCCAATATGCGCCATCACCGCGAGATGATGGTGGTGTTCAAGCTCGAGTTGAACCAGCAACGACTTGTGCATACAACTTGAATGGCACTGTCAATGGCAGCTGGTTCCTCGACACTTACATAAATCTCCGGATTTCGTGGCGCCGCGTTTTCATGCAGGATTCGTCGTTTCTGCCTTCGTCGGTTTGAAGGTCGACATATAGTACAGTGGCATTGGCCCTATGTGACAACTCAGCTCCACTTACTGAATTCATGCCCTTTGCTCTTAGCGCTTCGTCGAGGACATTACTAAGCTTACTAACGTTAAGGGGATGCTACAATTTTTTCTTCATGTCCTACTAGTACTCCGTCGAATTCGACTGCCATACAAGTTTCATGTTTTTCAGACTATGGGCGACAAAGAAATGGTCTCCGAGTCATCGACAATGGCGCCCAACGCGTGTACGAGGCATGCATAACTAGTACTGCAGTCAGTACGGTTACTGCGATATGCATGGTAATGATTTGAAGGCATGTGACTGGCCAGTGGCCACGTCACCAGCTGACATCTTTCAACACAAATCGTCGGTGCGATTATCGGAGAAGCGTTCAGTACTCAGTAAACGGCGAACTCAACCAATGCTGTCAGATGTACGTACGTCCTGGCTCTAGCCCGTGTATTTGGCAGCTGTGAGCTGCGGTCTTCACAAACCTACATCTTGCGGCCCAGTTATACGATCCTAGCCGCGTTTCCATTTATAAAAGCTTAGTATTACTAGGCAGCCTTCAGCCGCTGCAGGTTGAACTTCAGCTTCTTCATATATGTCGGGTCGTCCAACTTCGTGTGGTCAAAACCCCGTTTTTTCACTAGCGGTGATAACCAGGGACTTGTATCTTCTATCTTCACTGCTCGGGTTCAGGCAATCGTGGACTATCCCGAGTTTGGCGCTCTCGCGTCTATTGAACTATTGGGGGTGATGAAGCCGATTTTTGAACATATGTTGAAATCGTTAGCAGCTTAGGTCATCAAACTCTGACGAAAAACGGTGCATCGATAATGGTTTCATTCATTACATGTGTGCTATAGGGGCAACGTGCTTGGTACATCATAAAACCTGGCTAGTGATGAGTAAGTTCGACTGCTTTACATGACGAGTCTGCAACGCTTACCCGAGCCAGCTGTACAATTCAGCATCTGTGGCACTAGTGTCCTGGACCATGTGATTATCACGCTCATGACTTTTCAGAGAATCTGAGCGCGTAAAGCTTTTTTCGCATTGCTCGCACGGAAAGCGCAACCCCAGATGCGTCCCTATGTGGCGAGGAATATTGCGACGCTGGAATTTTTTCCCGCATGGGAGTTTGTAGCCTGACTTGAGTACAACCCACATGCACTCCACTTCGGTTGTCTCTGGACCACGGATATCATGCGCCGTGTTCAGATGTAAGAGCATCGGTGGTCGACCTGCTAGTACGAGCTCAGAGCACACTTCATGTGTAGCCGCATTCATCCAGCCGCATTCTTGTGCATCATCTGGGACGCCAATTTCCGTAGGATCGTCTTGGGAGGGTTCAGGGTGGTCCTCGACACCCGAGCTGGCCTCAGTGGGCGGAATTGCCAAATATTTCTCCAACGCTTGCAGAAGGGCGGCTTCTGATACCTCTTCAATTGGAATATCTTTGTTGTGGACGAACGTTTTATCGAGAAATAAGGCGAGCCCCTCATCCTGCAGGAAACATTTAAATGAAAATATTGCTCGTCCCCATAATGCACGCACCTCCTCCATGAGGTGAAGTAGTGTGTCATTACCGGCTTCACTAACCAAAGCGTCCAGGATGTCTGCTATAGGTGTGTTGCTGTTGAAAAAAACCTCGACACCTCTAATGGTTACTTACAGTGCAAATTAGCCCACCCGTCGATATTCTGGGACTGATTGTATCTGTGCATCGGTCGGCTCGTCATATGGAATGGATGTTCTGGCTGGAACGAAACATTGCCCGCATTTTATGTACCACTGTCCCTGCCAGCTGGTAGGGTGGGGGCATGAGGTTAGTAACGGTTGGGCCCTTGGAAGGGTCCCAGATCTCATACGCGATAGCGGTCATGGTTTTTCGGCCATGGCTGGCACTAACTGCGGGGTTCCAGGTACGTTGAAGGTCGGCCATTTTGTGGTGGTTGTCAAAAACTAAACATCACCGAAACAGGCATGCCGACCGGCTTGGTTTAGCGGCGCGCCAGGAGCGTGACCTAGTCCGTCTGTGGAATCGAGTCATCATCTTATCGGGCTTGCCATTCATAAATTGCAAGCCAAGTGGCACTTACAACTTGTATATCTCACGACAGATCAAAAAGAAAACGCAAAAAGGGCATCATTTGTGGTCCGTCGTCTATGGAATTGAGTCATTTTCCTATCGGGCTTGCCATTCATGAATTGCGGGTCAAGTAGCACTTACCACTTGTATATCACACGACAGATCAAAAAGAAAAAGCGAAAAGTGCATCAGATGGACGCTGTGATGGTAGTTTTACTGAGAGATCTTAGCCGACTTTACGGTTCGGTCGTGAGAGCAGAACGCCATCGATAAGCTCAAGCGCCCTGCTAAAGGCCCGCACATCGATGCGATTCAAAAAATAGCAAACTCAAACAGATTTTGTCATCATATTACATGTCTGGCAATGTGTATTATATATTGGCTCGATGTTCACAAACAGACTCGCCGGAGACTTGTTCGTTTGCAACGACTCATGCCACACAACCACTGCAGCGGCCGATTAGCGCCCAATGAGCGATAATTAGGAAAGAAGGAACGGATATTGTCTTTTTTCTATCAAGGTCTGACTACGGGAGACTAAGGCGATGAAGTTTTTTTATTCGAACCTTTTCCTTCCACAACTACAAGGACAACAACCAAGCTCTTCGCTAGAGTGGTCACGCCCCGCGGACATGTGGTTGATATGTGTGCTCAGCACAAAATGATTGTTGTCATTTCCCTAGTACCACATGATTCAGACGTCGCTTGATTCAAACACACATATATTATGTTCACCCCAGGATAAGTATCAAATCTACATCATTCTTGACTAGCCTAGTAAAAAGCATTTACATCCATTATCATTCAATCCTTTCGTGTCGTCTCGCACGGTCGATGAGAACATCATCAGGGCCTAAATGCGTATCAGCACGCCGCCATCCCCCCCCTCCCAAACTCAGGAATCTTTCAAGGATCAACTGTAAGCACCAACACCCAATATCAATACTACCGGTTGATCGTCAGCTAGGGTTCCATGATGTTGGAGCCGAACACAAGAACACATCCGAAGCAAGAGGTATAGAAAAACAAACCTCCAGTCGCGGTGTTTAAAAGTAACTCACGGCTAGGCTCCTCTGTCCTACAGTTACTCGTCGTTGATTCTTCCGCTGTAGATCTAAATCTCAACAATATCTATCGAACTTGTGTTTTGATGTTTTGATGCTCCAGGTGAACTTTTATTGCCGATCATCCTTTACAGGATCTTGGGATCTACCAGTGGACGTTCAACAAAGGTTACAAATTAACTAGCAAGGAGGCGGAGTTTTTTATACTCAGCGACACCGTAACGCATGTGCTTCGGGGCTCGACCTGTTCAAGTTTGCAATTTGAAAGCTCGAGCCATAGGCAGTGTGTGAAGAGGCGCCCCCAAATCTGTAACCAATCTCTAAGTTGAATTGACAATTCCAGGTTGAGCTTAGTACTTGATCAAAACTGTCGGTTCAGGCGCTTTCGTGTGGTTTCCGATAACTGACTCGCAGCGATGACTTACTTATACGCAGCTCATATAAATAAGTGTAAATTCGGAGATGTGACAGATATAATTAAAATGTGCTTCGGAATGAGGTTTGTCGAAGGAACGCAAGCAATACCAGGTAACGAGGACAGGTAACGACCAGAGTCCATACTCAACGTGTCTTACGTGTCTCTGTCCCCACTAACAACTCACTTTCGATGTCGACATGTCCTGATCTCCTCAACCTCTCAACGAGAACGTCTCCAAAAGCAGTCATGGGAGTCAAAATGCCGCCACCTGTGCTTGTCTGAGGCAAGATTGCACCGTCCAAAACCAGCGCTAGTGCGCATTCCGAAATCATTACTGAAAAGTTGAATGAATACTTGATTGATGGTTCGCTGGAAGTATAGATAGAGCTTACTGGATGATAAGAAATATCCAGGGTCACCTCGACCCCGGAAAATACTTCGTACAACAATCTTTTCTCCTTGTGAGTTGGGGCTGGAAGTAGTGATGTTAGTGATTTTGACAGAGCCACTCTGTAGTTGTCTGCGTGTGGCATGGCATAAGTTGTGAGATCAATGAATTCGATTGCACTCACTTCTCAGACGGGCCTTCACCAGGACCGGGCATTATTCTGCGAGCCAACCATCTTGCCTGTTAAAGTCATCCACACACAGTCATTTCCTCTGCTACAAGGACAAAGAGAAGATAACGAACAGGTTGGAAGCAAACAAGCAATGCTGCTATCGCGGCAAATACGATTGAATATACCATAGCGTATAGTGCACTTGGCAGAATCACGAACTCCTCATACTTGAAGTTCGGACCATAGGAGAATGGAGCAACAGCGGTCGCATTATGATGGTTGAGACGGCGTGCGAGTTCATAGAGACCCCACGAGCGCTGCACGACCTGAGAATTGGTGATTGCCATAAAATACCACGCCCCGTAGACTGGTCGATCAGAGTACGGCAAGGTATAAAGCATACGGGGTCGAGCAGAATGGGTTCCTTCCACTGATAAACAACATTAAGTCAGCCACCACCGTATCCTTCAATGCTGCGAGATAAACCTGGGCTCAGTGCAAAATTCTGCCTTATCGCGAGCAGTTTGCGCTTTGGAACGTCTTCCAATGCAGTGAGGATTGTGGAGAAAGTGCCTCCTGAAATAGAAGCACCACCAAGCTTCCACGCCGAAGTGGAGAGGTCTATTGTGGTAGACGGCCCACCGAAGGATTTCAGTGTTTTGTTCGCGACGAATGCAAGAATATCAGAAGGTACTGAGTCCAACCCGCAGCAAGGGACCACGATTGAACCCGACTTGACAGCTGCGTAATCGAGTCTAAAAGCAGTCAAGTTGGTACTTCTCAAAATCAATATAGGCTTCCACATACTCAAAGATAATATCCTTTATCCAGTGGACCTCGCCAGTCAAGTCCACATAATGTTTCCCATGATGTACACAAGCTCGGACAACAGAAGTTCCCCACCGCCAGTATGGACCAATGGTGTTAATTACAACCTTGGCCTGTTGTACCACAGCAACCACGTCACTCGAATTCGTGACGTCCATGATATATGCAGGTACATCATCTTTCGAGAGGTTGAGTCCTTTCAAAACTTTCTCGAGCGCTGACTGCGACCGTGCAGCAAGACCAAACGTGAAAGATGAACGCTGCGGATGCGTGGCAAGGTACTGAGCTATGAGACGACCAGTATAGCCTTGAGGACCACTAGTTAGCTGCTGATGAACAACAACATGTGAAACCATACCTGTGGCACCGAGAACAACTATGTCGACCATGATGAGAAGCAAAGGAGACGTCACGGGTGCGGTACCCGTACAAGTACTACCCCTGCATACGTAAGTAAATCGGCTATACCGGTATGTCGTACAAGCAACCGTGACCGCCTCATAACTTCTTGACCGCGAATGTCCGACTTTTTTGCAGGATACAGTAAAAATGTACACATTGTATTGGAACCTTAGAGTTAGGATAGCCTCTACCTAATACCAATCAATCGTCGAACATGGTTCTATCCATCCTAACCCCGAAATTTTGTTTCACTTCCATACCCAAGAGTTTCATCTTCCCAACCTAACGAATGTGATATTGATATCTCAGCATTGTCTGTATTGCAAACAACTTACCTCAACTCTCTCGCTCTGAACCTTCCTTAACTCCATAAGCTCTTCCTTGCTTAAATAACTTTCGTGTTCGGCGGGCGCTCTCTTGTGTCGTAAAGAGTGAGCCCGTATATCAGCCTCAGGATCATAGGAGTCTTCTGCCGGTGGAACGAACTCGCCGGCTCGTAACGACGTCATTCGTCGCTCGTATGCCTCCATGTGGTAGTATTTTTCGTGAGGGAGGGTCGCTACCAAACGCTAAACGATATCGGCAAAAAGCTATCTGAAATCACACACCAGTGTTATAATCTTCAACAAAAACAGCGAATTCTTTGCGCTCCTGGTCCTTGGATATGGCCTCCGGGTTTATTTTGCGCTCTTCCAGAAGCCACGTGCGGAATTCTTGGGTCTTGTTGTAGAAGCTAGGGGACAAAATTAGCCATACAGCCGCGGCTGTTGCAATTGAACTGACTCGGTTTCACTGATAATTCCGTATTTACCCCACTGAGCACCAGAGGCCGTCCCATGCCTTTTCTTCTGCGAGAAACGGGTTCGCTGATGGTTATAATTCTTAGGACTACTCACTTTCTTTTCTTTCTTTTCTCTTTTTCTTTCCCTCTTCTCCTCACGACTGCGGTGCTTGTCTTTCTTCTTACGACGTCTTCGCTCCGAATCAGTGTCAGATAAACTTGACGCGGAACTTGAACGAGAGCGTGAACGCTTGTGCCTGTGCTTTCCTCTATCTTTAGGACGTTCATGCCTTTCCCTAGAGTGTGAGCGGTCGGGACCACGGGAGCGGGACCGAGACCTTGGCAATTGGCGATTACGCCTGGGGCTGCGAGACCGTGATCTTGAGCGCCTGCGTGAGCGAAGAGGGGATCGAGACCGACGAGGTGCGTCCCTCTCGGTATCCGTTCCTAAACGTCGGCTATGACCAGAAGTATTTCTGTCTGCTGCAAAGGACTCTCTGTTCCTCGTAGTTCTCTTGTCATAAGTGTTTCTATCTTGGCTTCTAGACCGGCTTCGACCCCTCCGAGCTTGATTTGAGGCCATGGGTTTTCGACAGAAGATCTAAACTCGTTCACTCACTGAATAAAGTGGATCGAGTAGCGTGAGAACATTGCAGCCACAATCTAATTGCGGTTGTTTGGATCAGAAGCTTTTGCCAAACAACGTTGATGATTTCAAAAGGGCCGTCCACCAGCATCATCTACCTAATTTTTTTTTTCGTGCAAGCTCGGCACTCTACGCGAAGGACTAGTCTTATTCCCGCTTCATCTTATTTGGACGTTACAGTGTTCGGACGCTGTCATATCGGCAGGCGCCTTGCCACTTCTTCCATATCTTGTTCTCCTGTAAATCCAGTGCTTCTCACGAATGGCTATCGGCACCTCCTAAATCGCGTACGTCTTGCTGTGCTGCCTATCATCAGGCCAACTTCTGTGGTAGCACGAGCCGGACACATGTACATGTTGCCACGTGGGGGGCATTGCGCCTCGGCTTTAACGTGATCGCGCGCAGACCTCGAATTTCATATTTATGGCATGTCAGCCAGCTTGAAATGGCCGTTATGAACCTCCTGTGCGTCACATCTCGCTATTCACCATGACAAAACTTTATACACCGATCGCTCGCAGTCTTGCGCACTACGGATTACATTGGTTACAGCTCCATTTTATTGAAAGTCGATTCATGTCTTTACAACAGGACCGCCCGAGCGTTTGTCAAGTGCCCGCACTAGTAGTGGAAACATGATGCATAAACCTCCATTTCCGTACAGGAAGTGAAAGTACATACACAATGGACCAAATAGTGCTTTTTGGACATTTCACACATCGCAGAGTGTGGCCTAGAAACCACATCCTTACAAGTATAAAGCGTTCCTTCTTTGCCGCTTTGGCTCATACCGGTTCACAAGTACTCCTTATTAGCGGTATTTTGAAAACCAAGGCTACGCTCCTACTTCTATGTCTTTCAAAGAGGGACCTTTCTCTGATTCCTAGTACGCCTTCATTGCCTAGTTATTTATTATCTCCTTGAGTTGCTCATCATGCATTGTGGCAGCGGTCGGAAACCCTTTAATTTCTCACCCAGGCAGGAAACAATGTCTCTGACTCCCCCAAGATCTTCGCCCACTTTCAGCGTTGAATCACCATGGTCATTGTACGCTAGGTCTCTTTGCCGTTTCGCTAGTTCCCCAGCTGATCAATGTTACTGTTGTTTAGCCCCACCTCGTCCTACACAAATGAGGTTACTGCACCGTGAGTAGCAGGATTCCTTTTTGTTTATGCGTCTCTCATGAACGAAACAGTGGAACTGGGATAATACCATCTGATGATCCTTTTCTCGCGAGAAGCCATCAGAATTTTCAGGGCGACTCATTCATTGATTACGGCGCATTGAGGCACGATGATGATAACTTGCCAGTGACTTCCCCTGGCAATGTGGTGTCAACAATCACGGTTTCTCAGACTACTGACGGTGCCTGGTTGACCAGTGCCTCTGCAACTCTACCTCCGGAACTCGAGACATTTGCTCACAATTCATATCAACCAATTCATTCACCTCTTTCGCACATGCTAGCTAGCAGTTCTTTCATGTGGCCTGTGCATGGACCAGTCCACACTGGGAGCGTCCATTCATTAGAAGTCTTGCATGAAGACCGCAGGACCGCAATGCTGCAAGGAAGTCCACAATCCCCGGCGCCAGTACCACCCAATAGCTCATGGTATCCTCAAGTAGAGGCTGTAGGCAGCTCCGCGACCGCTGCGTTTCAATCTCCTTCACTCCACTCGAGACCGATGCCACCGGCTCTTCGACATGAAAGCACACCTCAAGGTTCAGCCTCTCGGCATAATGAAACCGCTGTAATAGGTCCACAGACTCCTGGTACGGGGTCAGCTGGCTATGAACCCGCTTCCCAATCACCGCGTCAGAGACGCAGAGCCTCGTGGTCGAGTTATGCCGACCGGCCGGCAAAAGCTCTACTGTGCAACGGGATTGTCCTTGATGAAGAAGACGTCAAGGAAACTAGGAGTATTAATGGCGGTCTCGTTATCACTTATCTCTGTCGCTGGATGCACAACGGGCAGGAATGCGGTATGCACGTCATGGGCGATCGTATACGATTGGCAAGGCATATACAGAGGTGGCACAGGGCTCACGCGGAACACAGTGAGAGGCAGGTCCCTTGCCTCTGGGGTGGCTGTGGAAAGGTAATGAAAAGAGAGAACGTCATCCGACATGTCATCGTTACCCATCTCAAGATGAAATGGTGCTGCTCGGTATGTTGCATCAGGCTATCTCGCGATGATGCCTCTGCGAGGCATTTCGAACGTGTGAAATCCTGCAGGCATGGTGTTGCGACGGTTGAAAGAGGTCCAGAAGCGCAGGAAGTGAACGTTCGTCAAGGAATTGAGTTATGATTAATTTAATTTAATGCGGACATATCTCAAGCAAGCGATAATTTATGCTACATGGACAGCATTGATAACTACATATTTGTGATTCGATACATGTGTTGTAGTCGTGGGTTCACCGGTTACCGGTCATATACATGCCTCAACCCGACTCTCCCTTGACTTTCTCTCTAATAAACAGATTTGCATATTCTAACAGTATGATAACAAAGTAATATTAACGTTATTTCTACATTTGCCTTATTGAGTCATACTTGCTGTAAATAATTCTTTATAAATGCAGCAACGACCATCGACTTCGAATGCAACTCAAACGTCTCTGAAAAAAACGAAATAAATCCCTCTCGTGTTCTCCTGGAACAAGAAATGCACATCGCAAAAGGTACCTTGCCCCTTTACAATATCACTTCCTCAGATCACGCGTACTTGAGGCCGATTGATGGTACCACCAGCAGCACAACCACAACTTCCAGTCGTCGCTCGCTCCAGCATCGGACACATTGAATCATTATGCCACCAGGGTATTATTGTCGACCTTGAAGACCATGTTTTATACCTTCGATCGTTCGACAACTCGATTGGAAGAGCTTCAAGTTATCGACATCATCTACGTTCGAATGTCCACCACATGCATTCGTACTTCAGAACGCACTACTCGACGTTTGCTTCGTGCCTATCGTCGGAGTAACCTTAGTCTCCCCTATACGGACCTTCATATAGAAGAATGGAGACGATCCCTTCTTCTTAGAGTAACCTGCGTCCTCGCCTGTCCTCATTTCCTTCAAGCGCTTGGGAAAGCTCGCACACGCACTCGTCACTTCCATACTAAACAAGCTCCGGAGTAACATGAACGGGTTTTTTTTAATTCTGCGCACCGCAATAGTAGCGAGCGGCGAGCGCTACCCAGTCTACAAGCCAAGACACTGGAGTCGGCGGCAGAGACCTGCCAAGTCACGTGGCGGCTCGTTACCTGCCTCACTAACCCCCCAAGCCAGATCTCCCAGTCTGCCATCCGCCATCGGCAATCCCTTCGTATGGACATCAGTCACCGGAATTCTGGGTAAGTGCCCGTGGCGTGCCCGTATATTCCGCGCATGTCGGGTTATAAAGGGTTGGTGCGGGTGTCGATTCTAGAATTGCTTACACACTACCGCCTCACCGTGACCGGGTGACTCAGAACCACCACATACCCGTGCCGCGCTATTCAAAACTTCATTTTTAGATGGCAGGTAACGCTAGAGTGCCACCTCACCGCAGAACGTTCGGTGAACGTTGATGCGATATCGGGGATCTAATATCTATAATGAGCTGTCTGAGGGTAGGAAGTTTAGCTCCGGGATAAAGTTCGCGTGCATACTAGGCATATCAGACAAACTCATGTTCTTTGATAGTCAACCTTCAAGATAAAAGAGCCCTTGACTTATAGCACGATGCAAACCCACGCAGCTAAGCATCATCTACTTTACTGATTCTTTGCGCTCACGTCGTTACCCGCGAAATTTGACATGGATAACATCATGAACTTGCTGTTCATCTTTAGCACTGGGCTTCAGGCTGCAGCAGACAATGATCCCGATACTTTTTCGTCGTCGTTGGCTACACCCCAAGAGTATGGTCCTCTGTTGCAAGAATCTGTCGGGGTTGTCAATGTCATTGCAGATCCTCCTGTCGGACAACTTTCCCCAGGTAGAATTAGCTATCTCTGCAGTCTTTCATTCAAACGTTTACCATATACGACGCCCAGATCTAATGGTCGCTGGTTCCATGAACCACATCGTACCGCCCTTCCAGTCATTCGTACATGGGCATGCCACAGAGAGGCTGACCACATCCGGTTTTTCAGCCAGACGTTACCCACATTTGTGTCTCTCCATCGTACTCGGCGGTCAGGAGAAATTGAAGTGCACATGGCCCGGATGCTCGAGTATTCTCCAGAAAGATAGCCATACTCGCCATGTGGACAACATTCATCTCCGCAAAGTCAAGGGTATATGCACTCGCTGTGAAAGAGAATTCACGCGCAAGTACGCGAAGACGAAGCATGAACTTACGTGTCCTGGTACACACTCCAAACGTAAATGATGAACTCACAAGGCCTCATCTGTGTTGATGGTGTATCATGTTCTTTCACCTACAGTCGAAGCTCTCTTATCCCATAGCTCTGATGACCCATACTCCTCTATACCCCATAGGTTTTTCAAGTTACCAAGTTGGAATGCGGTGGATTTCGACCCATAACTCTCTGATACTCCATAATCCATACCCTTTGTGACATAAAACCCATACAATCTACTAGTGTATTTTCGGTACAATTGTATCCCAACCCTAATTTTTAGAGCCACAAGCACCATATAAATTTTCTTTCCCACCAAGTCGAAATAAACCATGCCATTGAAGCTACTTGAGGTCCTCAAATTTCAGTCAATTTCATTTGCTCTTGGACTCTACTTGGTTATATTAACGCGCTTATAAAATAACTTGTTTTTTTTTTCAAATTTTTGTGATTTTGAGGTCAAGTACTGTTTAAGATGACTGAATCAATTTTATGCTAAAGTCTCGCAGTGATTAGACAAGCGGAGTCCCCCAGCTCCATGCTCCAGGGACTCGTTGAAATTTTATTGCGAACTGAGAAACAAAGTACAGGACATGACAGCATAAAGTGTAATGAATGCGAGACTCGACGAAACGTGCTTGAATGAGCAAAGGAAATGCTTTGGTAGCAGGAAAAACCAATGTATCCTGAGTCAGTACGAATTTTTTCAGAATTTTACATAATTGAGCTATTTTTAATGACAATTCTCAAATGCCATACTCTCTCATAACCCATACATAGCCTGGAGCCATGACCGAGAAGTATGGGATAAGAGGGCTTTGACTGCAGAACACACCTCTTCTTCGATTCTCGCACGACATTTTTATCGAAGTTGTTCTTTGTATACGTACTCACTGAGGTTGTCGGTGTTTTTTTGAATAAAATTTTCAGATACTCTATATTCGAGCACGAGTTGCTGACCCGTGAATCGAAGTGCGTGTCTGACTGGCCGGCTCCTGTGATGGGTGAGTGTGAGGTCAATATTGTGATCACGAATGCCAGAGCAGGTCTTGGGTGATTGGCGCTCGCTTGCCGTGGCGGGGAAGGGGGAGAGAAGCGACATGATTGGGTGATAGACGGCCTATGGTCGTATGGGGTCTCGACCATCTCAAAATGTTATGCCGTACTGGTGACTGTCGTATGTGGTCTCAAGAATCAAGATGGTCCCAAGGTGGCGAGCAAGTTATCGCTCACACTCGGTTGACCCGGTGACTTGCCCAGTGCGACCCTGCTCCTTGATCACGATCTGACGCTTGGTGGGCCCGAACGGAGTGGTTTGAATTAATTCCGGTAAATGTCGATATTAATGAAAATATTGTGGCCAAGCCCTCCCTTTCTCTGAACCAAGGAAGGGCTCTTGTAGACATGCGTTCGAAGTTCGTGCATGCTTGGTCGATCGGGCGTTTGCTTAATTCTGAAGGGTTCTTTAAAACCCAAAAAGGAAAAACATGGCCGCCGGCATCTACAAGTCAAAACCCACATTTGGTGTAGCTCAGGACGCTTCTCGTCTTGGTTTACATTGTACTGTCTGTTCCACCAATAGCGTTCCCCCATCACCAACGCCGTAAGCTCACTCTGTAAGCATTAAACTTATTTATCATAAGCGAGAATTATTTTCCTTTTGCTCATGCCGGGATCCTGTCTATTAAGTCACACGGCCGAGTTGCAGATCTTTGGAAGCACGTTGCGTGCACCAAACACTGACAGGAAAGATATTTCTCGTGCTAACGAGCAAGATGTCCAAATCACGCCGTCACGGCAGTCTCTCAGGTGCACTGGGCAAGCGCTCATCCCTAATGGCTACCTCCAGCTCCAGCGCAACCGCCAGCGAGCTTTCTATCATTCCGGAGTCCTCCGTCGTGTCTACATCTGCTCATTCAATATTACCGGTCTCGTCTGCTCCAGCACCCCAGGCATACTCATATCCACATCAAAGAAGTCCTTCTCCCCCAGCTTCGAGCTATTTCCCATCTGTGTCCACTATACAGAGTGGTGAACCACAACCCACACCAGGCGCTGCTACCCACTTTGCGTATAGCACAACCCTTAGGAGACATCATCTTGAAGGCCCTATTCTTCATCCGGATTTTAGTGGCATTACTTCTAGCGAGGGACTACCATCACTCTGGCAAAGAGCAAAGGGTGTCCTTGGACACCAACTCTCGGATAGTGCTGCGGAAAACCGTTATGAGCTGGGAGAGCGGGTCAGCCAGCACTCGAGACTTCGAGAGGATCGGGACAGAAGGGACACTCCTTCTGCACGTTTTGCTCATTGGACAATTGAGGCGAGTATTTTGTCCTTACAAAATTTGTTCATCTTGTGTACGTGTCCTGCACTGCCTCCATGTCCATAATGTTTCTAGAAATCCAGGATGGAAGGGTAGATTCTGCTCGTGCTATTTTTATCTTCGCGTAATCCTCTAAAAGGATTTCTCGAAACATGTGACGGCTCCGGTGTCAATGTACTGACACAAATTGCCTTTTTAGGACACTCTAGCACACTTCAAAACGTCGGCAGTCTCTGGTCTTCCCAGTTCGTCAATTCTAGAGCTGCAAGGTGTCCATGGATACAATGAATTCTCCGTATCTATGCCTGAGCCAGCTCTACTCAAGTTTGCTAAGACCATTTATGAGAGCCCGCTCATCCTACTCCTATGTGGCAGCGCTGTGATTAGTGCGGTCATGGGAAACGTCGATGATGCAGTCAGTATCACGGTGGCAGTGCTAATAGTACTGACTGGTGAGCATCTGCAGAATATCATGGAAGTATCTCATTTTCTCTAGTTGGCTTTGTGCAAGAACAGCGCTCGGAGAAAAGCCTGGAAGCGCTCAACAAGCTCGTGCCACACCACTGCCATGTGATTCGGTGCGGCACGAATATTCTGTCAAATACTCCATTATCTCAACGTTTACAAACATTCACAGTGATCAACGTGATATTCACATTCTGGCCAATGAGCTGGTTCCCGGGGATATTGTCGCGCTCTCATCGGGAGACCGTGTTCCCGCGGACATGCGTATCATCAAAGCAGTAGACCTCGAAATTGACGAGAGTAGTCTGACTGGTGAGACCAATGCACGTCGAAAGGATTCAGATCCTTGCGTCTCTCAAGTTTCTGCATCCACAACTGCTTCGGGTAGCCCAGAGGACTTAGGAGATATCGCGTTAGCTGAACGGTCATGCATTGGATACATGGGAACTTTGGTTCGGAACGGTGAGTAAATACTAAGAGTGAGATCCGTGTGCTTAAGCCTCACATTACCATAAGGTCGTGGCATGGGTGTCGTGATCGCGACCGGTACTCAAACAGAGTTTGGTGTGATCTTTTCCATGATGCAAGATGTAGGTGTCTTTTGAGCTTTTGATTACGAACATATTTAGTTCCAAACAGGTCGAGGAAAAACGTACACCTCTTCAATTAAGCATGGATGAGCTAGCCAAGAAGTTGTCGATTTTATCCTTCGGCATTATTGGGGTCATTTGCCTCATCGGCATGTGGCAGCAACGGCCCTGGCTGGACATGTTTACCATCGGAGGTAGCTAATTCCATCGACGACAGCTTTGCTCGTTTAACTTTGCATGCAGTATCTCTTGCGGTAGCAGCTATTCCAGAGGGCCTCCCTATCGTCACGACTGTCACATTAGCTCTTGGTGTGTTAAGGATGTCGAAGAGAAAAGCCATCGTAAAAAAACTTCATTCTGTCGAAGCCTTGGGCTGTATTTCTGTCATTTGTTCTGACAAGACCGGTCAGTTAATAACTGCATTATCTTTGTCTTTTGTTACAATTGATGTTACAGGCACCTTGACAAAGAATGAACAGACAGTTACAGAGATATATGTCGTTGATGAAAACATTCACGTTGATGAGCCTCGGCCAACAATATCCCCAGCAGTTAGGAAGCTTCTGGAAATCGGCTCTTTGTGCAACAATTCTTCGATGTCCAAGGATGGCGAGGGCAAATACGTTGGACAATCGACCGACGTGGCCTTGATGAATGTTCTGTCTTCATTCGATATGCCAGATCAACGACAGGTAGGTTTACAGCAATGGCGTCGTCAGTGTTTTATACTGAAATCGGTTTAAGTCCTTCACCCGCCTTTCGGAAAAACCTTTCAACTCGGAACAAAAGTACATGGCCGTCAGCGGTGTTCACTCCTACTCTACAACTATCTATTCAGGTTCTCCTAGCGAAATGTACTACGTCAAGGGATCCATTGACGCCATCTTGGATCGTTGCAAGAACTACTTTATCACGGACGGCTCAACACCTAGCTTAGACGCTAGCACGCGCAACGTCATACTGAACAACGCTCAAGCAACAGCATCGCGGGGCCTTCGGATAATTGCCATGGCGTATGGATACGGATCTGTCGATTCTCCACGTCAGGATTCTACACAACCGCAGCACCGTGCCACCCACTCGGTGTCGCGGACCCCAGTGCCTGATGAGGACAAGACCAATCTAGTCTTCGTTGGGTTTCAGGCCATGTTTGATCCCCCACGCAAGGGAGTCGCGGATGCTATCGGCTTGCTCCAGAACGGCGGGGTACAAGTTGTTATGATCACTGGGGATGCTGAGCAGACAGCCTTGGCTATCGCCCAAAAGCTGGGGCTCTACGTCGGTCCTGCACATGCTCACGATAGCCAGCTCCGCAAATATTGCTTGACTGGAAAGGATCTCGACCAGATGAGCCGGTCACAGCTCATCGAGCGGGTAGGCAGCGTGAGCGTGTTCGCGCGGACGACACCGCGACACAAAATGTCAATTGTCGAAGCCTTTCAAGCTCGTGGAGCTATTGTGGCTATGACTGGAGACGGGGGTGAGTGCTGTCTATATCATGCCATGGCTAAGCTTATATAAATTTGCCTGCTTTCTCTTCGGCCGTTTCGCTAGTCAATGATGCGCCAGCGCTTAAAATGGCAGACATTGGTGTGTCGATGGGGAAAAGTGGTACCGACGTTGCGAAGGAAGCCGCTGATGCTATCCTTGTGGATGACAATTTCAGTACGATATTACCTGCTGTCGAGGAAGGTGAGCAATCTGTTCTTCAAATAGTAGTCGCGTAACTAACTAAGCGGTTCTAAAGGCAAATCGATCTTTCACAACATCCAAAACTTCTTGTCTTTCCAGCTCAGCACGGCTGCCGCTGCATTGACACTCATTACACTTAGTACCTTGCTTGGGTTCAGTAACCCGCTCAACGCCATGCAGATACTTTTTATCAATATTTTGATGGACGGTACGTTCTCCGGATCCCCCTCGACTAGCAAATGTCTGATTGAGTACCAGGACCTCCAAGTCAATCGTTAGGCGTCGACCCAGTAGATCCAGCAGTCATGCGAAGACCTCCACGGAAGAAAAACGAGCCAATAATAACGAAACGCCTGTTATATCGCGTCCTTTTTTCGGCTGCTACCATTGTCTGTGGAACCTCTTTCATCTATACCACTGCGTTGGATGATGATCTTGTATCGAGGCGGGAACAAACCATGGTCGGTTCTTAGACTCCTGAATCCTGCTTGCCAAGACTTACATGTTGAATAGACTTTTACGTGCTTCGTCTTCCTTGACCTCGTGTCTGCAGTGCAGAACCGCGGTCTCGGATGTGGCCTGATGCAAAACAAGATGCTCGTGACAACCGTATCGATATCATTCCTCGTCCAGCTAGCGCTCGTTTATGTTCCCTTTATGCAAGCGATCTTCCAGACAGATGCTCTTCGTTGGGAGGACATCTTGACCATCTTGCTCATAGCTGCAACGTCTTTCGTGCTGCATGAGGGACGGAGGTATTTCGAGAGAAGGGTCCAATCAGACGAAGCATACGCTAACGTCGCGGAAGAGATGGCGTGATCTTTCTTTGATAGAGAGGTCGAGTTAAGTTATCTACGCATGAATATATAACAGAATAGAGCGATGGATAACTATATTGTCTACATAGTACTACACATTATAACCTTTACACACTCAAGATCGAACTACCATACATGGTTATCGGACAATTGGAAGCATCTAAACTAAGTCATCGCTTTGTAGGGAGTGAAAGCTGGGGGAATGATCATCCAGGACGGCGCGCCAAAAGGGACTGCTCTAGGAGCAACGCCAGTAGCAAGACAAGATTGCGAATAGCATTCTGTACGGAGTTCCTGGACGAATGTGTCAGTGATGTAAGCAACGTCAACGAAAAAAAGCCGACGTACTTCAAAACTCCATGACCGAAGACCCGGTGTCGCCGAGATACTCTGAAATACGTCGGAGGCATCTTGCGCCACTTCGTCAGTGCATATTTGCATGTGGTGTGACGTATTGCCATCGCAGGAAATAGGATCGACCGGAGGAGCGACGGCACGACCATGAACATAGCTAGTGCCTGCATGCATCGCACGTGCTCGAGCAGGAAGCGGAACCATCGCTCTCTTAGGAATAGCACCATGCCAAACCGCAGCTGCCTTTGAGATAAAAATACCCTCATCGTCTTCTGCAATTTCGAAAGATAGGTTTAGAGGTATGTCTTTTCCTCCTGCGCCAAGCTGAGAGGGTTCTGGAGACGTGTAGTAGTGGGCGTAACCGCTGATTGGTGTTCCCGTCAGAGCGAGCGTTCCGGACATGATGATAGAGGAGAAAATTGGGGGATTGAGGGACTGGAAGATTGCTGATACGCTAGATGTTATATAGGTGATGTCACAAGGAAGTTTTGCTATAGTGGATTGACGTCAATTATTAGTTCACTTCCATCGGCAATGAAGAAGAATGAGATAACGCAATAAAGCACCTCATTTACAAGGCGTATGTGGCCATAAAAAGACCAAGCAAGGTCAATGAGACTGGCGCTGTCCACACATTAATTGTATGGCGTGATATGTATACACGGCTGTGGTTGGTTGAGTGACAGTGGTGGAAGTGGACCCAAAGGAATAAAAAATTGTTCACATCGTCCGTCACGATTCGGAGCGCTAAATTGTCAAACACGTGACACTATGATGTGACTAACGTCATCAGTGGACGCTTTGACCGTTCTCACTACGTTCACCCAGAATATGTCACCTGAAACGCCCAGGCGTAATCTACCTGGTCGACTTCATCCTGAGGCACCACGATGGTCAAGATACCCGATCCATCAATGTCCCACTCAAGACTCTGCAGATTCCTCGACGGCCCCAGCAGCACAACACTATCTCCCTTCTGGATCGGAAACGCCACGCCACCCGCATCCACCGTGACTTTCCCATCACTCGGCTTGTTGAACGCGATGATGCAAAATGTTTTCTTAGCAGTACTAAGATATCTATGCATAGGATAACAAGATCTATTAGTGTGACGTGTGGCATAAAACCGGAGCTCCAGAATGATTACTGATATGACCCAGGGGCTCGAAGATGTTCCTATAAGCACAGGTCAGATTGCGAGTCTTTGAACCATTGGGAACACAAGCTGCTTACCTTCGCAAGTTTCTCGCCGTCGGACAAAATAGTGAGGCAAGACGGCAAATCCTTCAAACACCACTGCCTTTCGAGCCAGGAGGCAAGATTACGATTCCAGAAAGACTGAAACATATGCGCGAGCCTCGCATCCCACGGTTTCGGAATTCGCGACAGATGAATAGCCCAATTTTGACATGCGTAATTGAGGGCGGCCGAAGCCGATTGACTCTGTTTCCGTGCTTCGTCTGTGGATCTTGAAAGGGCTTTCATAGCATGGATGATCTTCATGTCCGGTAATGCTGTGGTGGAATGATCCTGGTGTCTAAACACCAGAAACACTGGGAACATCAAGAAATCCGGTAGGGCCTTGAAAAGCCGGATAGCTTGAAAAGCTGGTTGCAAAGACAATTCTGGAGCGATTATGTACTCTTTGATAGCCTCAGAAGTACTCGAGAATTCTTCCATGGTCACCCAGACAGTGATCAGCCGCCACGCTTGGCCGTCCGGCCTCTGCAGCCAGTCTTGCCCATATTCGCTATGTAGCCAGTCTCGCATATCCTGGGACTGCAGCCATTCTTCTCCACTTTCGGTCTGCAGCCATTCTTCTCCACTTTCGGTCTGCAGCCAGTCTTCTATGCTCTCACTCTGCAACCAGTTTTGGACGTGCTCTGACCGCAGCCAATCTTTTCCGCCCTGGGTCTGCAACCAGTCTGGTGCGTGCTCCGACTGCAGCCAGTCTCGTGCGCGCAGTGTCTGCAGTAAGTCTTGCGCGTGCTCGGACTGCAGCCAGTCTTGTCCACTCTCGGTCTGCAGCCAGTCTCGCCCGCCCTTGGTCTGCAGCCAGTCATGCCTGCTCCGGGACTGCAGCCAATCTTGTCCGTTCTCGGTATGCAGCCAGTCTTGCGCATCCTGGGACTGCAGCCAGTCTTGTCCGTTCTCGGTATGCAACCAGTCTCGGGCATCCTGTGACTGCAGCCAATCTTGTCCATTCTCGGTATGTAGCCAGTCTTGCGCATCCCGGGATTGCAGCCAGTCTCGCCCGCGCGGGGTCTGCAGCCATTCTTGCGCATCCTCGGTCTGCAGCCAAGCTTGCCCATCAAAGGTTCGTAATTGGTGTCTCACGCCGGACATCTGCAGCACTGAGGAACCATCCCAGGTCTGCATAAGGTGTGGAGGCACAAACGGCTGGGGGGATGAGGACAGATATTGCTGGGAGAACGAGGATGAATATTGCTCGTGAGGAAGCGGCAAAGATAGCTGGGTGGAACTCCTGTTGGCCTGCAGCCAGTCTTTCCCAGCCTCTGTCTGCAGCCAAGCTCGCCCATCCTCAGGTTGTATGAACAGCCAGTATTTCCTGCCCTGTGTGGTCAACCAGTCCCGCCCGCCGTCAGTCTGCAGCCAGTGTTCCCCACAGTAAGTCTGTAGCCATTTTCGCCCAGCCTCTGTTTGTAGCCAGTCTCGTGCGGCCTCTGTCTGCAGCCAATCTCGCCCGCACTGGGTCCACAACCAATCTTTCTGTCCATTGGCCTGCAGCCAGTCTTGCCCGGCATCTGTCTGCAGCCAGTCTCGCCCGGCCTCTGCTTGCAGCCAGTCTCGTCCGCCCTGGGTCCACAACCATTCTCCCCCCCTGCCTGCCTGTAGCCAGTCTTTCCCATTGTCCGTCTCCAGCCAGTCTCGTCCGGCCTCTGTCTGCAGCCAATCTCGCCCGCCTGAGGTCACCAACCATTCGTCTCCCCCGTCGGTCAGCATCCAGCCCTTTCCCCCCTGGGTCTGCAGCCAGTCCCTTACTCCTTTTGTCTGCAGCCAGGAACGCCCGTCCGGGGTATCTAGCCAAAACTGTAACTCTGGATGGTAATTCCCCCGAAGCCATAACAAAGTTATAAGAGCTTGCATTGGCTCCGGTGGCTGGACCATGAAGGATAATGAGTGTTTTAATTTCTGAGGGTCATCGGGTTGCATAACTTGGCTATGATTCGTTAATTCCGAGAGCGCATTCAAGAGGGCCGTGCTTTCTGGAATCTCGCGCACCATCAAGTGGAGAGAAGAAAATGCAAGAAGGGAGTGTGGTGATGTGATGTATTGTACTTGGCGGAGGTAGCAGTTTGAGTGGTGGGAAACATAGTCGCGAACGGACGAGTGATAGATATTCACGGGGAGGCTGCTGTCGGTAGGAATCTCTATTATAGACCGTAGCTGCCTTAGCACTTTCTCTACGTCCCTGCCCTGACCAGGGCCAAGAAGTTCCGATATTTGTGAGAGCGGCAGAGGATCTACAAGGACAACAACAATGGACAAGTGCATGTATGCCAACATCGGGTCAGCGCATGTGGAAAGGATAAGGTCGTATAACTTGTACACTTCCGTTCCCGGTAGCAGTTGACTCGTCAGTTCGAGCATGAGTTCAAGCCGGTCATAGGGATCATTGTGTCCATCATCGATAAACTTCATCATTGTAGTTGCCACGATGAAACGTCCACCCGCTCGGCTCGCTAGCCGTTCAAGTTGGGCATTCGTTGGATGCGGAAAAGTGGGATAGCGAAGCCGCAGTTTTCCAAAGGAATCCTCCAAGAAACGATAAATGTCTTCATCGACATCTGCGCCGTCTAGCGAGATGGCGGTAGCAACACCCTCGCCAGAAATGTTCGCTGGTATCTCGCCTACTAGCGGGCGCACATGTTCGTTGTGCATGACTTCACGAATATGCCCTTCCGAGCGACTTGTGACTAGAATGTGAGTCACAGGCAGTTCAGGATCGCGAAGAGCTTGAGCAAGCAGGGATATGAGTTCAGCAATTTCGCTTTCGGATTTGTCTCTATCAAAGAATTCGAATGAGGGTTGATCGAGGGTTTCGGATGTGCATTCATCAAGGGCATCGACAACGAACACCAAAGGCGGACTGCCGCATTCACGTAGTCTATATTGAAGCTTCCTGAGTGGTTGGAGAAACAAGCCTTCCATCTGATCGCGAACAGACTTGTCAGGGTCTAGAAGGGCAGGGTTATTGAGGATAGCTCTATTCACATGCGTCCTGACGCTGGGGAAATTGCTGGCCAGCTGGTAGGCAAGCGTCGCAAAGAAGTAACCGGCTGTACGCCGTTTCGTGTGCTTGCGGGAGAAAAAGAATGTTCCAGCGAGTCGCGTCTCTATTTGTGTCTGCTGACTCTGCTCTGCCACTTTCAATCCTTTCATCCTTTCAGCTACCGTAAATGCGACGGCAGACTTTCCAACGCCCGCAGTACCATGCAGCCAAATGATCTGATTCTGGTCTTTCTTGTCTAATAATGGATAGATGTAGTTGAGAAGGGCCACCCGGGTGCCTTCCAAACATTTCGGATGGGGGTGGCGTTCACGAGAGTCATGTTCAGCACCCTTGGCAGCGACTTGAGACAATTTTTCCCAAGTTCCTTCAGACATATCCAATAACTGTTCATGAGATCAGACGACAAGAGAGGGAATAAGAGACGGATATACTGACATCGATTCTTGACAAGAGAACAATGATAATCGCAATACAGATTGTGAGATGGGACAGAATAATTGAGGATACCAATCCAAGGATCAAAGACCAAGCTGAAACTTGGATGTTTTGAGGGCGGGTACCAGCAATGGAGTTGTGAAACGAATTTCAGTGTGCTCAGTCTGTCCAACGGCGATGAGCTGGGCTCAAAAAATTGTCACTTGCTGTAAAGTGATTGAAATTGCAAGGTGTGAAGCTTTGAAGAGCTACTAGCTTGTTTGAGCTGATGGATGGATGTTTCAGTACTCCGATACTGTGAATGACTCCTGGATGGTGGTTGAACGTTGAAGGACGACTTGACGCTCGTCTGAGAGGGCACCGACTCTGTGGCACGCGCTAGTGACTCGGACAGACCTTGCCGATTGCCAATATTAATAGTAACACACCGAAAGGGATTGCTGCAAAGCGCGGCGCATGTTGCACTTGACCAGCCTGAGATTGAGACACTCGCGACAATTTCAAAGTTAATTGGGAGGTCAAGTGTGTGCGACACAAGAAATCGACATTAAAAAACAATCACTGAAAGGCACCAAACACTTTGGTGGTTCACTGTTCAGACAGACTAAGTTTATCGAAAAATTATAAGTAGGAAGATATTAGATAAGACAGCTGCCACCTGAGTGCACGTGACACCGATAGCGATGAGCTTGTTAGCGTAGATGGCCAAATGGAAAATTCATTCACTCGTTCGACCATCAGACATTTAGTGCTCGCTGCTATTAATCCTACATTCACCCAGAATATGTCACCTGAAATGCCCAGGCGTAATCTACCTGATCGACTTCATTCTGAGGCACCACGACAGTCAAGACACCTGATCCATCAATGTCCCACTCAAGACTCTGCGGATTCCTCGACGGCCCTAGCAGCACAACACTATCTCCCTTCTGGATCGGAAACGCCACGCCACCCGCATCCACCGTGACTCTCCCATCGCTCGGCTTGTTGAATGCGATGATGCAAAATGTTTTTGGTGTGGTGAGGAACCTAAATGATTCCGTCGGATCTTGAGACGCTTGATACCAATAATCCTGATGCGCACACGTCTCATCTAAAAAAAGAAGTGCGGAAAGAGTGTTTGTGACCTACAGTTGCATAGACGCAGTCGCCTGCATACTTTAGCCATTTGCCGGCAGCAAGGAGGTTGTCTGCCATCGGTGCGATGATGTCGCCCTCCGCATTAGGACCAATATCGAGTAAACTGTGGAATGAAATAAAACGAGTACCAAGGCGATGATGCTATTCCTCACTAGTTTCCATTCTTGCTCACGACATCGACCAGTGTTTGGATGATGGTCGTTCCGTTCTTGTACTCGCTCGCATTGGTGGCAGAATTCAAGCCATAGCTATTCGGGTCCATCCCTTCGCTCGTCTCCCAGTGGCGAGTGGACAAAGAACCCAACGTTGCGTACTCTGGTGTGTCAAAGTCCGGGACCGCACCACAGCCTCAAGTGGGTTTGCATCAGACATGCCTAACAATTCGCAGCAAAGACAACTTACGATCATTTATGGTAACCTGATAGCCATTCTGCATCGCCTTGTTATAAAATCGTGCAGCAAAATCTAACGTCTTATTGTGGCCTCCACCGTCGCACCACTAGCCCCCGTCAGTACATGCTAAGAAGTCGGTCTAATAACGAGCTAACCATGATTTCCGTGTCATAGTCCAGCGCCAAAGACAGCATTTGGGGGTATTGCAAATCCTCGATGTAGTCACTGATATTCAATATTCCAGTATAAGGCTCCAGCTCAGACGCATTGAATGCGTTGTGCGCCAAGCCTCCTGGCCATGAACTAAACCCATACTTGGAGAAGTATGGATTGAACCTGCAGTGGATCAGAAACAGGAGCTATCGTGGGCCGTGGCATCAGTACTCTTACCATTCGGGAAGCGAGTAGTATGTGCCTCGATGAATGTCGGGATAATCGGATTTGGCGGTTTCCATGAGCTCTTTGACAAAGTCACGATGTGGGTTAAGGTATACACTACTTCTGTGCGTGGTATTTTTTGTATCAAACAGTGCATAACCGTCGTGGTGTTTCTGCAATGCGGCACGGTCAGACTTGATTGAGAACTAATAAAGAGCAGTTCGCACAGTAACGATGACAAAGTACTTTGCCCCAGCCTCGGAGAACAGATCTAACCAAGCTCTCGGATTCCAGGTAGACGCTGTGAAGTTAGCAATGAAGTCATCATACACGACGTCCTGCAGTGCACGAGTATGAACGTCAATGCTGACTGAAAGCTCATTATATTTACCTTCCCATAAGTGTCTAGGTGATGTACCCATGTCGGCGAGTTGGAGTTCGGAGGGTTACGGAGATTCCAGCTGCTCTTGTGTCAGAATGGCCCGCATATGATGGAGAATCTCCTCACTCATACCACTCCGCATATGAACTAGGCGGGCCCTGTCTAAAATGCATCAAACCGACACGAGCGTCGCCAACAGCACAAACATACTTACCCAAGCGGGGACGCTGTAGATACCCCAGTGGATGCTGCGAATGCATGAGTCCATGGATCATCTAAGTCTTCGGGAATCATCTGATACTTACAATATTCCATACTTCGCCTGGTTCCACCAAGTGGGCGTCTCATGTGTGGCCAGCATATTAGCGTCCGCTGTCCATTCGGTCCGCAGCGGGACGATGGGCCATCCCACGGAAGTCCCAATGACATTTTCAAATTCATCTTTGATGGTAATGGTCGCATTTCCTTTCCCGTCGTTGTTGAGAACGAAGACGTCCACGCGAGCCTGGTCTGCGGGGACCAGGCGATACACAAGGCCAGGTGTGACCGTGGAGACCCCCTCGCCTGATACTGAGATCTCATACCGCGAGTTTATGGATGTGTTCGAGGAGGTCGCGTAACTCCCTGGGAGTAGATTTGCAAGGGTGATGGCGACGGCTTGAGCTCGCTGCCCGTTGATGTCCTCCCACCTCATGCTGAATTGGGCACTACGAACAGAGAGCTGGGGTACCAGAGAACCACTGGTAGGTTCAAAAGAAGGTGTCATAGAGAGTGCAAATATATGAAGTCTGTTCGAGGTAGAAGATGCTTCCGCGAGCGTGATACTTTCAAGCGGCGCACGAGATGGCACGGATAGCGATAATTGGAAGATTTGGGTATAATTCCAATTCTTATTGGATGAATATTCTTCGAAATGGTATGGTCTGATATAGGTCAAAGGTCAGTATTGGTTGGCAAAACACAATGCACGTTTTACGTTCGAATTGCTCCCCCATTGATATTCAACCAGTCTTGCCCAGTAACTGAATGCTATCCATGAGCTGGTAGAGTCCGCGCAGGGTTCAAGGAAAACTAACATTGCAAATACTTAACCGAGTGATCTGCGTAGTTCAGGCTGAATGTTCCACTTAATTCGCCTACAGATTCAAGTCGACATGTTAGAGGATGCGGATAGCTGACTGTACCTACTACCTGAATGATCCCATGCATATATGACATGCAACTCATGAACATAAATTACGTTCGAGAGTTTCACAACTTGTCCTCCAGCAATGACATTGTCTTGTCTTCGTCCCCACGCCGATGGCAGGTCATACTGAAAATCGCTGAGTGAATAAACAACACATCATCACGATCCTCACCGGGATTCCATTATAAAACCAACTTGGGCCCTCGGGTAGGTACTCTGCTGCATATGTAGCGCCATTTCCATCGAAGTTGCCAGTGGTGCCATCTAGCGAAGCAGCTTGGTTATCGAAGAGACCACTTAGTGGAATAACAACAGATGGAAATGTGATGAGGGATGACTTCGCAGTGCGAAAATAGAAGAACAAAGCCCCGCATAGTAATGGCACACCAAAGACTCTCATAGCGACCTCGAAGGGGGACTACTCCACGTGGATCCATGCTTTTCTATCCACAGCTAGGCAAAATATCGGTGTGATGTCGCTCGCATAAACAATACCGTCTGACCATGGCCACAATACTAATCATGTTCATGGCATATGCTTCTGACGTGCTGAAATGATTCGAGAAGATGAGAATTATGTTCGACGTGGCAGCCCTCGTATCGATTATGCTGTTAGAAAGGCTTGCCATGCGAAATGAGGCAAGTCACAGTTTCGAAGTTCCAACCCTGAAACTGAGAGAGATATCTCAGGAATGGCTGGAGAAATCAAGCATGATAAATCAGGCAGTCGGAACAACATCACTCACACTGAAACCATACACTTCACTATTAATTGCGCTCGGGTCACAAGTCTAACCATGTCACCGGCAAATCTACACAACAGATCTGACACGTGGATTACACACAAGGCCTCTATCACGTGACGTTTGAACATTGCCGTTCGACTTTAACTCCCAGTACTGCCTATTTATTCAGACCAATTACAAAGTGACATGCAAAATTAGGTCAGTGATGGGCCTTAGTGTGTATGTTACTGTGATTAACCAATTTCTCTGTTGGCGATTGCTAGTTCCCTGTCGTGATTATCCTTCAGTGATACTTTCACAGTCGTGGGTTATGGCGGCTATACTTAGTGTATTACAGAATTCTGCCATCAAGGTATACAAATGTAGCCGAGCAAAGTAAGTATTACAGTGGTAAAACGAAGGAATAATGGTATAACAATTGATAATACATATCTAAGGCAGTTCGATAGCGCGTCTGCTGGGAACATATAGTTCGGGCTCCCCCCGCGAATTTTGGCGCACCCTGTACGGGTCCCTCTCCAGTCGGTTCAGTTGAGGCAGATAAGGCGTTGACAGTATGGGTTCATGCTCCAGAGTAAGAGAATTCTCTACCTCGTACTCCTCATCTGTATCATGGTCTTGGTCGATTGCTTTGACCTGTTTGTTCTCTGGGGGATAGAAGCATCGTGTAGGAATTGGACAAATTTTGGCGACTTTAAGCGGTGACGGAGGGGTTTCCTTGAATTTTTTCCGAGGTGAGTCCTCAGGGTTGTTGGTCTCCTCTTCTTCGACCTGAAGTTGTCGTTTGCGGCTCTTATGTGCAGGTGTAAGTTCAGTCCATTTCCTAAACATGACACATTAGAAGAAACTGATTGGATTCAAATAAGTTACGCACCGAGATGTGTTATCCTCGCCGCTGGAATACTCATCGTCTGAAACGTCTCCCCGACGCCAGTCAGGGCTACATGGCTGGTGCGAAATCCCTTGTGGACAGGAATTAGGACTCTCATCTACGGGCAGAGGCGCAGAATTTTCCCTAAACAACACAATCAGAATTTAACAATTCACGCAAGTTGAATCTAGTTATGTACCAAAAGTGGGCTTTACCATCGCTGAAAGGCTCGTGGAGGTACTGTTGAGGGTAGTTTGGGCTGCAGCTCGTGGGTGGAGACTGAGACCTTGCGCTACAAACTGCAGGTCAGAAACTAACACTTGGTGCAAATTTAAGTGAGGTACGTACCGAGAACCATCATCACCGTCACGACCATATTTTTCATCTTCTGCATCTTGCGGGCCCTTCTCACTCTCACCGGCGCCGTCGCCAAGATCCTCCTCTTCCGCATCTTGATGATCCACTTCACCCTCGTTGCTGCCGTTCGAATCTTCATAATCTACGTCTTGTAGTTCCTCTTCATCTTCGTCGTCCAGGTTGTCATCGTGAGTCTTCAGCGACCGCTCGACTTTCCTGATCATCTTGCGCACAAAGTTCTTCCCAGCGACAGATCCCAGGCGGTTCAAGAAATTCTGCATTCTATCCCTCTCGGCCTTGAGTTCGGCCTCTGCGAGAGTTGCATCGGCCAAAGCTTCAGCGGCCTCGGTCCGTGCATACCCAAGTTCAGTGTTGACGTGAGCGCGGCTGCGATGAACGTCGGCGACCATCTGTGCAAACCACGTAGGGTCGTTGGCGAGAGGAGGTGGAGGAGGGTAGTTGAACTCCATGAGAGGCGGATCGAGGGAAGCAGTAGGATTTGGGACGCGTGCATTGCGAGGTTTGTCGCCTGGTGGCGAAGGGAATCGTTTGAAAGGGTATTCAGCCCATGTATCACCCTCAGATTCTTCAGAGTCGGACATGTCGTCATGAGCAGAATGATCGACTTCCTTCTCCTTGCCTTTACCCTTCAGGTCTGAGTTAGCGGCAGTTGGGGTGGCTTGGGTTGGGTTCTGATGTTCAGTGTCGATCGACATTACAGCAATATTCTGTCTTCAGCTTTGTAGGCTAGTAATCAAGTACAGGAGGAGGTACAAATTCAAAGTCAAGAAGCAATGGATCGTTTAAAATATCTATAACAAACCGTCCACAACGTCTTGAAGCCACTTGTGGTGGGCCAAAACATCGGGCTATTGTCTAGTTCTAGTCCACAGCCTGCCGCTCACGGAAACCCCTAGGATCCCCAATAAGTCTGGGTGCTTGTGGGACCCATTACCTTTTGGGGATGTGGCACGTGAGACATAATATCCGACTTGCAAGGTTCCATCAACGCTATTGTGAGCTTCATTTGGTTGTCTATTGTACTTCGTGGGTCAAAGCTACGGAGTCTGTGACTGACGAAGTTCAGGATGGTGCGTACCTTAGTGGTTATTTGATCAATTGGTTCCTAGTACTGTTGCGCAGCCGCAGTGATTACAACACGAAAATTGGCAATGGCTTTCTCACAGTTCGGATGCAGCCTAATATTGGTGATCACTCAGCCTCACTGCTATTAATTAATCCTACGTTCACCCAGAATATGACACCTGGAATGCCCAGGCATAATCTACCTGATTGACTTGATCCTGAGGCACCACAACAGTCAAGACACCCGATCCATCAACATCCCACTCAAGGCTCTGCGAATTCCTCGACGGTCCCAGCAGCACAACACTATCTCCCTTTTGAATCGGTAGCACCACACCACCCGCATCCACCGTGACTTTCCCGTCGCTCGGCTTGTTGAATGCGATGATGCAAAATGTTTTCGGTGTGGTGAGGAACCTAAATGATCCCGTTGGATCTTGGGCCGCTTGGTACCAGTAATCCTGATGTTTCATCTAAAAAAGGAGTGCCAAGAGAGTTTTTGTGACCTACAGTTGCATAGACGCAGTCGCCTGCATACTTTAGCCATTTACCGGCAGCGAGGAGGTTGTCTGCCATCGGTGCGATGATGTCGCCCTCTGCGGTGGGACCAACATCGAGTAAACTGTGGATTTGAATTAAAAAAGTATCAAGGCGATGATGCTATCCCTCACTAGTTTCCATTCTTGCTCACAATATCGACAAGTGTTTGGATGATAGTCGTTCCATTCTTGTACTGGCTGGCATTGGTAGCAGAATTCAAACCGTAGCTATTCGGGTCCATCCCTTCGCTCGTTTCCCAATGGCGAGTGGACAGGGAAGCAAACGTTGCATACTCTGGTGTGTCAAAGTCGGGGACTGCACCACAACCTTAAGTGTGTGTTGCATCAGACATGACTAAAAGTTCGCAGCAAAGACGACCTACGATCATTCATGGTAACCTGATAGCCGTTCTGCATCGCCTTGTTATAAAATTGTGCAGCAAAATCCAACGTCTTATTGGGGCCTCCAATGTCACACCACTGGCTCCTCGTCAACAAATGCTGAGAGGTCGGTCTAATAACGAGCTAACCATGATTTCCGTGTCATAGTCCAGCGCCAAAGACAGCATCTGGGGGTATTGCAAATCCTCGATGTAGTCGCTTATATTCAGTATTCCAGTATAAGGTTCCAGTTCAGACGCATTGAATGCGTTGTGCGCCAAGCCTCCTGGCCATGAACTAAACCCATACTTGGAGAAGTATGGATTGAACCTGCAGGAGATTAGAAATAGGAGTCATATTCGTGGTATCAGTATTCTTACCATTCGGGAAGTGAGTAATACGTTCCGCGATGAATATCGGGATAATCAGATTTCGCAGTGTCCATGAGCTCTTTGACAAAGTCACGATATGGGTTGAGGTATACACTGCTTCTGTGCGTGGTGTTTTTTGTATCAAACAGTGCATAACCGTCGTGATGTTTCTGCAATGCAGTACGGTTAGACTCGACTGACAACCAATAGAGAGCAGCTCGCACAGTAACGATGACAAAGTACTTCGCCCCAGCCTCAGAGAATAGATCTAACCAAGCACTGGGATTCCAAGTAGACGCTGTGAAGTTAGCAATGAAGTCATCATATACGATGTCCTGCAGTGCACAAGCATGAGCGTTAATGCTGACTGAAAGCTCATTGTAAATACCTTCCCGTAGGTGTCTAGGTGATGTACCCACGTCGGCGAGTTGGAGTTCGGAGGATTACGGAGATTCCAGCTGCTCTTGTGTCAGAATGGCCCGCATATGATGGAGAATCTCCTTACTCGTACCACTCCGCATATGAACCAGGCGGGCCCTATCTAAAATGCATCAACCAACGGGAGCATCACTGACAGCACAAACATACTCACCCAAGCAGGGACACTGTAGATGCCCCAGTGAATGCTGCGAATACATGAGTCCATGTAATCCTCGAGAGTCATCTGGTACTTACAAGATTCCATACTTGGCCTGATTCCACCAAGTGGGCGTCTCATGTGTGGCCAGTACATCAGCGTCTGCCGTCCATTCGGTCCGCAGCGGGACGATGTGCCATCCCACAGAAGTCCCAATGTCATTTCCAAATTCGTTTTTGATCGTGACTGTCGCATTTCCTGTCCTGCCATCGTTGAGAACGAAGACGTCTACGCGAGCCTGGTCTGCGGGGACCAGGCGATACACGAGGCCAGGCGTGACTGTAGAGACTCCCTCGCCTGATACTGAGATCTCATACCGCGAGTGTATGGATGCGTTCGGGGAGGTAGCATAACTCCCTGGGAGTAGATTTGCAAGGGTGATGGCGACAGCTTGAGCTCGCTGCCCGTTGATGTCTTCCCACCTCATGCTGAATTGGGCACTACGGACAGAGAGCTGGGGCACCAGAAGACCACTGGCAGGTTCAAAAGAAGGTGTCATAGAGAGCGCGAATATATGAAGTCTGTTCGAGGTAGAATCCGTCTCTGGGAGTGTGATGCTTTCAAGCGGCGCACGAGACGGTACGGATAGCGATAATTGGAAGATTTGGCTAGAATTCCAATTCTTTGTGGATGAATATTCTTCGAAATGGTATGGTCTGATATAGGTCAAAGGTCAGTATTAGTTGGCAAAAGACAATGCACATTTTACGTTCGAATTGCTTCCCCATTGATATTCAACCAGTCTTGCCCAGTAACTGAATGCTATCCATGAGCTGGCAGAGTCCGCGTAGGGCTCAAGGAAAACTAACATTGCAAGTACTTGACTGAATTATCCGCGTAGTTCAGGCCAAACGTTCCACTTAATCCGCCTATCAATTCAAGTCGACGCGTTAGAGGATGCGGATAGCTGACTGCACTTACTACTATCCCCTGCATATACAATGTGCAGCTCATGAACATAAGTTGCATTTGAAAGTTTCACAACTTGGCCTCCAGCAATGACATTGTCTTGGCTTCGTCCCCAAGTCGATGGCAGGTCATACTGAAGATTGCTGAGTGAATAGACGAAACGTCATCATGATCCTCACTGAGATTCCATTATACAACCACGGGCCCTGAGGTAGGTACTCTGCTGCATATGTGGCGCCATAGCTATCGAAGTTGCCGGTGGTGCCATCTAGCGAAGCAGCTTGGTTATCGAAGATATCGCTTAATGGAATGACAACAGATGGAAATGTGACGAGCGATGACTTCACAGTGCGAAAATAAGAGAACAAGGCCCCGCATAATAATGGGACACCGAAGATTCTCATAACGGCCTCGAAGGGAGGCTGCTCGGCGAGGATGCATGCCTTTTCTATCCACAGCTAGGGGAAATATCGGTGTTATGTCACTCGCATAAACAATAGGTATGAGTCTGACCATGGTCACAATAGTCATGTTCACGGCATATGCGTCCGGCATGCTGAAATGAGTCGAGAAGACAAGAGTGATGTGCAACGTGGTCGCCCTATTGTCGACTATGTTGTTAGAGAGGCTTGCCTACGGTAGGAAATGCGGCAAGCAGCCTTCGGAGGTCCAACCCTGAAACTGAGAGAGGTATCTCAGGAATTGCTAAAGAAGCCAAGCATGATAAATCAGGCGGGAACAACATACACTTCAACATTAATTGCGTTCTGGTTCCACGTCACTAGCCCCGAATGCTAGACAGCAGATATAACGTCGCGTTGCACCGTTATAAAAGACAGCTTAAGAGTTAGTCGAAGGACTAGGAGGCTCGGAAAGAGTTCGGAGTGCATTATGACTCTGTAGTGTTCACTGATGTCAAATATTCCAACCAAGTGGACCGCACGGACCGTACGAAAAGTGCACGTGATATTTGTCTTCAGAGTCCAGCCGACGATACCTAGGACTACTTCTGACACAGATGGCAATATCAGCGCTTCAGTCGTCAAATCATATACATCATCGATCGTTTCCCGCAAAATTGATGGCATCCATTGACGAGGCGCTGCCTGTTTCAAAGCTATCCTGACAATTGAGGTCCCTGGGGAAACGTCTCGCGGTATCGAATCCGAATTTGAAGAACAGTATAGTTGGGGTAGTGGGGGAGGGGACACACGTATACTTTAAGAGTCTCCCGTGGAAGGCCGTGGATCGATAAGTAAGTTTGGAGCATCTTTCTTGGTTGATCGGGAACGTTCGGTTTCATCATCACATGGCATGATGGCCACATCAACGATGACAAGGATGCTGACTCACTAACAGTAATCAATATCAATCTTGGCCTGAAATCTCCGTGGATGGTGTTGGTAATTGGTCAGAGCCACCAACTTGAAACTTCTAGGTCCTACATAGAAGCGCATCCCCACAACAACCAACAGCTTCTACATCCAAGATCGCTATCCTGAATGTCCCCCCTGCTGCTGAGTTTGCCAGCGCGCGTACTGATACGCAGTTACTCGGGTCTAGGCCTGATCAGCATTCAGCTAGCTCCTTCCCATTAAGCTTTGATGAGCTTTGTAAAGGCAAGACCTAATCGTCATTAACCCTTTCCTGAATTGGCTTAGAAGATCCTGGTCCCAGCGCCAGCACCGTGTGATCTTATCGTAATCTCTAGACCATAGGTATAAATATTCATGCGTTCATCGATATCTATCATCACATACCACCATCATCACCCCCACATCTAATCTCACACAATGGTCAAGTTGTACGGTTTCTCCGGTTCCACATGCACCCGCCTCGTCGCCCTCATCTGCAAGGAAAAGGACGTCCCATACGAGTTGACCTCGGTCAACTTGGCCAAAGGCGAACAGAAGGCCGCATCGCACACTGCGATCCAGCCATTCGGACAGGTTCCATACATCGTGAGCCAAATCGTGACCAGATCTATCCCATCCGCTAATTTGCGCCTTCAAAGGATGACGACGGCTTCATTCTATACGAGTCGCGCGCAATCGCGAGATACCTCAACAAGAAATACCCCAACCAAGGCACCTCCTTGACTCCTAGCGATCCCAAGGCAGAAGCTCTGTTCGAACAAGCAGCTTCGATCGAGATCTTCAACTTCACCAACTTCGTGCAGCCAATTGTGTACGAAAAAGTGTTCAAGCTGTGAGTAGTTCTTTTTCTTGATCCGACAGAGCTGAGACGATCTCTCAAGGCGCCGTGGTCTGCAAACAGACGAGGCACGTGTCACCGAGCTGTTGGCGAGCCTCCAGAGCAAGATGGATGCGTATGAGGTGATCCTCAGCAAACAGAAGTACCTTGCTGGTGACGTGCGTCTGATTCACCTCTTGACATCTACTCTGGCTATGAATTAACGGTATCCGCTGGCTATCTAGTCTGTCACGCTCGCTGATTTGTACCACCTGCCGTATGGCACTGCGTTTTACGGACTCGGAGGTAGCTTTGCTGAGGTATTTGACAGCAGGCCTAGCCTTTTGAGGTAAGAGCCATCCTGCCAACCGTCGTGGATATGATTTAATCGTTCGATGCACAGGTGGTGGAAGGATATCTCTAGCAGGCCTGCTTGGCTTGCCGTCAAGGATGGTGCATAACCGCATGAGCCGTAGTTCAACAATTTGTAGGATACTTTTGGAAAGCAGAGCAGAGGAGTGTCGTATGTAATACCAATAGCACTTCAGTGGCAGATATATCCCAATCGATGTTTTTGGACCACTCGTCTTAGTGAAAGCTAGTATGATTAAGGGAGAGCAGTGCGATGGCGTCGTGTAAAAGCAACAACTGTAACTAGATATAATATAGATGATACTGGCCTCTCATGGGACATCCTCTCCCGCCGGAACCCGTGCTCCAAGAACAGCTTCCCTACGAGCTCTCAGCGCTCCCTCATACGCCTTACATGCCCACTTCAGAAACCCTACTTCTTTACCTCTACCCTGCTCTACTAATCGGGCATGCAGCAACTCCACGTCCGCAAAACTCAGCAAAGGCGGTACACGCTCGTCAGGTGGACCGACGGCTGATGTGAGGCGCACGAGGGGGCGAGGCGTAGCGGATGAATTATTGAGGACCGTACGTGTCGAGAGGATGGGTGGTTTTGCGAAGAGAGTGATCGTACGTTTTTTCATGCTGGGAGCATCTCCATCAACAGACGATGGATTGCGGGCCGGAGGCAGCAGCGCGGTTGGAGGGTACCGCGACATAAACGTGCGGAGCAGTGTGATTGCACGGTCGACATCACCATTTCTAGATGAAGGCGTTAGTATGACTATAGATGTTGGAAAAATAGAACACTAACAAAGAATGAACTCTTCTGACAGCGGTGTGCGCTCTCTCGACTAGCCTGGCTGTTACTGTCGTCTTCATGGCCCCATTGGCCCACTCGCGCTCAAGCTCTTCCCAACGCGTCCATAGTTCATCAGCCCATGTTCCTGCAATATCACGTTCATGCGACCTTGAAAGTGCACACCTCTCAAGGGCATCGACGTAAGCGCGTGAATCACCCATAAGGTCAACGCTAAAAGATGAAAACAGCCTCTCAAACACATCGCGCGCACTTTCGAGACTCGCATGCGAGTAATACACGGATATGTACGCATTGAAGAGGCGTGGTGTGAGTCTGATGTTGAATCTTCCAGCGAGAGGGTCGGGAGGCGTGTTCGAGGATGAACGAGAGGTAGGGTTAGTATCTTGAAGGATTCTATCGAAGAGAGCCGTGGCCTCTGCGACGACCTCGCCCGGTGATTGGGGTGGGAGGTGCGAAAATGAAGGCATTGTAGCCATATGAGCCAAATCCTTTGGAACTGCACCGGAATCAGAAGAAACACCTGCAGATTTTTGGGGCGGGTCTGATGGGCACTCAGTGGCGGTTGCTAGCGGTCCCTCTTGGTTCGAAGCTGATGCTACAACCGCCCCGTCGTTCACGATCCTTGTTGCACCCCTTTTGAACGGGGGTCTATACGCGGCATAAGCGTGGAACATGTGCTGCATCATCTCGTCAGTTAGACTTTCAGCTCTTACAGCTTCTGCCAGGATCCATCTAGCACGCCCCAAATCACCCACACGCTTACAGCCGTCCAGCAGAGCCGTCCAAGTACGTGGCCCGCCAACCCCTTCAAGGTCCCCACCACCAACTTCAGAAGAACCGCGTCCAAAGCGGTCGCGCATTTGCCGCGCAAACCTGATGGCCTCGGAAACCCATTCTCCCCCAGCCTTCGCACAAGCACGGATCACCGCATCGTATGCCCCTTCGGTCGGCACAATTCCCGCGTCGAGCATCTCAGTCCACAGGTCCAGGGCACGCTCGGGTTCGGGAGATGAGGGTGCTGAAGCACACGCGCGGATCATCAACGCGTAGAGACGAGCATCTGGGGTTGGGTGCGCAACATAGCGCATGTGCGCGAAAAGGTCCCAAGCTTGTGAATTCGCGGCCAGTCTTCCTAATGGTACGTCCGGTGTTGAGCATATCGAAGGAGGTGAAGGAGAGGGACGGACAGAGAATAGGGAGGATATAATACGTGAATAGGACTTTATGGGAGCATGGAGGCCAGAAGCTTCATACTTATGTAGAAGGTCGATAGCACGAGTGGGAAATGCGCGCGATGCAAAGACAGCCGGGTCGCGCAGGTACGACTTGATATGCAGATCTCGTTGAGTTTCAGAAGGTTTGCCTATGCATAGATATAGTTAATCAACAGTTGCGAGTACATGTATCGAATACGAACCGGTCAAAATATTTGCCATGAATCCTTCGAATCCTTCTGTATTTCCGTGCAATGCGTGATATCTGAGCACAATATTCACAATGTCTTCGGGTAGTGTAATACCGGAAAGTTGAGCTGTTCGTATTGCACTTTCTGCGCTGCTCAAGTCTCCGTCGCGCATCTATAAGGTCTGTAAGGATGTTTGACCCCATCATTTTGAGATTAAGAAGACGCACATAAACACAAACCCGTTCTCTCACTTCAATCATGGCGTGTGTCTCTCTGTGCTCCTCTGAGGGCTTCGCGACCTCTACCGGTTGTCGAGGTATTAAGTCTTCGTACATTGAGAATAACTCCTCGTCCGTGTAACGAGGGAAAAGCGCTGCCTCTGACTCCGGGGTTGCTTCCAACTAGGCTCACATGAGAAAGTGGACGTGAAGGGTTAAGTTCAAAAGGGAGGGCCCACCGACTGAGAATGCACGACATCCGATGGCGCTTGCGTATTTTGCAACGCAAGGACTCTCCTTTCGAGCTCGGACATTGGGGCCGTAAAAGTTTTGGGCAGGCGTCCGCGTCGCCTGTGTTGCATAAGCGTTGATAACTGACACAGAATGACAACTCACCTAGTAGAAAACACATTTTTTTGCTCAGCAAACTCGAAAGACGGCGCAGGAGACGGCGCAGAGGCTACCGCCTGGTGTAAGTTCCGTGAACAACATGCCCGTTTTACTGATCGGACATGAATAAGGCGCAAACCGAGGGGAAGGTTACTGTTGGGCATGAAATAAGAATTAGTCGCGAAAACACGCGCAGTGATTAAAGATGTGTCATCAACGGGTACCCTCTTGTCATTCGGAGCCCTGAATAATACTTCCGAATCCAAGACTCGCACTAGTAAGTACTGCGCATGTCATATTGCTCATGGTCCAATATCATAATATTGATGGTAGTACCAGTAATCGTCTGTGCGTTGGCACGGCAAAGCAACTTGAAAGCACCCTTTCTGGGATTAATCGGAAACCACCAAGGCTATGGCTCGCGACACCAAGCAGGACTCATACAAGTGTCGCCCAATAACCAGCTCGGATGACTCGCTGCTCGCACTGGCAGCATCCAAGTCCAGAATTTGGATTGCTCTTCAATTTCCTCACCAAATAATTTCAACCTACTTTCGAAGCCCTGCATAGCCCACTGAGGCATAGTTACCCAGATCATTGATCAAGCTTAAGCTTCGATCAAGATTGTGCCGCTATGGTAAGTAGTTAGTACTTTTACGCTCTCCGAGACCTGTACTAGTAACACTGCCTTTCCGAGCGCGACGGCAAATATCAGCACTTTACTCAGCATGCGCAATATTTTATCGTCATCGATTTATCATCCACCCAAACGTTCATACAGGAGCCATAGGTATAAATAATCCATACACTCATGGAACCCCATCATCAACTCGCATACCATCCTCATTCTCAGTAATCTCACAAAATGGTCAAGTTATACGGTTCTCCCACTTCCACATGCACGCGCCTCGTCGCTCTCATCTGCAAGGAAAAGAACATCCCATATGAGTTGATCCAGGTCAACTTGGCCAAAGGTGAACAAAAGGCCGCGTCTTTCACGGCGATCCAGCCATTCGGACAGGTCCCATACATCGTGAGTCGAGTCGTGACCAGGTCTCATGATGTCGTTCGCTGATTTACGCCCTCAAAGGATGATGACGGTTTTATTCTATACGAGTCTCGCGCGATCGCAAGATACCTCATCAAGAAATACCCCAACCAGGGCACCCCCTTGATTCCCAGCGACCCCAAGGCTCAGGCTCTGTTTGAACAAGCAGCTTCGGTCGAGGTGTTCAACTTCACCAACTTCGTACAGCCAATTGTGTTCGAAAAAGTGTTCAAGCCGTGAGTGGTTCTGTTCTTTGTTTTAACGTAGCTCAGACGATTTCTCAAGGCGCTTTGGTCTCCAAACAAATGAAGAACGTGTTGGCGAGCTGTTGAAGACACTCCAGGACAAGTTGGATGTGTATGAGGTGATCCTCAGCAAACAAAAGTACCTTGCTGGTGATGTGCGTCTGATTTATTCCTCGACGTGTTCTCTGGCTATGATCTGACAGTATCCGTTGGCTATTTAGTTTCTCACGCTCGCTGATTTGACCCATCTGCCGTATGGCACTGCGTTTTACACAAATGGCTTCGCTGAGGTGTTTGACAGCAGGCCTAACCTTGCTAGGTGAGAGCTATGATGTCAGCTGTCGTGGATATTATTTAATCGTTTGATGCGCAGGTGGTGGAAGGACGTCTCCAACAGGCCTGCTTGGCTCGCCGTCAAGGATGGCGCGTAAGGTCTTATCCAAGAGATCAGGAAACGTTCGGAAAGCAATGCAGTCTTGTTGTATACAATACCAATAGAAGTTCAGTTTGATATTTGCTGCTTGATTCATCGCAAGGAGAACGAGAAGCCCGCCACTCACATCAGAGAACTGGTGAACAAATGAGAATGACATATATAGCGATATATAGTCCATAATCACAAGCATCGGCATAATTTTGTTATCGACCATCACATTATAATATTTGGCCTTATACCGGAAAGACGTGTTTCTAATGTTCCTACACCAGTTCGTGATCGGGAAATGATTCTCATATCACTGAAGCTCAGACTTCAAAGGCAAGTGGAGCAAACGCTGACGAACAAGCCAAATGGATTTCAACTGCCATGTTGGAAATACGGACCACAATGGCGAAACTAAACATGAACGTGAGCACCGTCCTAAAAACAACCACGTGTTAACCGATCAGCGACAATGCATGAATTTTCTGTAAATATAACGGTCAAGCCGGGCGACTCATAACCGTCGTGTTGGAAGTGATTTCCGTAACTTGAAAGCTAAGCGGGAAGGCCAACACCTTCCAAAGAACAACAATGCGTTCAACGAGCGAGCGACCACACCATCAGTTTGAAATGCTTGATGTTCGTCGATCATGGGACAACTGACGAGGTAACACTAATGGTAAGCATCTTCCAGAGAGTGAAAATGTGTTGATCACGCGAGCAACGAGTAACTCATTTTCTCCTCGGCCAAAGAACAACAATGCGTTCAACGAGCGAGTGACCACACTATCCGTTTGAAATGCTTGATGTTCATCAATCATGGGACAACTAACGACGTATCACTGATGGCAAGCACTTTCCAGAGAGTGACGATGTTTTCGTCATGCGAGCAACGATTGATTCATATTCTCCTTGATATTTTGATGCCCCCGTCCTCAGCATCAAATTTTGGTCAGTCTTTTTTTGGATTATCTAATGACCATCTGCTTTACATTGGCTGGGAATTCGTGGGAAGAAGCGTTACCTTTACTCACCAGCTGCGGTGTGTTCACAGAGCAGGCGACAATCAATCTATGTCCTGGTTCGAACCTCTACATAACCTTCCATGAATTTTTAACGACTGACAGCTGTAGCACATTTGTGCTACTTCCCAAGAATCTGTAGCTTAGCACCAGTGCTGTATCTTTACGATCACTATCTTAGCTCAGGGCTTGACAATGGTGGGCCATGGCTTACCTTAATGTCACACTTACCGTTTGACAGGCATCTTATATATTGTGTACGTATCAGTGTAATTGGGTATCTCTGCGCCATACTGGAGGATTGCTGCACCTGCGCATCTGCGATCTCGGTAACATCCTCTCAACACGAAGCTAAAATACACAACGACCATGAAACCTGCACTCTATTTTCTAGATGCAGCCTATCCAACTTAAACAGAGTGATCCGCCCACTAGGACTTGAATGGTGCTCTGGAGATCGATCGTATCTACGTCCTGGATCCAGCGTGTCAAAAACAAACAAAGGACTGCACAAGGTGCAGCTAGAATTGTGTTGTTGAGGTCATTCATAATTGTAACGTACTGCCGGCGCAAAATTCAAAAAATGCTTAGTCTGCAAAGGTGGTGCTCTGCTTCCTGGATTCAGCGTGTCGAAAACAAACACGCACAGTATACAACACATCAATATCATCGCGTGTCTTTGCGCGCTACAGGAGGAGTTCCTAAGCAGACATATGAGACCGCGGTGGTGTAGGTCCTCAATGAGGTGATAATGTAATCACCGGGCAACATGATTTATTTGAAACAAGCTCTCCGAACCAGCAACTTTCCGTCCTGGATTGCGCCTACCAAACACCATCGCGTGTCTTTGCACACTACAGGTGGAATTCCTAAGCAGGCATATGAGACCGCGGTGGTATAGGTCCTCAATGAGGTGATAATATAATCACCGGGCAACATGATTCATTTGAAACAAGCTCTCCTAACCAGCAACTTTCCGTCCTGGATTGAGCCTACCAAACACCGTCGGGTGTCTTTGCGCACTACAGGTGGAATTCCTAAGCAGACATTTGAGACCGTGACGGTTTAGGAGGCAATATTATTTATCTGAAATAAGCTCTTCGAACTAGCAAACTTCTGTCCTAGATTCAGCCCACCAAGCACAAGCGGGCGGTCCACAAACGACTGCTATATCTTCTAAATTCGTTCTGTTGAGCATTAATGGTGCTATTCATGCGATTACTACATAACATGTGAGGGTATTGATGGACAGGAACAATTCTTGTTAAATCACGACATAAAATTTATTTTGCACCGGGCAAACAAGGTAGACTACGATTGTAAGAGATCTAGTATCATATGGTATATCTAGGGTGAATCAAATGCGGCATCATCCAATCGTTCTCTCTGCCTTGCGAGAGCATTAACGGACATATTAGCCTTTGCTGCATCACTGAGTTCGCCTCGGCGATTCCTTCCAAAAACCTTTCTAGACACATTTCAGGCAAGGCTTGATTTGGAGTGTGAATAACGTACCTAGTCCACCACTCGAGGAGTCTTTCTATCCTGCGATGTGCTTCTCGACCAGGGGCTTTTTCGAAGAAGTCCACGATGCTTCGCCAGAATTGTAGATAGTCGAAGTCACCGTCCATGGACCGCCACGAAGTTACAGAAGAAAGTGCGAACCGGTGTAGAAACAACAATACTGCTAGGAACAAATGATGCTCCTGACAGTATCTATAAATGTTGATAGGTCGCGCGTTGCCTAGTCTGCGTTACTTGAGGAGACAAGTGCGTTCGACCCTAGGGGAAGCGAGTGCTGCGAAGATCTAGAGGTACGCGCTTCAGCGAAGCGTGAGAAAGCGCAGGTGCGCGCAAGGTACGAAGGCGCGGGAACGCGCGCGCGTATTAGCGCGAAGCGCGGGAAAGCGCGCGCGTGTAAGCGGAAATAAGAGAGACTAAACTTATGTGAAGATATAAGCAAGATAAAGGATGTGAGATGTGTTGTGCTAATGAATAGATTTCTACTGCGACTTTCTAAGTAGTAAGTACTAGGTAAAGTTGGGTGAAAAGTAAGGTACAGTAGTAGTATGTACTGCTGGCGCTTATATAGCGCGCCTAAGCGCGGTCATGCGGAGCCGAAGCGCTGCCGAGTAGGTATGTAAAGATATATGTGAGTGAGAAACCATGATAAAAATAAAGGTGTAATGGTATGCTGATAAAAGAAATGGAAATATACGCACTAGAGGGCTTGGTGGACAGTGGATGGATGCTTCTAGATGGCTGGCGCTATAGGGCGCGCAAGCGCGGGAACGCGCGCGCGTATACATCGCGAAGCGCGGGAATGGTGCGTGCATGGCGCGCGTTGCGCGGGAAAGCTGCGCCTCATATAGGATTAGCTGCAGATAGCACACAGGATGGTGCTACAAGTTCGTGCTAAGTACTCCCTAGTGAAAAGTGCCATATCATGCCATGAGAGGCATGATTCTCTACACCAGACCTGCCAGTGTGAGTGTCATAAATCTGACCAAACATTGCAACTTACCTGACATGCGATGTATGCGATCGAGCGTGGGGTGACTTTGTCCATGTGGATGATTTGGGCTACGTGTTTCTTCACCTTGATTCCAGAAAAAGACTTCTTAGCCCGTCGGTTGTTGCTGATGATATCTGCGCCGCCGCCGTCGCCTTCAACGTCCTTCGCTGATGAGGGTGAGGTAAACACGGCTTTGTAGCCCTGCAAACATAGTAAGTCAGTTTTCTGTCAGAATACTCGGGCGCAACAAACCTGAATAAGAAGTTTGCCCTTGAAAAGACCCTCCTCAAAATTATTCGGATCGGCGGTGTACTTGTCATACAAGAAGGTAGGAAAAGACAGATCTGTGACGATATAGCCATCTGAGCGATGTCGAATCCCTGTCCTTACCCTGGTTATCTAGTGAGTGTTATGTCTCGAGATAGCGAGTGCACTACTTACTCTGGATTGTCCCAATCCAGCTCCGCCGGACAGAGTAACCTGCCACACACATCATGGGCAAATCCACGCGAATGCTTATCGTCGTGGTTAATGGGCGAAACCGGCTTGAACTCGCGATTGACCCATTCTGAAACAAGAGTCTTCAGCTTCGAGGTGTCATCTCCTCGCGCACCGTCAGCCCCCTGTCGAAGCTACACAAAGGCTCAACCATGATACGACCGTTGACATTGTTAAAAGACAAACCATCTTTACCATATGCAGGTATTCATCGTACTCCATCTCTGCACCCTTTTTATGAAACCACGGTAAAGTTCTGGTTAGGGTGGTGTAACCTATCTGTAACCGATCTTGACTATGCAACGATATCAATGAATAGCATGCATGAACCGAGGGCAAAACACTTACTCGACGGTAGTATCTTGGTCATCGTCATCGTATCTTCTGTCATTTTCAGCGACGAGGTCTTCGATACTATCGAACAGGGCGACGACACGTCTGATTGCTCTTCCCTTAGCCGCGTACCAGTTTGTTTGCCTGACAGATGGTGAGCAAGGTAATTTAATGAGTACGATAGCAGTCATGCCTTTCTTTGACTGCGCGCCCGGACTCTAGAGCCTCCAGTTTCTCCTCCAGTTGAGCGATTCTGCGTTTTTGTAAACCTTGCATGTGTGCTACTGCTGCTTGAGATTGTTGAGGTTGAATGTCGCTTCCGTCCTGCCTGCCCTCGGTGTGCGACGTGCTGCCCTCGTTCTGCTGGTCCTCGACGTACGACATGCTGCCCTCGACTTGCGACATAGAGACAGATGAAAAGGCAAATAGGTTGACCTAGGGAACGAATGAAACAGTCAAGGAATGAGGGCAAAGCACGAGTGAGGAATAGAACTTACCAGCTCGCATTTTATATGTTCATTGGGACCAATAAATGACGCTAGCACGGATATTAAACCGCTTACACAAACCCTATTTAGGAAAAATGATCGTTAGCAAAGTCATCTACTGTTCGGCAAAAACGATTGCCTGGATAGGATATCGCAGATGACGTTGACATAGCACTCACCGGATGATCGATCGAACTAGTAGTAGGTTGCATTGGAAAAATCGGAACCATGCGATGAGGAAACATGGAGAGTGGATTAGGTCATCTGGTGGCCAGAAGCAGATATAGTGAGAAAAAGTAGGTGTGGAAGCTCAGGACACGTACCGGGGCCAGCAGATACTAGTTGATCGAGGAAGCGATCAACAGATGAGCATGTGTAAAAGACACGAAGAAACTCGGATCGGGTCATTACTGAGCACAACTACACACCCAGCATGATCGGAATCGCCCATGCGCACGAATCCAATACAGTTTCTGTGTTCGAAGTAATCTACCATAGGTCCATATGCGAACAATTTCCGTGCAGATCTCCGTGCGAGAAGTAACTTTTTCAGAGTGCGAGAGGTGCCCTCGTCAAAGCACTCATCATTGGGATACAGGTCACCATAGAAAACACATCTGCCATGACATTCGTGCCATGGCCGGTGTTTCAGCAAGACTCGGATAGCACATACGGATATCCGTGACATCGCAGTAGGATGAGGGTGTACCGTACTTGAGCTTTGAAATCGGTGTCCACCTAATTTAAATTGATCGAAAGTGATTAAAACAGAAGTGCGAACGGCTTACCCAGCTCCCCAGAGACTGGCCAAATTGCTGGACCAATCATTGGCTAAATCGTTTGAAGTCATCAAACACTTGCTTACCGTGCTATTACAAGAAACAGTCACTCATGGAAAAGTAGATATTTGGTGCGAGCACTCACTCGTGATTGTCAAATGCGAAATACACCCTTGGTTTGCGCGAGCTCATCCCAGTCCAACCCTTCAATGATTTCAGTGATAGAAGCAAAGAAGGTCCAACGCGGACTGACCCGTAAAATGATTAAAATTCCACCGCATGCTACTATCATTGCCTTGCAGCATCACAAGCTCTCGAAAGGTCTTCCTTTGTTCCCACCTTGTGGCAACGGAGCCTTTCTGGTCGAATTCGCCAAGATCTACACAAACGTCTGTACGAAGTGTTGAAACAAGTGTTACGGGACATCGTACCAAGTCATAAGCGTCATATCCGCGGCCCGTCTACAGTAATCATGGTACAGTGGGATTGATCACCAGAACTGCTGACTCTCACCTGTTCCATTGCTTTGTTCGGCGGAAGGTGCCAGATTTGCGTGAATCCCAATACAGCCAAGTGCGGGGCTTCACAAGATGTTCCCACCGGCTCATGTCTGGGTGCCGGGCATCCCAGGTGAAAAATTGTAGCTTGAAGGATCCATTTTGAATAGGCATTTCGGAATGCAAATTGCAACTGACAACTCACCACCGTAGGATTCTGAGAGCTTCCATGGTACCCAAGTTTCACCGCTGGGAGAGATGGAGGCACCCATTGGAGTAGCCGCGAAATTTACGCCTCGGCTTGCCACCTAGACTCTTAACTGCCAAGATGAAGTCAGGTCACGAGCCTACCCGTAACCGGCATCTTCCGATGCTTATAAATCTCCTCGAAGCTCACCGTTTAGGGACGTGATCGTGAGACGGATTATTCCGGCACTAGTTTGTTGCTTCTTTGTTAGACTTGTCTAGGCGTGTTCGTCTTCGGCGACTCCGGCTCTCAGATCGAAGCACTATGAGTCCATCGCCATCCATTGGCACGTCAATTCAGCGCAAACACGATGTATGACATTCTCCATGGATGGCAAGCATATCCTCAGAGGCCTTCGTTAGCTGCAAACCTGCCGTGGGTGGGCAATCTCGTTGTAGAACTCTTACTTTTTCACTGACAGCCGCCGTCGCTCCACTCATCATCGTCCGATCAAGGTATTTATTATTCGGATTCGTCCATGTCTGTGGCTTGCTCCAGATAGAGTGAGCAGACGTGAGGAGCGTGGACAATGACGCCAGTCACAGCACGGTAGTACCACACATCCGAGGCGGCCTGGTAAGTATTCAACCAATGATCTCGTATACTAGATACTCATCCGCTATCACTGTTTGACTCTTTCCTTGTCATCGAACTTTCTCTTTTCCCTTTGTTCATCACCGTACTTGATTATATCAAGAACTGTTTGCCAGTCGGTACCTGTCTTCTCGCGGCAGATGCGCTTTACAACTAGAGCAGACTTCGGAGTCACATCGCAATTCTCCTTGTCGGTGTCTTCATTGCCGTCAGCATCACCTATCTTCCTTTTGCGAGTCTGATGAGCGTTGACCCAGGTGCGAGAAATGCTAGTTTGTACTATGACCTCACCACCTGATTGATTAGGTTCGGTTTTCTGTCAAAGATCATTATTAAGACAAAATCACGGCTACAAACGCCAAGTGACTCACCATGCTTTCACTTTCCTTTCGTTCGTCAGGCTCCATGACAGTCGGAGTGACATATGATGCGTTGAAGAAGTATCCTTTCTTCATCGTTTCGTTGACATCTTTCCAGACTTGAGTCTTGCCTTCTTTGTAACGTATAATTTGCACTCACTATCGACTTTCCACAAATTTCCCAGCAGTTGCCGTTGAGGGCAACACCTCCGTGTTGGGTGCCAGACGTGCAGTGAGTTCTCTTCTCCTTGTTGGCGCGTTGAAGAGTATTTGGCACAGACTCTGGTGACTCGGATTCATGCGAGATGTCAGTAAGCCCCACACAGTAGTGGTTTGAGTAGTAGTTGTCTGAGAATTGGTGTGTGATTGAGCCATGGTATCCGCTGCGAAGTTGGTGTTACGGTGGCTTTTGATTTTTGACTCGAAAACACAAAGCTAGCCTCAGTGAGTTCTTATACTATTTTTTACTGACGTACTTTCGGGTGGGGTCACGGTAGAGTGTGCACATCAAGGGGACGTATATGCGTACTACGGGCTGATTGATCCACAGTGATCGAGGTACACAAACATGTTGCCTCACGCCAGCTAAAAGATAAACAAATTTAATTGGTTGACTAAAGGACAACGTACCGTAACCGTAGTATCCAAATACGGTAACAGCAA